>CM077159.1:127340350-127668140 GCA_039583875.1 Platanthera guangdongensis | reverse complement strand
TGTAGTCGTTAGGGGAAATTGGAAGTACCCGATTATTGATGCATATAATGTGTTGGATCATGCGTTATAGGGTGCCTTGGGTGAAACTCAAGATTACATACATGCTGCATAATAGGCCCCTTTTTTATTATATGCTCAACATAGAAACATGTTTGTTGTATGAGACATTCAAACTTTTTTGATGCTTTCTCTGTTCATGTATATTTGTATACAATGTGCTGGCCGCAGGGTGATGGAGTGCCTCGTGGTCTCTAGGGATGGCCGAGAGGAGATATGTTGCATACACAGTTGAGGTCAACCTGTACTTACCAACGTTACCACCAATTTTACAGGGCAAGGATCGTAAGCGGAAGCAAGTTCGCCGGCCAAAAAGCCTAAGCCTCATGAAGTGAACTCTCTTGTTTTACTTATATTTTGCAGAATGCTTTGTTTCATGAACTGTGATCCATTTACATGACGAGGTAGCTTCGATGTGCTAAAACACGTTGATACGTTGATGTATTATTGTATTGGACTGTGAATGTTGTAAGACCTTAAGGCCATTGGATACTCCTGTAGTAGTTGATAACGTCTATTTTGGCTGTTTGTTTCTGCTATTTATAGTCTGATTTTTGAGTTGGGTAGTTTTATATCATCTTATAATGCTTAACCTGTGAGTTTGTATGTTGTGGTGCCCGACCCGACCCACAAGGGAGGCGTTACAATTTGGTATCAAAGCGAGGTTAGTGTCTGAGGTAAGGATTCATGGTCGAATGTCATAATCGTATCACATTAAGAAGTTTTCCACACAGGAGTATTGTGGTATCATGAGTGTCCTTGTGTATAATTTTTTGCGAGAGAAGCTGATTCTTGTTTTACGTTGCTTTTGTTAAGGGTGCAAGAGACGAGGCAGGGATGTTGTGGCCACAAGAGGAGCCTTCAGCGAGCAATGCTACTACTCCAGGTCCAATGGGCATGGGTGTAACCCCAGCCAACTTCTGTCGTATGCTAGCAGAGGCAATTATAGCAGCCCAAGCTGCAGCGGCTGCACAAGTTGTGACCCCTGTTGTACAGGTAGTGACTTCTGTTACCCCGGATGCGGCGCCAGTCGTACCGGGCGGAGGAACCAGGCCAACAGAGTTGTTGGTTTAGAGAGTGGTCGTCGGGCAGGGAGACCGGCAGATGAAGTATTTTCTGAGTTTCTATCCTCCAATATTCAAGGGATTCGGCACACCGATCGATGTGGAGGACTGGTGGACGATGATTCAAGAACTGCTGAGGGCGGCAGAGATGCCAGAGGAGAAGCAGTCTAAGTTTGCAACCTTCATGTTAGAAGGTGATGCTAAGTTGTGGTGGGTGAGTCATAGCGGCCGCCAGTTTCCTGGATGCACCCCGTCCATAGAAGAGTTCGGGAATGCCTTATTGAAAATGTATATCCTGTCGTCGACAAGGTTAGCCCTTCAGAGATAGTTTTGCACTTGGTGCAATGAGACAAGACTATGGATGAGTATGCTCAGGAGTTTAATCGATTGGGTTGGTATGCTGGAACTACCATGGATGGCGGTGAAGAGAGAGATAATCTCTTCTACCATGGGTAGAGAGAGAACTTGAGGAAACCCTCATAGCGATGAAGAATGCAGGCTTCAATGAGTTGATTGAAGCGGCCAGGATGTTGGAAAGTGACATAGAACAAACCCCAACGTCGTAAGGGATTTACAGTAAAACAAGGAGAAGGAAAGCCTTCTCAATTGCAAGGGAAGTCAAAGGGAGAGTAAGTGGAAAAAGAATCCCCATACCTGCAAGTCATGGAAGAAGAACGGTACGACGTTTGGGGATCTTGCTTTAAGAGAACCCCATCATGCTACAAGTGTGGCAAGCCGGGCCACATAGCTCATTTTTGTACTGAAGGTGGCGCTGAGCCGGATCCAAGGCAGGATCAGTCAGTGTGTTCGGGTCCCAGCGCTGCGGAGAAACTGAAGATGATAGACTTGAGCGCTTCACGGTTTACTCCGTGCAGCCAAGGGCTTACAACCTTGGGAAATAGGAAGCGATTCGACAGCCCGATATGGTGACATGTATGAGGAAAGTTTGAGTTTATTAAATTGCTATAGACTTTCGAGACTTTTATAGGTATCGCCTATGTTTTAGGTTCATACTAGTTTTGGATACCCGTAGGGTATTGTTCGACATGGGAGCGTCGCACTCCTTTCATGCTGAATGCTTTATCCGAAGAATTGGAGTCGAGTCCTTCTCAATGGACGCAGAGCTTAGGGTGTGCATGCCCAATGGGTCTTTCATGACCACCAGGATGAAAGTGCGCATTGGTTGGAATTTGGACGGAGTTAACTTCGTGTTGGTAGCAGTGGTTCTACGTTAGCCAAGTTTGATGTGATCTTGGGTTTGGATTGGCTTGCAGAGCAGCGTGCTAGTATTGACTGCCTATCTAAGGTGGTGACCATGAGAAACGAAGGAAAGGAAGAAGTCAAATTTGAGGGACTTAGTGGAGTGTCTGTTCCCTGATTTCGGTCATGCAATTAGTGCGGGATGTTAACCAGGGAGGAGTATCTTTAGTAGCTTGTTGGAAGTTCAACTTTCCAAGCTATCAATCAGAGAAGTGTTAGTAGTGGCAGGATTCGAGGATGTGTTTCCTGAGGAGCTTCCTGGGGTGCCTCCTCGACGGTAGATCGATTTATCGATTGAGTTGGTGCCAGAAGCCAGACTGGTGTCACGTCCTCCTTTTAGGATGACACCGAAGGACTTGGCCGAGCTCGAGGTTTAGTTGCAGGAACTGTTGGAGCAGGGGTACATTAGACCCAACTCTTCGCCTTGGAGCGCACCAGTGTTATTTGTGAAGAAGAAAGATGGTAGTATGCAGCTGTGCATAGACTACCGGGAGTTGAATAAACTGACCGTCAAGAATAAGTATCTAATTCCACTGATAGATGACTTGTTCGACCAGTTGGTAGGTGTTGGGTACATTGGTCAAATGTACCTGATTTGAAGAAGCCTCACCCAACTCAATGATATACATCATAATGTATTTGATGTATGTTTGAGTTACTTGTGCAGGTTAAGAAAGAACTGGACTGAAGCAAAAAGTTTATAAGTCCATGTGTCGATACCCAGAGGGAAAGTGTCGACACTTAAGAAGACTTGTGTCGACACCCAGACAAGATGTGTCGACACTTGGAGTCATTGTGTCGACACCTGGGATGCAGAGTCGACACCAGACAGAAAGTGCCGACACTTGGAGCTGTGTCGACACTCAGTGAAGAAAAGTGCAGACAGAAAGTGTCGACACAAGGAGCTGTGTCGACACCCAGTGAAGCTGTGTCTACACCAGAAAGTGTCGACACTTGGAGCTGTGTCGACACTCAGCAAAAGTCTGCAGAGTCTAAGTACAAGTGTCGACACTCAACACAATGTGTCGACACTATGCAGAAGTGTCAGCATTTGAAGTAAGTGTCGACACTCAACACAATGTGTCGACACTATGCAGAAGAGTCAGCATTTGAAGTAAGTGTTGACACTCAACATAATGTGTCGACACTATGCAGAAGAGTCAGCATTTGAAGTAAGTGTCGACACTCAACACAATGTGTCGACACTCAACAGAAGAGTCAACATTTGAAGTATGTGTCGACACCCAGAACAATGTGTCGACACACAGCTAAAGACTCAACACTTGAAGAAAGTGTCGACACATGGAGCTGTGTCGACACTTAGCAAAGAACAGAAAGAACAACAAATTATTCTAAGTACAAGTGTCGACACTATGGGAATGTGTCGACACTCAGCTGAAGTCTCAACAACAAGAAGGTGTGTCGACACAAGGAGCTGTGTCGACACTCAGCAAGTTTCAACATAGAAGACTATGTGTCGACACCAAGAAGTAGTGTCGACACTTGACAGATTCAACACAAGAAGTTGTGTCAACACAAAGGAGATGTGTCGACACATAGAAGAATTCAGCAAAGGCTAGAAGAACAAGTATTTGTGTCGACACTCAATTTCAGTGTCGACACGTGAAGAAGAATCTGTGTCGAGACATATAAGGATATGTGTCGACACCTTGTAGACTTGTGTCGACACTTACACAACATGTGTCGACATTTGGACTATAAGTGTCGACACTTAAAGACAGAAAGTCTCGACACTTACTGACTGTTAGAGATTTTCAAGAAGTGACTGGTTGACATGACAGCTGCCGATCCAGCCGGTCTACAGCAACTGTCAGAGATGTCAGAAGTCAGTTATGAACCGGACCAGCCGGTTACCATGAAGAAGGCCTATAAATAGGCATCCACAGTTTACAGAAACTGTAGTTGTTGAAGTTGTTGAAAGAGTTGATCAAGTGATTAACAAGTAGTACAGATTATTCAAGTAATCAAAAAAATAGTACACAGAGTATCAACACAAGAAGATCTTGCAGTCCAACTGCAGATCTAAGAAGTTGGAGAGAGAGGGCTCCATTCAAGAAATCAGCCTTTGGAACTAGGCTGAGAAGAAGGATTCAGATTCAGTCTGGATCTTAAGTGGCAGAGGTCAAGGAACAACTGCAGAGGAATCAGCCTTATTCAGTTCTACTCAAGAAGCTTTGAAGAAAGCTAAGTCAGGGTGAATCCAGCTGAGTTCTTCCAAGAACTCATCAAGAATCTCTCAACTCCTCTCTTATTATTCTGAGTTGTAGAGTTATATTTTGTAATATCTTTTTAACTTGTAGGATCCTTTGGATCTGAGTGATTGTAAGCCTATATTTATAAAGGCTGAGGGTAGGGCTTGTTTGCCTGAGTGTAGGAGATTGAGATCTCTGAGTGTAGGCCTTGGATTGGCTGAGTGTAGGCCTTGATTGGCTGAGTGTAGGCTTTGGGATAAAGCTGAGTTGTAAGGCTTTGGGCCTGAGGTAGGAACCAATTTGGGTTCTGAGACAGTGCAGGAGTTTGGCCGAATCTAGTACACTGCTAGATAGGCGAAGGGGGAAAGTGGATGTACCCATATCTTGGGGAACCACTATAAATCACTGTGTGCTGTGCTGTGAATGTGATGTGGATTAGCTGTGCATGTTTTGATTATTGCTGATTGCTGTAATAAACTAGTTAGAAATCTGTGATATAACTGTTTGGCTGCCAACAAAGTTAGAAAAGGATTAGGTCACCTATTCACCCCCCCCCCTCTAGGTGTTTAGGTACCATATCTTTCAAGTGGTATCAGAGCCAGGTTCCTCAAAACAAGGACTAACAGTCTGAGGAGATCCTGTTTGGCAGATTCAGTGTAAGGAAATTCACAGATTCAAGAAATTCAAGAACATCAAGAAACATGGGTTCTTATGAGAATCACAAGGAATTAGGTTCCATGAAATTACCCATATGCAGGAAAGAGATCTTTGGGATCTGGAAAGAGAGGGTTAGGCTATTTATGGAAGCCTCTGACCCTAGAATCTACATTACAGTTAAGGAAGGGCCTTATGTGCTAATGAAGATTTCAGTATTGGATGCAAATCAGAGGACTCCAAAGGATTTCTCTGAGATGACAAAGGATGAAATTGTCCTAGCCACCATGGACAAGAGGGCACAGAACATAATAGTGAGTGCCATTGATGATGCCACTTTTCAGAACTTAATTCACTGTAAGACAGCAAAAGAGATGTGGGATACTCTCATTGTCTATATGGAAGGTTCTGAAGAAGTTAGGCAAGATAGGAAGTCCTTGCTAAATCAGGAGTATGAGAGCTTTAGGCAAGGAAAGGGTGATAGCATCACTGAGTGCTATAAGAAATTTTACAGGATAGTTAATGAACTCATGTCTTATGGAAGAGAGTTCACTAACTATGAACTAAATGACAAGTTCTTAAGGTCCCTAACCAAAGATTGGGACACCAAGATCTGTGCCATAAGAGAAATGGCTAAGTTGGGGGAAATTCCACCTCCCACACTGTTTGGCAAGCTATTGTCATATGAGATGCAGTTAACAGTGAGAAAAGAGGAGGAGAAATCAACAAGGACTGAGCACAAAGAAAGAACTGTTGCTTTCAAGACAGAAGTTCCAGAAAGTGCAGGAAAAAGTCTTTAACTCCACCTCCAGAGGTAGTTGAATAAGAATCTGATGAGTCTATCAGCACAAAGAGTGAGAGCAGTGAAAGTGATGAAGACTTTGCTGCCTTCACTAGACATTTTCAGAAATTCCTGAGGAAGAAACAGTGGAGGTCAAGACCTTCTTCTTCAAAGGGAAAGGAAGCCTTTCATCAGGAGAAAAAGTCTTCAAAGAAAGACAGGAAGAGGACAAAGTCAAGCAAAGCAACTGGTTCAAAGATTGTTTGCTATTGCTGCAATAGACAGGGCCATATTATTGCAGATTATCCAGAGAAGAGAAAGGATTCTGGTGACAGGAAAAAGACTCACTTCAAAGGGAAGAAAGAAAAGTCTTTTGTTGCTAAAAAGGAAAAGACTCTATCAGATATATTTTCTTCAGAAACTGAGTCTGAGGCTGAAGCCTACATAGGGCTGTATGCAGAAGAAGAAGAGGAAGAATTCATGGAGATCTTGGAGTCAATTTATGAACAAGAAGACAGTCATTGCCAAGGGCTAATGGCTTTGACAGACAGTGCCAAAATCCTGGAGCAGCCAGGACCCAGTCAGGTACAAAGTTCAAGTTTAAATTCAGATTCTTGTTCTAGTTCAGAATTAGATTCTTCTTCATCAAGTGATGAGAATGTATCTGAGTCTGAGGAAGATATTCATCAGCTTATAGATGAATATAAGGTGTTGTTGAAAGCCTACAAGAAATGCAAGACCCTAGCCAAAAGTCAGGCAAAGGAGATTGCTGATCTCAAGGCTGTTGCAACAGATTTTGAGAAACAATTTGATCAAAAACTGAATGAGGTAGCCAGGCTGAAACACATTACTGTGATTCAGATGGGAACTATCACCTATAAGAATGATCAAATTAAGAGACTGAAGATCAATCTTCAGAAAGAAAGAGAGCTTGTTGCTAGGTTTTCAAAACCTAAATCAGTACTACCTTTAATTGATGAATTTGTTCATCAAAAAGGCAAGGCTGGACTGGGTTTTATTAGACCTGCAGGGACTGAGCAGTCCAAGTCTAAGTCCAAGGGCAAAGCCCCAACATTCAACAAACCTGCTGTAGTCAAGACAGCCAAGGCAGTACCTAAGCAAAGGTACAACAAGTTTGAATGCTGGTGCTGTGGCAAGATTGGCCATTTTGCAATGGACTGTTGGTACAATGCCAGTGCCAAGGTGAGTAGCAAGCTACCTAGTGGAAAGCCAGTAGGTAGCTTTGTCAAGTTACAGACTAACAATACCAAGGACCCAAGATTGCTTTGGGTTCTAAGGTCCATTAATCTGTTTTGCAGGTGAGTCCAAGTGGCCATACCCCTACATGGTACTTGGACAGTGGATGTTCCAGACATATGACTGGAACTAGGGGACTACTGAAGGACTACATTCCAATCAAAAATGGTCCTAAAGTGACCTTTGGTGGTTCTGAGGAAGGAATCATCAAAGGGTTTGGTAACATTTCTTCAAACCTTGTTACCATTACTCAAGTGGCTTATGTTAAAGGGTTGAAACACAACCTAATAAGTATAAGTCAGTTAAGTGATGTAGGGTATGACATCTCATTTGTTAAAAATGGTTGTCATATCAAGAGGTCAAGTGATCAAGAGATCATCTTGACAGGTTATAGGAAGAGAAATGTCTATTGCCTAGACATTATGATTGAGAACAATGGTTCTGCCAGTTTGTTTTGTAGCTGATGAGACAGTCTCTCATTGTGTCAAATGGCACAAGAGGCTAGCCCATCTTAACTACAAGACAATTAGCAAACTCTTTAGCAAAGAGTTAGTGAGGAAAGGTCCTCAAGTTAAGTGTGTCAAAGATGGTATTTGCTCAGCTTGTCAAAAGGGCAAGCAGACTAAATCCACCTTTAAGAGCATAGAAAACAAAGATGCTGTAAGATGTTTGTTTCTCTTGCATTTGGATCTCTTTGGTCCAATGCCAGTTCACAGCTTAGGTAGGAAGGTCTATACCCTTGTAGTTGTAGATGATTACTCAAGGTTTTCCTGGGTGTTCTTCTTAAGACAGAAATCTGAAACACCTAGTGTCTTCTACAGCTTTGTCAAGCAAATTCAGAATGAACTAAATAGACTGTGGTCAAGATTAGAAGTGACCATGGTACTGAGTTTCAATCTGAAAGCATGACAAAACTATGTGAAGACTTTGGGATATTTCAAGAATTCTCTTCACCTAGAACACCTCAGCAAAATGGCATTGCTGAAAGGAAAAATAGGACCTTGATAGAGGCTGGTAGAACCCTACTAAGTGATACATCACTACCAGAGTATTTCTGGGCTGAAGCAGTTAACACTGCATGCCATGTTATAAATAGGGCTACCATCACTAAAGGGCTAAACAAGACCCCCTATGAAGTTGTGAAAGGCAGGAAACCAAACCTATCCTACTTCAGGATCTTTGGTTGTAAATGCTACATACTTAACAATGGGAAGTCTTACATAACTAAGTTTGCTGCCAAGTCCCAAGAGGGAATTTTTGTTGGGTACAGCAATAATAGTAAGGCTTATAGAGTCTACAACTTGACTACACAAGTTGTAGAAGAATCAATGCATGTAGTTTTTGATGAGACAAAACTTATTAACAATGAGTTGTCTAGCAATGTATGCAGCCCCACAGGTTTGACAAAGACAATGGACAAGCTGACTATAGAAGAAGTGCCTGCTGCAAGACAGCAAGGAGAGGAGAGTAGCTACTGTCCAGGGGGAGAACTACATGTGCCAATTGCTGAAGAAATCCAAGGAATACAGCATGATGCAGATGCTGAAGTGGTTCAACCTGAAGTGAGGATGCCTCCAGCCCACAGGCATCTTAGAGATCATCCAGTAGAGCTGATTATTGGAGATCCAAGACAAGGAGTACAAACCAGGAGTAGAAATATGAATGCTGCAATCTATTCCAGCTTTTTGTCTCAAGTTGAACCTAAAAGATTTGAAGAAGCAATAATGGATCCACAATGGACTGAAGCAATGCAAGAAGAGCTTAATCAGTTCAAGAGGTGCAAGGTTTGGGAACTTGTTCCTAAACCTAAAGACCACAATGTAATAGGAGTTAAGTGGATCTACAGGAATAAGATGGATGAACAAGGTGTCATCATTAAGAATAAAGCTAGACTGGTTGCTAAAGGATATAGGCAAGAAGAAGGTATTGATTTTGATCAAACCTTTGCTCCAGTAGCCAGACTGGAAGCCATAAGAATGTTCTTGGCCTATGCAACCTATCAAGGATTCAAGGTATACCAAATGGATGTCAAGTCAGCATTCCTAAATGGTAATTTGAAAGAAGAAGTCTATGTGGAGCAGCCTTCAGGTTTTGTTGATCCAACTCTACCTCATTATGTCTATAGACTTAGGAAAGCTTTATATGGGTTAAAGCAAGCCCCTAGGGCTTGGTATGAAACCCTATCTAGTTTCCTCATTGAGAACAAGTTCTCAAGGGGGAAAATAGATAAGACTCTATTTGGGTCTACTGAAAGCAGCCTTTGCAAAACGTTTGCAAAACTTATGCATGGTCAATTTGACATGAGTAGTATGGGAGAGCTGAAGTTTTTCTTGGGTCTCCAAGTTAAACAGACTGAGAGTGGTTTGTCCATTTGTCAGTCAAAGTTCACCCTAGAACTCATAAGGAAGTATGGTATGGATTCATCCAGTACCATGAAGACTCCTATGGGGTCAAGTATGTCTCTTAGCAAGGATGATGCAGGGAAACCTGTAGATGAAACCTTGTATAGAGGGATAGTTGGCTCCCTATTATACTTGACTGCTAGTAGACCAGACATCATGTATGCTACATGTGTTTGTGCAAGGTATCAAGCCTGCCCTAAAGAGTCTCACTTGACTACTGTCAAGAGAATTTTGAGATATCTAAAGGGCACTCCCTATCTAGGCCTCTGGTACCCTAGGAATGGAGATTTTGATCTAACAGGTTATTCAGATGCAGACTTTGCAGGATGCAAAGAGGATAGAAAGAGCACTACTGGAACCTGTCAATTCCTAGGTGGAAGACTAATTTCATGGAGCAGCAAAAAGCAGACTAGTGTGGCTATCTCCACAGCTGAGTCAGAATATGTGGCTGCAGGAAGTTGCTGTGCTCAACTTCTGTGGATTCAACATCAGCTAGAGGACTATGGATTTCAGGTAAGTAGAACTCCACTTTACTGTGATTCTACAAGTGCTATTTCAATAGCTAATAACCCTGTATCTCATAGTAGAACTAAACATATTGAGATTAAATATCACTTTCTTAGAGAACATGTAGAAAGAGAAGATATTTCACTTGAATATGTTAAAACAGATGAACAAGTAGCTGATATGTTTACTAAGCCATTAGAAGAAGCTAAGTTCAATAGATTCAAAATTGAACTAGGTATGATAAACTTAGACTAAGTTTACAGAATAGAAAATTGGCTAAGTAAAAAGGTGTCGACACATAGACAAGTCTATATCGACACAGAATAGTGGTGTCGACACTTCAGGAAAAACGTGTCGACACATCTAGGAATGTGGTGTCGACACTTCAGAATGTTAGTGTCGACACATGTCAAGTAGGTGTCGACACATCCAATATGGTGTCGACACTTATGTTTTACTCAGAATTTTTCTAAGTAAAGACTCGACGATGTGTCGAGTTATGTTGTGTCGACACATAACCAAGTGTCGACACATAATATCTGTTGACTAAACTTGTGTCGACACATGTGTGTCGAGACATTATAAGTTAGTGTCGACACTTATTGCCAGTGTCGACACATGTTTAGCTAGCTGTCCCGCCTGTTCATCTTCAAAATCAGAAAGGTATAAATAGGGTTCTGTCTCTGATTGTCGACACGCTTTCAAAGTTTCGAGACCAAAACTATTGTGTCGACATTTCTCTTTTCTCAAGACTAATTCTCCAAACCCTAATGGCTCCCAAGCTTGAGGAGAGCGTCAATGAGGGATATGAGCTAGTGCGAGGTGCGTTCGATGAAGCTAATCAAGAACTCCAGGCGGTAGTAACCCTAGTCGCCGATTCTGGATTGGAATACTTAGTTTCAGAACCAACTAAGATTTGGAAAAAGGAAGTTCTTGAATTCCTGCATGAAGCTGCTGTAGATGAATCTGGATACAGGATCAAATCCAGAGTTCATGGATCTAAGGTCAAGATTTCACCAAAACCTCTGAGGAAGGTACTCCAGCTACCTAAAACTCAAGATGAAGAGGAAGTAACTGCAACTAAGACCAGGGAAGCTCTTACCTGGTGTGGTCTTGATCCTAAAATGAAGATAGGATCTGTCTTCAACAGGAAAGGCATGAACAACCAAGGAAAGTTCATGTCAGAGATTGTGGGAAAGGTTATCCTCAGTAAGCCAGGAGGGCATGACAGGGTGTCAGCCTCCATGTTCAATATCATGACCAGAATAATATTCACCCTAAGAACAGATTGGTCTATGATAGTTTATGAGAAAATAAAGGAAAGTCTGAAAAAGCCCAACCTGGGCAGGATTATCAGTCTCTACCTAGCTGGTACCATACCAGAGATAATGAGCTCTGCTGCTGGAAGTAAGATCAATCACATGAGAAATATGGATCAAAGGATCTTTTCTAGATGGGAAAGGGTGTTGTCAAAGGACATGCCTACCCCTGAGAAGCCAGTTACAGAGAAAGTCACTCCTCCCAGGAAGAAAAGGAAAACTGCTGTTGTGGCACAAGAGTCCCCAAGCAGTTCTGAGAGTGAAGAACAGGTGGTGTTCACACCTGATGAGCAAGAGGAAGAGACAGTAGTGAAGACTCCTGCTCCTCAAAAGACTGCTGAGATCCAGGGGGAGCTGCCTCCAGCTAGCCCCATCCATAGGGATCACATTCAGGGGGAGCTTCCAGGTGTAGCAGAACCCTCTACACTGGAGAGTGAACAAGCCACCTCCATTATACAAGAGGTACTCTCTGAACTAAACACTTTAGATTTTTCTATAGTAGATTCTGATTTGTCTGATGTCCATCAGCAAACTCAGCTAAACAGTCAAGTACCAGATGTTGTTTTAGAAGACAAATCTGCTGAACAAGAAGTGGTACCTGAGTCAGTGGTTGAAGAGCAAAGACTGACTCCAGCTCCATCCCCTCCTGAATTTACAATGGAAGATTTGTTTCTAAATCTGGATCAGGCAGATTTTGACAAAGAAATTGATGCTGAAGATAAGAGTGCTGCTGCTGAGGGGGAGCACATGGAAGTTCTGGAAGAGCCTATTAGGCTGGAAACTGAAAAGGCAACTGCTGTGCCAGCTGACAAACCTCAAAGCCCTAAGGACAGGGTTGATATTTCCAGCACTTCTGCCTCTGAGGATGAGGAGAGTGCTAGGGCCAAGAAGAAGAAACTTTATGTTTTTAAAAGAAGAAGTCAGAGTTACAAGAAAGCCTTGCAATCCATTGCCCCACAGCCTATAGTTCAACAAGCTCCAACAGTTGATTATAGTGCTTTGATGATTGCCATGCAGATCAAGTTGGATGAGCAAAGCAAGACAATAGAGGCTTATGTGGATGAAGGGCACAAGTCCCTACAGTTTGATCTTGCACAAGATATCAAATCTATAAGGTTTGAGATGAATCTGAACAAGAAGGAAATGACTGACTGCTTCCACAAGGGTGGGAATGCAGTGGTCTATTTGGAAACTCACCAGGAGAAGATCAAGGCTCAGGTAGATGATATAGCAGTAAAGCAAGGATATGTGCTGGAGAATCAGTTAAGAATGAATGATAATTTGACTGCCTCCCATAATGCTATAGTCACTGAGTTGAAGAATAAGACTGCTGAACCTTCAACATCTACTGCTGCTGCTAAGGCTGATTTTGATAAAGTCTTTCAAGCTGAGATTACTGCTGTCAAGACTGCAATTAAAGATTCCCAGAAAGTCATCTCTGAACAACTTACAAAGCTGAAACCATTCTTCAAAGAGGGAATCAGGTATTTGGACAGCCAGATAAGGTTTCAGAAAGATGATGTCAGAGACCATATGGCCAGAGAAGTCATAAAGGGGGAGAGAGTATTAGTCAAAGCTAGCTCTGACCATGCCAAATGGATATCTAACTCCATCAGAGCTACACTGGGCTATCCTCCACTTTGTGATGATGATAATGTGGCTGAATCAGGAATACAAACTGCATACCTTGGAGGTGAGCAACAAGAAGTAGCTCAAGTGATATATCCACCTCAAGATTTTGACATGGTTCAAGCAGATGTCAGCACAATGTATAGCCCAACTGAGGGCAGGGCCAATGTTCATTTTGAGAAGGTTGTTCAACCTATTTCTGAAGCTCTGCAGGAGGCCATGAACAAAGAAGAAGAGACAAGGTTGTCAAAGAAGAGGTTTAGGGAGCAAGCAGAACAAAAGCCAGATTTTGAACAATGGAGCCCTACCTCTAGAAATATAATTCTTACTGCCTGGAAAGCTGCAAAGGACAATGTTCATGAAAGGAACAAATGGTTCTCTGAGGCAGAATGGAGAAAGCATGAGATTAGGCAGGAGGCTGTAGTACAATTCAAAAGGAAGGCTAAGATGGGAAAGCTACCTCCTACTGCTGTGGAGCCTAGCAAGTACTTCCCTAAGCCATATCACTACTTTGAGAGGCAGAAAATCAAAGCAGAAGAGCTGAAAAAGAAGGACTTAAAAGAAAAGAAGCATGTTGATGCTGCAACTGTTGAAGCCCCTGCCAAAGCTCAAGTCCAAGCTGGAAAGGGAATAGTTATCAAAGAACCTGATCAGAAATAGATTAGGAATTAAACTTGAAGCTTGTTGTAATCTGTTAAATGAAAAACATTTTTATAAACCTTGGAAAATGTATAAGGAACAATGTTAGAACAATATATGATAAATATATTTCATGGTTGTTCTGAGCAGTATCTATTTCTTATTTGTTCTGCAATGCTGAATGTGTATACCTGTGTGAATTTATTACATGTTTATGTTTACCCTGCTGTTTATAATCTGATGTACATCATTTTGTAATTTCAATTATGGATGGTGTATATCATTGACTAAGGGTTATGACTTCTCCAAATAGGGGGAGATTGTTGGGTATATTGGTCAAATGTACCTGATTTGAAGAAGCCTCACCCAACTCAATGATATACATCATAATGTATTTGATGTATGTTTGAGTTACTTGTGCAGGTTAAGAAAGAACTGGACTGAAGCAAAAAGTTTCTAAGTCCATGTGTCGACACCCAGAGGGAAAGTGTCGACACTTAAGAAGACTTGTGTCGACACCCAGACAAGATGTGTCGACACTTGGAGTCATTGTGTCGACACCTGGGATGCAGAGTCGACACCAGACAGAAAGTGTCGACACTTGGAGCTGTGTCGACACTCAGTGAAAAAAAGTGCAGACAGAAAGTGTCGACACAAGGAGCTGTGTCGACACCCAGTGAAGCTGTGTCTACACCAGAAAGTGTCGACACTTGGAGCTGTGTCGACACTCAGCAAAAGTCTGCAGAGTCTAAGTACAAGTGTCGACACTCAACACAATGTGTCGACACTATGCAGAAGAGTCAGCATTTGAAGTAAGTGTCGACACTCAACACAATGTGTCGACACTATGCAGAAGAGTCAGCATTTGAAGTAAGTGTCGACACTCAACACAATGTGTCGACACTATGCAGAAGAGTCAGCATTTGAAGTAAGTGTCGACACTCAACACAATGTGTCGACACTCAACAGAAAAGTCAACATTTGAAGTATGTGTCGACACCCAGAACAATGTGTCGACACACAGCTAAAGACTCAACACTTGAAGAAAGTGTCGACACATGCAGCTGTGTCGACAATTAGCAAAGAACAGAAAGAACAACAAATTATTCTAAGTACAAGTGTCGACACTATGGGAATGTGTCGACACTCAGCTGAAGTCTCAACAACAAGAAGGTGTGTCGACACAAGGAGCTGTGTCAACACTCAGTAAGTTTCAACATAGAAGACTATGTGTCGACACCAAGAAGCAGTGTCGACACTTGACAGATTCAACACAAGAAGTTGTGTCAACACAAAGGAGATGTGTCGACACATAGAAGAATTCAGCAAAGGCTAGAAGAACAACTATTTGTGTCGACACTCAATTTCAGTGTCGACACATGAAGAAGAATCTGTGTCGAGACATATAAGGATATGTGTCGACACCTTGTAGACTTGTGTCGACACTTACACAACATGTGTCGACACTTGGACTATAAGTGTCGACACTTAAAGACAGAAAGTCTTGACACTTACTGACTGTTAGAGATTTTCAAGAAGTGACTGGTTGACATGACAGCTGCCGATCCAGCCGGTCTACAGCAACTGTCAGAGATGTCAGAAGTCAGTTATGAACCGGACCATCCGGTTACCATGAAGAAGGCCTATAAATAGGCATCCACAGTTTACAGAAACTGTAGTTGTTGAAGTTGTTGAAAGAGTTGATCAAGTGATTAACAAGTAGTACAGATTATTCAAGTAATCAGAAAAGTAGTACACAGAGTATCAACACAAGAAGATCTTGCAGTCCAACTGCAGATCTAAGAAGTTGGAGAGAGAGGGCTCCATCCAAGAAATCAGCCTTTGGAACTAGGCTGAGAAGAAGGATTCAGATTCAGTCTGGATCTTAAGTGGCAGAGGTCAAGGAACAACTGCAGAGGATTCAGCCTTATTCAGTTCTACTCAAGAAGCTTTGAAGAAAGCTAAGTTAGGGTGAATCCAGCTGAGTTCTTCCAAGAACTCATCAAGAATCTCTCAACTCCTCTCTTATTATTCTGAGTTGTAGAGTTATATTTTGTAATATCTTTTTAACTTGTAGGATCCTTTGGATCTGAGTGATTGTAAGCCTATATTTATAAAGGCTGAGGGTAGGGCTTGTTTGCCTGAGTGTAGGAGATTGAGATCTCTGAGTGTAGGCCTTGGATTGGCTGAGTGTAGGCCTTGATTGGCTGAGTGTAGGCTTTGGGATAAAGCTGAGTTGTAAGGCTTTGGGCCTGAGGTAGGAACCAATTTGGGTTCTGAGACAGTGCAGGAGTTTGGCCGAATCTAGTACACTGCTAGATAGGCGAAGGGGGAAAGTGGATGTACCCATATCTTGGGGAACCACTATAAATCACTGTGTGCTGTGTTGTGAATGTGATGTGGATTAGCTGTGCATGTTTGATTATTGCTGATTGCTGTAATAAACTAGTTAGAAATCTGTGATATAACTGTTTGGCTGCCAACAAAGTTAGAAAAGGATTAGGTCACCTATTCACCCCCCCCCCCCCCTCTAGGTGTTTAGGTACCATATCTTTCAGTAGGGTCAGTGGTGTACTCTAAGTTGGACCTGAATTCAGGGTACTACCAGTTGCAGATTCAAGACGAGGACATACCCAAAACAGCGTTTGGAACGAGGTATGGTCACTTCGAGTTCTCAGTGATGTCGTCCGGGTTGACGAAAGTGCCATCGGTACTCATGGATTTGATGAACCGAGTTTTTCGGGACTATTTAGACTCATTTATGGTGGTCTTCATCGATGATATTTGGTATACTCCAAATCGGAGGAGGAGCATGATGCTCATTTGAGAGTAGTCTTGCAGACTTTGAGAGAGAACCAACTTTATGCAAAGTTCTCGAAGTGCAAGTTCTGGTTAGAGAAAATGGCATTTTTGGGCCATGTGATAAGTCATGATGGGGTGGCGGTGGATCAAGCAAAAGTTAAGGCCATCAGGGATTGGTCAGTTCTAAGCACCGTGGCGGAAGTCAGGAGTTTCCTTGGACTAGCTGGGCACTATAAAAGGTTTGTGGAAAACTTTTCACGGGTAGCTCACCCCTCACTACTCTGAATCGTAAGGACCAAAAGTTTGTGTGGGCTCAGGAGGGCAATCAAGCATTCGACACCTTGAAGGAAAGGCTAATTATAGCTCCAATCCTAAGCCTTCCTAAAGGGACTGAAGGATTTCAGATTTTCAGTAACACATCAGGTTGCGGTTTGGGTTGCGTGCTAGTGCAACAAGGCAGTGTAAAAGCCTTTAGATCTAGACAGTTGAAGTCTCATGAGAGAAATTATCCCGTCCATGACTTGTAGTTGGCGGCAATAATTTTTGCATTGAAGTTGTGGCGGTACTATGTGTATGGTACGAAGGTGGAGATCTTCACGGACCACAAAAGCATGAAGTATCTTCCAGATAAAAAAAACTTGAACATGCGGTAATGCAGGTGGGTTGAGCTCCTTGTAGACTACGATATGGAGATTTAGTATACGTCGGGGAAGGCCAACGTGGTGGCTGATGCCTTGAGTTGAAAGTATTCAGGACAAGGAAATTGGATTGAAGCTCATGATGAGCAATTGGTACAAGATTTTGAGTCCCTTGGAATTGAGTGTATAACAAGAGGCGAATCTAGCATGGCTCGGTTGAACTGGATAGAGTTGCAGAATGACTTGTCCGACCGTGTTTGGGAAGCAACCAATGTGGATGTGGAGTTCCATCCGTTTGTGGTGGAAGCTCAAAAAGGCGAGTGTAGTGCCTGAGAGATGATTGATGGGATCTTAAGGAAGGACGAAAGGATTTGTGTACCGCAGTTCGACAAGTTCCGTGAGGAGTTGATGTTTGAGGCTCATTTCACAAAGTACTCCATTCACCCAGGCAGTACAAAGATGTACATGGATGTGAATAAATACTTTTGGTGGCCTGGTTTGAGGCGGGACGTAGCTTTATATGTGAGTCAGTGCCAAACTTGTGCCTTAGTGAAGGCTGAGTGTCAAAAGTCGGGCGGGTTCCTAAAGCCTCTTTCTATCCCTAAGTGGAAATTTGATGACACCTCTGTGGATTTTGTGCATGTCTTACCTCGGTCACAGTAGGGAGATGATGCGATTTGGGTGATCATGGATCACTTGACCAAAGTGGCTCACTTCATCCTGAATTGGGAGGAGGACAGTGTGGAGAAGCTGGTAGAACTGTACGTTTGCAAAATTGTGCAGTTGCAAGGGAATTCCCAAGAGTATTGTTAGTGATTGTGTTGGATGGTTCACGTCCAAGGACTAGATACTAGTACAGAAAAGTCTGGGCACAAAGCTCAAGTTTAGTACGACGTTTCATTCTCAAACCGATGGTCAAACGGAGAGGACGAATCGTACATTGGAAGATATAATGAGGATGTGTATCCTTGACTTTTGTAAGAAGTGGTAAGATCACCTTTTCATGGTGGAGTTTGCATACAATAATAGTTTCTAAGCGAGTATCAATATGGCGCCATACAAGCATGTGTATGGAAGGCGGTGTCAAACACAGATGTCATGGACAAAAGCAGGAGACACCAAGCTTTTGGGAAAAGTGGTGATGGCTGATGCTTGTGAGTTGGTGTGAACCATTCAGTAGTGCATGAAAATAGCTCAGGATTGGCAGGCGAAGTATTTCAATGCTCTCCACAGGAACGTGGAATTTGTGATAGGGGACTCGGTATATTTAAAGATAAAGCCGTTCCAAGGCATTTCGCGGATTCTCCGACTCAAGAAGTTGAGTGTGAGATTCTTGGGACCGTTCGAGGTCGTGGAATGTATTGGATATGCAGCCTACTGATTGGTGTTATCCATAGAGCTTAGTGGATTACACGATGTCTTCCATGTCTCAGTTCTAAGGAAAGACTTAGTGGAGACAAGTATTGTGGTTGAGTCAAAGGTGGTGCCGGTAGTGTAACGCCCCAAAAATCATAATCGAACTGGTCGCGTCCTAAGGAATTTTTGGTGCCTAAATAGGGGTACACGGCCCGGGACACTGGCATGTCCAAGGTCGTGTCTTTCTCTGTATTGGCTGGCTGTGTCCAAAAAAGGACACGGTAGGAAACACGGCTTTGAGCAGTCACGACACGGGCATGTCAAGGGTGACATGGGCATGTTCGTACCCGTATCCCCACCCGTGTTCACTAAGGGACGTGACGGTTGGCGTGCCGGTTATTTGTGACACGCCCCTAGGGCACGGGCGTGTCGGGACCCGACACGGGCATGTCAGGTTGAGACATGGGCGAGTCTCGACCAGTGTCCTTTTCTGTACTCGACGATCGTGCCTGGATCGGGGCACACGGCCTGGGACACGACCGTGTGCAAGGCCGTGTTTGGCTCAGGATTGAGAAATTCTGGGCAGATCTGAGCCGTTCATTTTCTTTAAACAAGATCTGACGGCCCAGATGTGGTCCTGTCTTTTTAAGGCCGGGTATTGAGGATTAATTCCTCATTATCTCTTAGAGCATTCTCTTTTTAAGGAGTTGGAGAGAGGAGAGAGCAAGGAATAAGGAAGAGGAGGAATCCGGCTGCCGGTAGAGCATCTGAGCGCCGAATCTAGAACCGAGACCGGTTCCGTGGAGGAAATTCCCTTGCGAAGCTTTCCATTCAGATATATTCCCATGGCGCAAAAGCGAACTTCTAGGGTAACGATTCTCTACTTGATCATTTGAAGCTATGTTTCTTTTGCATAAGGAAAGTGTAGTGAGTGTGCAGTGTTCCTTGGGGTAGATGTAAATAGTCCCCCTTGTGTTGCATATAGAGTCCGGAATCAAAGTACGGACACAGATATTATGTGTGAAGCCTACCCGGACGTGTTGGTATAGATCAGTGATGTTGCATATTGTATGGTTTACCGGAGAAGACTTCGTGCTTTGTGTTTTCGGGTTTCTACACGGTAGATTGCAGCAGGGATCCTTGAGGATTAACTCCAAGGCGCTCCCAGAAAAATGAGCGGAAATGTAGTTCTGCTAACTTGGCGGCCGGGGAGTCAGCCTTGTACATAACTGGGTTATGTGATGTTTGGAATGTTTTGGGATCCGAGAGAAGCTTGGCCCATGCGTACGTCTTAAAGTGACTATGCGGTGTGAGCAACGGGCAAGTGGAATCAGACATGGGCTATGTGGTTCGGTGCTAGAGACCGAAAAGAGGGACTGGTCGTTGGTATAGTCGGGATTCTTCTACTATCGTCAGATAGACTAAATTGCTCACGATGTTGCCATCCCAGGGATGGTGGTGAATCCACGGAATTGACCGGATTCACCGATAATATGTCCTGAGTACACGAGGTGTTTGGCCGTGTGAGCCTACACCTATGGCGAAGTATGTTTGCACTTTATTGTTTAGCTGGGCTAACGAAATGCAGGGAAGGAGCACCGCCGTCCCGAGTAATGGGCGGGGTCGTTATAATTTGGTCATCCATAGCTGACCGTTGCTTTGTTTGCCACCGTGCGATGGAATGTTGCTTGCAAGTGCTGCGGAGCCACGTACCAAATAGTGGGCTGAAGCCCATGTTGTTGAGCTGGTCCTCGAAGGCCAAAGTGAATTGTTGTTTTACTTTTGTCATGCGTGGCCGGCCTGCGAGCCGATGTATGTAAAACATTACTTTGTTAATTGAGCTATTGTAAGTCCATAAGGCCAAGTACTTTTCGGTGTATTTGTTATTTCATTCCTTTAGTAGTAAGTGGACATTCAAGATAATTGTTATTCTATTATAGGTTCATTCAAACTGTTTAAAAGCTTCTGCTAGAATACTCTGAGTTAGGGCGAGCAGTTGTTGTTAAATTTTGATATTCTTATGTATCCCTTCCGACTGTCCGTGGTATATGGCGTTGGGTTCCAGCTGGACCTTATGTTATATGTCATACGTCGGATGGGGGTGTTACAATTTGGTATCAGAGACTTATGACGGTCTTCTTTATTTAAATTCGTGGGCGAATTCTTTTAAGGGGTGGTGAGCACATGTATGTGAGTCATCGTTATAACATAAAATAACCCATGAATGTCCACTTAGGAATGAAATTACTCGTGTTTGAGGAACCTGTGTGTTCCTATAATTGCTTTTTGCAATATTGTTTGGTCACTTAATGATGTTTTGTATGACTATAGGTGACCAGGAGTTGCAGGGTCGTCAGAACGTACGGGTTTTGAGGATTATAGTGCACCCAGCGACGTGTTTGAGACCCCTCCTTTGTTTTGAAATCATAAGAAGGATCATTGAAGCGATGTTCGCTGTGACTAATGCACAGTAGGGAAGCAATGTGCAACCCTTTGTCCCTGAGATGGCTTCAATGTCGGGTGGTGTGTTGGATCAAATTCATTCAGAAGGCCATCAGGCCAGCAATTGAATATGTTCTTAGTGTAGGGTACACACTCAGTTGATAAATATTTGCAGTTGTTTCTGATGATATGCCGCTACCCATGCTTTGAGTTGGAGAATGAGCAGTCTATAGTTGATAGATTCTATAATGGTCTGCGTGGCGAGCTGCGAATTCTATTGCTAGGACTAAACTACTGTGATTCCGAGCCTTGGTGGAGTCAGCTAGATCTTTGGAAGTAGATTTGGGGAAGACTCACCGGATGCCAGTAAGTATGGTATCGAATTCTGCAAGTCCTATAAGAGCTGCACCCCGCATAATGCGGAAAAAGAGAGTCCAAAAGAAGAAGGACTCTAGTGCTGAGAAGACAGAGTTCCAAGTGTCGGATACCTCAAAGTCTGGATATTGTAAGTGGTATAAGAAGGCTAGGACTTTGGGTCCAGCCCCTCCTTTTGGTGCTTCGGGGGCAACTATAGGCCGAACACCGTGCACATGTTATAATTGTGGGAAGCCGGGGCATTTTGCTCACGATTATTGTAGCAGACGCCCAAAGTCCGAGAGGAAGCCTAAAGAGCACAGCTTAGGCCAGCAGGAGGCCAGGAAGCATGCTGACGTGATGACAGGTACGGTCTAAAGTTATAGTTGTTAGCTATAAATACATGTTGCCCTCGTGCATGTTATCTTAGGACTGCTTGTGTTAGGCTTTATTTTAATTTTCGATTATCCTGCGAGAGCAGCAATCGATACGGTAGTTTCACCTTCTTTTTGTACGAAGGATTTGTATCGTGCATCGGAGTACCGTCTTCGATGGCAAAAGACAAATTGGATGTGTGGTTGCCTAATGGGTGCTCAATGCGCGCGGATAGAGTTTGTTGTGTTTAGTTATGTTCGGGAGTCAAGAGTTCGACTTGCAAGCGTCGTTACTACCGCTACTGAAATTCGACGTAAATTTTGTTATGGACTGGCTCTCGGAGCAGCAAGCGTACCTTGATTGCAATCACAAGGAGGTCAAGTTGAAAACTGGTCGTGAGATGACTTTTGCGGGCTTGAAAGGGGTCGAGCAAGATTTTGATGTCTGCTCCTCAAGTGGTTAAGGCGGTTTGTGCTGGTGCAGAGCTGTTCTTCACGCTAATGGAGGTTACAAAGCCTAAGCTTATGTTGTACAATATTTCAGTGGTATCTAAGTACCCTGATGTGTTCCCTGGCGAACTTCCTAGAGCCTCATATCAACGGGAGATTGATTTCACCATCGAGCTAGTGCTATGTGTGAAACATGTGTCACGCTCTCTGTATCGGCTGGAGCCTAAGAAAATGGCGGAGCTGAAGGTTAAACTTCAAGAGTTGTTGGAGCATGGGTATGTGCGTCCAAGTTCGTCGCCTTGGAGCGCACTGGTCTTCTTTTTTGTTAAGAAGAAGGACGAAAGATGGAGACTTTGTATTGATTACTGATAACTAAACAAGCTAACGAAGAAGAATAAGTATCTGATCCCAAGGATTGACGACCTATTTGATCAGTTGGTTGGGCCAACGGTATATTCGAAGTTAGATCTGAAATCTGGCTACTACCAATTAAGGATAAGGGAAAGCGACTATTGCATATTAGAGATCGGGAGGTCTGACGGTCTGACTCTAGCGGGTTGCAGTCCGGGCGGTCTGTCGGGTTCTCTCATGTGGTTTGTTGTTGTTCTGTTGCTATTGGTGCTCTGGCGGTTTGTCATTCTGACCCTGGCGACTTGGAGATCGGGTGACCTGGCGGTCTAGTGTGGCGGCTAGGTATCTTTCTCTTGTGGTTGTCGGGCGGTTTTCCCATTCACCATCCCGCATGTCTTGGTGACTTGTTTTTATGTTAAACCGCATGTACATGATATGTTTTAATCCCACATTGTTTATTTGTAATCTCTCTCATCTTCTCCATTCTATAAAAGGGAGGTTATACCATGTAATTGATACCTTTTTTGGAATACAAAAATTTCTGTATGTCCATTTTCCGGACTTCCATTTTCTGTTCGCACATGGTATCAGAGCCTGTGATCTTGGCCGCCTGATTCAGTGCATTTCTTTACCCGCGCGACTTGTTCTCCTTCTTTTTTCTTGTTCGCGCGACCTCTCCTCCTTTTGTCGCTGCTCTTTGTTCGCACGATCTGTTCTCCCTCTTTGTTTGCGCGGCCTTCTTCTTCTCAGCGACCTGTTTTCGCGGCTTCTCGGTCTTCTATCTGCGCGTCCTGCTCTCTTCCCATGCGGCTTCTTCCTTTTCTCTATTGCGGATTCTTCTGCTGTCCGCTACGGTCTTCTGTTTCCGCCCCGGCCTCTTTCTTCCCACGCGGCCTTTCTCTCTTCCCTCTACCCGTGCAGCTTCTTTCATTACCCTTTCGAGCTCTTCTACCACCACCGCTACTCCTGTCACAACTCCACCTCCTACTCTCGTTCCCTCCAAAAATCTTGGCACCGTATCCAAGCTAGTTGGTTCCAACTACCTGGATTGGAGCGTCTCCTTCATCTTCCTCCTCCACTTACAACGCAAATGCCACCACCTTACCGATGATCCTCCTGCCACCTCTTCTGCTGAATTTGATGACTGGGATGCTAGTGATGCGCTTGTCCGCACTTGGCTCACTGACAGTCTTTTCGATGAATGTCTTCCTATTATCCGTCATAATGAGACGGTCAAGAAGGCATGGCTTCATCTTGCTGATCTGTACTCAAAACGGGCTCAGACATCCCGCATTTATACCTTGTATGCGGACCTCTTTGCCCGTCCGTCTATGTCTCCTGATGCCGCTTATCAAGAAGTTCAAGCTATTGGGGCTAAGATCCTTCAACATTGCCCCTTCTCTGCGGATCTTGCCGAACAGCACAAGCACTTTCAAGAACTGCTTGTTGTGTGCTACCTCCTCCGACTTCCTGATTCATACGACATGATTCGCCAACAAATCTTGGGTGAAGCGGACTCTCCCATCTTGGATACAACGGCTGCACGCATTGCAGCGATTACATCTCTTCTTCAGCGTCCGCTTCTATCTTCTCCTCATCCAGAACAATATGCTCACCATACTCAACGTAGCGGCTGTGGTAGTCGCAACCATCATTCCAGTGGTCGGAGTTCCTCCCGCTTCCTCTGCTCTCACTGTGGCCGCACCGGGCATCTTGTGGATCGATGTTGGATGAAGCATCCACATCTTCGCCCTTTTGGTGATGCTTCCACCTCCTCTTCCAAGCCATCTGCTTCGGTGGTCACTTCCTCAGGTAGTGCTCACGTGGTTACTCAAGGTAAATGGCTCATCGACTCTGGTTCAACTAATCACATGACGGGCAATCCGCAATGCTTTTCTCTCCTTTAAACGCATGATCGGTTGCCTCCGGTCCTTGTTGTAGATGGCTCTCCTTCCCCGGTTCATGGAACCGGAGTGGTTCATGTCACTCCGTCTCTTCACTTGGACGGCACTCTCTATGTGCTCAAGTTTCCCTGTAATTTGTTGTCAGTTACATATTTATGCAAGCAGCTTCAATGCCCTGTCACATTCACTCCCACTTCTTGCTCTTTTCAGGATCCGAGC
Source organism: Platanthera guangdongensis (assembly GCA_039583875.1). Classification (NCBI taxonomy): domain Eukaryota; kingdom Viridiplantae; phylum Streptophyta; class Magnoliopsida; order Asparagales; family Orchidaceae; genus Platanthera; species Platanthera guangdongensis. Next base: position 127,643,468 of record CM077159.1, on the reverse strand, counting down.
TCCCAACGGACGATTGCTACTAGGACTAAGAGCAGCGGCCTCTACTTTCTCGACAATGTTTCTGCTCTCTCCACCTTCTCCTCTACTTCTACAGATCTCCTACAATGGCATATCCGTCTTGGGCATCCTCCCCCACGACTACTTCATCAGCTGCTACCTCACCTCCCTCCGGATAGTTCTCCTCTCAACTGCGATGCTTGTCAGCTTGGCAAGCATCACCGTTCCTCCTTCCCACCAAAGCAAGGTCATGGTTCTACCCGTCCATTTGATCTTGTTCACTCCGACATCTGGGGTCTTGCTCCTACCCTCACAGTTGGTCGGGGTAGCTTTTATTTTGTAACTTTTATTGATGATTTCTCTCGTTGTACTTGGATGTATCTCTTACGAGAACGCTCTGAACTATTTGATGTATGGCAATCTTTTTATCATTTAATCAAAAATCAGTTTATGTTTCTATTAAAGTATTATGCTCTTATAATGCCAAAGAATATATTAGTCAAGCTTTTTCCTCATTTTGTATGCAACATGGATTTCTTCATCATACAAGTTGTGTTTACACGTCCCAACAAAATGGGGTGGTGGAACGCAAAAATCGTCACCTCCTTGATGTTGCTCGCACCAAACTTACGCAAATGCATGTCCCCGCTCCAACTGGGGCTATGTTGTTCTCATTTATTGCTACCTCATCAATCGCATTCCCTCCACTGTTCTCTGCGGTAAAACGCCCTTCTCCATTCTCTATCTAGGAAAGGATCCCTTTCCTCTTCCTCTACGTATCTTTGGCTGCACAGCATCTATGCATGCTCCCTCCACCACCCGCGACAAACTCTCCCCTCGCTCCACCAAATGTGTCTTTCTGGGATACTCTATCACTCAGAAAGGCTACTGTTGTTTTTATCCCATCCTTCACAAACAATTCGTCTCTGCGGATGTTACCTTCTTCAAAAATGCTCCCTATTTCTCTAATGACTCCTCTCCTCTTCCTGTGGACTCTGGTCTTCCTCCTCCTCTTCCCTCCAACCCATCCCCTCCTACTGAGGTCTTTCCTCCTCCTCCCTCGCCATCCTCTGCTCCTCCCTCTCCACCTCTGCCATCTCCCTCCTCTTCACTGTTGTCTCTCTCTCCTCTCGGGCCAGCTCTCTCCACAACGGATGCTCCGGATACTGAGGCATCTGCTGACCTAGACCTCCCTATTGCCCTTCGTAAAGGTGTTCGGGCTTGTACCTAGCATCCGCTTGCTGTATTTGTTTCATATGATCATCTAATGCCTGCTCGCAGGGACTTCGCATTGGCTATCTCTTCCACTTCCACCCCCATTCCTATCAGGAGGCCCTTGCTATTCTGCATTGGAAGGCTGCCATCGATGACGAGATTGCTACTATCACTGAACGGGGTACTTGGATCCGGGTTCCTCCTCCTGTTGGCACCGATGTTGTTGGCTGTCGCTGGGTTTTTATGGTGAAATTCCTCCCCGATGGCAGTGTGGATCGTTACAAGGCTAGGCTTGTTGCCAAGGGCTTTACCCAAACTTATGGCGTTAATTACTTTGACACTTTCTCTCCATTGCTCGTCTCAGCACTATTCGGGTCCTTCTCTCTGTGGTTGTCAACAGAGATTGGCTCATTTCACAACTGGATGTGAAGAATGCCTTTCTTTATGGGGATCTTCACGAGGATGTCTACATGAAGCAACCTCCGGGGTATGTTGCTCAGGGGAAGACACAGGTTTGCCGGCTCAAGAAGGTTATCTATGGAATAAAACAAAGTCCTTGCACTTGTTTTGACAAGTTTAGTGGGATTGTGGCGGCTGTTGGTTTTACGAGGAGTTCTGCTGATCACTCTCTCTTTACTTGTAAAACTTCTCTAGGCCTAGTGGTGCTTGCAGTATATGTGGATGATATTCTTCTCACTGGAGATGTCCAAGCTGGGATAATCTTGATCAAGAAGCATCTTCGGCAACACTTAGTTACAAAGGATATGGGCTCTCCAAAATACTTTTTGGGGATAGAAATTTCTCGGAAGCCCGCTTCTCTTGTCCTATCCTAATGAAAGTATGCTCTTGACTTGTTAAAAGAGGCAGGGTTGACTGGGGCTAAACCTGCTCAATGTCCCATGATGATTGGAGAAGATAAAACATGGACAGATGACTCTCCTCTTCTTTCTGATGTTACGAGGTACAGACGTCTGGTTGGTAAACTCATATATCTCACCGTGACCAAACCGGACATTGCCTATGTTATTGGCAAGGTTAGCCAATTCATGCAAGCTCCTAGGGAGTCTCATTTATAGTCGGCCCTGAATATATTGGAGTATATTAAATCATCTCCCCGAGAAAGGGCTTCTCTTTCAGAAGAATGGCCATTTAAGGGTTGAGGCGTACTCCGATTCCAGCTATGCCGATGACAAAGGAGATTGCAAGTCTACTTCAGGTTTTTGAACCTTTGTGGGGGGGGGGGGACCTTGTGAGCTGGAAAAGCAAGAAACAGTCGGTAGTCTCCAGGTCCAGTGCAGAAGCAGAATACCGAAGTATGGCATCGACCACGTGTGAGCTGAAGTGGTTACGGGCTCTTATGCTTGACTTAGGAGAGGTCTACGACCATCCTCTACTTATGTTTTGTGACAACAAAGCTGTCATATACATCTCTAAAAATTCGGTCTTCTATGAGAGAACCAAGCACATAGAAGTTGACTGTCATTTCATTCGAAAGGAGATTCTGAAGGAATAAATTTATACTCAGTTCGCCACCTCCGATAAAGAGTTGGCTGATATTTTCACCAAACTAGTATCCGCTCTTTTCATCACATTTGAGAAAAGCTGGACATGATCGATATATATGCTCCAGCTTGAGGGGGAGTGTTGCAGATTAGAGACCGGGCGGTCTGGTGGTCTGACTCTGGTGGGTTGCAGTCCGGGCGGTCTGTCGGGTTCTCTCCTGCGGTTTGTTGTTGTCTTGTTGTTGTTGGTGCTCTGGCGGTTTGTCATTCTGACCCTGGTGACTTGGAGACCTTGTGTAATATCTCATTTCCAACTAGACCCCTAAGAGTGTTTTTGGTCATGACTAGGTCATGACAAGACCCTAGGAAGCCCAATAAGACCAAGTGAGCCTAGACATGAAGTTGAAAATCATCATGGTCTGCAAGTAGTAGAATTCTGAACAATAGGTTGGGATGACCATGGGGCTACACCTTGACCCCAGGACCCTACCACAATACCCCCAAACATTTTGGGAGACCCATTAGAGCCATAAGGACCCATTGGGGTCAATCAAAGAGGCTCAGTTGACACAAGTCAACCCTAACCCTAAATGGGTCAAACTAGCCTGCTTAGGGTCAATTGACCTTCCCCTAGCCAAGTGAACCCCACCTATGCCCTCCTAACCCTAAAGTGAGGTCAATGGGTCACTAAGGACACATTGGGGTCAGCCCTAGAGGCCAAGTTGACCAAGTCAACTCGAGCCCCTAATCTGGTCAAAGTGCCCTTACTAAGGGTAGGTGACCTCCAAAGTGTAAGGTAACCCTACATAACCCTTCCTACACCTTAGGGGAGACCAATGAGTCACCAAGGACCCCTTAGGGTCAACCCTAATGGTCATGTTGACCCAAGTCAACTCAAACCCCAAAGTGGTCAAAGTGTCATCACCAAGGGTCAAGTGACCTCCAAGCTGCCAAGTCAACCCTACCCAACCCTACATAGACCTTAGGGGAGGCCAATGGGTTACCAGGGACCCATTGGGGTCAACCCAAATGGCCATGTTGACCAAGGTCAACTCTACCTTAAGGTTAAGTCAAATTAGCCCAAATGGGCTAACCCAAGCTCAACCCATTTCCCCCACTTGGGCTAACCTCGTTTCTATTATTAAAATGAGTTAGTGGGCTGCCAATAGGCTGGAGGGGACACCAAAATTCGGCCTTGATGATCAGGAGAGAGAAAGCTTTATTTTCCCCTTTAATGGAGGAGAGAGAAAGTGGGGAATGAAGGTCATTCATGGCTTAGAAGACCAAAGTCCCTCTCTTATTGCTGGAATCTTCCTCCCTGGTCAGTTAGGGGAAGATTAAGGGACTTTCTAGCCCTTTTCAGTGGCTGGGTGCAGTGAACCCACCATGGCCAAAATCTCAACATTAAGGCCATTAATGGCCATTGATGTTACACCCTTTTCCTCCCCATTTGATGGTTTTAAAAGCTTCCTTAGGACCAGAGGAGTCATTTCCACACATTCCCAGAAGATTTCGAGCCATTTGGTAGTACTGTTGCAGAACACCCGAAGCTCCAAAATCCGGCCATGGCGCACCACCACCATGTTGGTTTGTTTCGGATCCGGTCGTGCTGGATCCGGTTTTGGATTGTTTGGTTTTTTCCTTTTACGGAGTTACCAAAATCAGTGGTTAAATGGGAAAATATTTTTCCTGTTTGGGATTTCGGTGGGTAGCCAAAATTGGAGGAAAAAAGAACAATTCATTTCCTTGTTTAATCTTCCACACATGGTATAATATTATCTCCCCACCGTGAGAACCAAAGGGTGCCAGCCTGTGAGAAATTGGAAAGTGTGCCACTTGTAGCAATAAAAGAAGGAACCGCCTGTAGCTTTTAGAGAGAACCGCATGCCTCCTGTAGCCGGGCAAGGAAGAGGAGCAGCCCGCTTGGAAGAGTCCTCCGCCTCTCTCCTCTCTCTCTCTCGTTCGTGCACTCGCAGAGGTCGTTGGTCGAGGGTGCTCGTCGCCGGTCTTGGAGAAGATAACCGTCGGCGTTGAGAGAGGTGTTGTCGCCGGGCTTGGTGGAGTTTGCCACCGGCGTTGCAGTGGATTTCCTTTGGAGTTGAGAGGCGTGGTGTCGACGGCGTGTGCGTGTGCAGTTATCCTCGACGGAGTTTTCTCTTCGGTGGTGGCATTCTCCTGTGGCGGCGTTGTTCTCCGGTGGTGGTGCGGTTGAACGTCGGACTTCGACGTTGAAGGTTCGGTGAACCTTGTGCGTCCGCAAGGCGGATTGCAGTCCATATCTCAGATTCTCGCCGCGGATCGTACTTGTCCGGTGCATCCACGGCGTACTCTCCGGACGGTCATTTTTCCCTTGCTTTCCTTGTATTTGTGAATTTATATTTTAATTATATAAATTTTGTGGCCGTTTTTGTGTTCTTGTAATTATAGCTTGTGACTGTTTGTACTAGATTTTACAACAAGTGGTATCAGAGCCAGGTTCTGTGTAGGTGACTGATTGGATGTTCCGGTTTTGGTTTTGGGTCAACGGTAGGTGAAGACATCGGTCCACTCCCTATCTTCCCAGATCTGATCCGTGAATTAATCAGATCATCTAGAGGTACTGCAGGCAGCTATGGCAGCGAAGAACACCGTGTTGGCCAGGTATTCGGTGGAGAAATTTGACGGCAGCTGGAACTTTTGCCTATGGAAAATTCGGGTCAAGGATATGCTGGTTGAGCAGGGGTTGATCCAAGTTCTGCAGGGGCGTGATACTTTGCCCGCTCCGGTGAAGGATTCTGAGCGGACGAAGATGGATGAGCGCGCCACTAGCGCTATCAGGATGTGCGTCGACGACAAGGTGTTGTTCAACATCGGTATTGAGGAGTCAGCTGTCACGTTGTGGGAGAAGATGGAGGCACTCTATATGAGCAAGTCGTTGACCACGAGGCTGTTACTGAAGCAGAGATTGTACGACCTGAAGATGCAGGAAGGTGGTAACCTGCGGGAACACTTCAACGTGTTCAATGGACTTCCGAGCCAACTGCATGTGGTTAATGTGAAGGTGGAGGAAGAAGACAAGGCCTTATTGCTTCTTACCTCGCTCCCGACGTCATATAAGCACATGCAGACCACCCTGTTGTATGGGAAGGATACAGTAGACGTGGAGCAGATCACGTCTACGTTACTGTCCAGTCAGATGCTGTCAGACCCCGCTCCTGAGGGTGAGCATGCTTTGGCAGTAGGAGGACGATGAGGGAGGCAGTTCGAGAAGGGATCTGGAAGTGCACGAGCCAGATCCACATCGAGAAAGGCAGTGACGTGCTACCATTGCAGGCAGAGTGGCCATATCAGGAGAAATTGTCCGCAACGTACGCAGATTTCTAGGGACGTCCAGGGTGCGGGCAAGGCGGCGGTAGCTACGGCAGATGATAGTGATGTGTCTCTCCTCATCACTGAGAGTCCATGTGACTCCGATAGCTGGGTATTGGATTCTTATGCTTCGCAGCACATTAGCTCGGATGCAGGAATGTTCAGTTCACTGGAGGTGGCGACTGGGTTAGTCTTTCTGGGTGACGGCTCAGCATGTGAGGTCACAGGGACAGGGACGGTGGACATCAGGATGCATGACGAAGCAGTACGTAGGCTTGAGCGGGTACATCTAGTACCCAAGTTGCGGAGGAATTTGATATCGCTGGGCAGGCTATACTCTAGAGGATGCAGTTTTGCAGCGAGAGGTGGAGTTCTGACGGTGACGCGAGGACGCACCGTGCTCATGCGAGCTATGTAGTGCGGTAGTCTTTACCGGCTGATGGGGACCACGATGCGAGGTGGTGTGCCCATGATTTCTGCGGCTGACAGAGTTGATGGTCGAGGTGGTGCAGGGGATCGCCCTTCTGGTAGTCTGACTAGGCGAGTCAGATTTAGCGATCCAGTTGCGTCGACATTCGAATGTTGAGCCCTAGCAGGGATGAGTCGACTGGAGCAGGTCGGCTGATGCCTCAGGTCCTTGAGGTGGTGCTTCGTGTAGACTGGTGCTTCGTGCAGATCGTGCCACGTACAGTGTTGCTTCGCGCAGTTGATGCCTAGTGTAGATGGTGCTTTGTGCAAGGAGTGCTTTGTGCAGGTGGTGGCTCCGGATCCCGAACCAAGGTGGTGATTGTTGATTTGTTTCGGATCCGGCCATGCTGGATCCGGTTTTGGATTGTTTGGTTTTTTCCTTTTACGGAGTTACCAAAATCAGTGGTTAAATGGGAAAATATTTTTCCTGTTTGGGATTTCGGTGGGTAGCCAAAATTGGAGGAAAAAAGAACAATTCATTTCCTTGTTTAATCTTCCACACATGGTATAATATTATCTCCCCACCATGAGAACCAAAGGGTCCCAGCCTGTGAGAAATTGGAAAGTGTGCCACCTATAGCAATAAAAGAAGGAACCGCCTGTAGCTTTTAGAGAGAACCGCATGCCTCCTGTAGCCGGGCAAGGAAGAGGAGCAGCCTACTTGGAAGAGTCCTCCGCCTCTCTCCTCTCTCTCTCTCGTTCGTGCACTCGCAGAGGTCGTTGGTCGAGGGTGCTCGTCGCCGGTCTTGGAGAAGATAACCGCCGGAGTTGAGAGAGGTGTTGCCGCCGGGCTTGGTGGAGTTTGTCGCTGGCGTTGCAGTGGATTTCCTTTGGAGTTGAGAGGCGTGGTGTGGACGGCGTGCGCGTGTGCAGTTATCCTCGACGGAGTTTTCTCTCCGGTGGTGGCGTTCTCCTGTGGCGGCGTTGTTCTCCGGTGGTGGTGCGGTTGAACGTCGGACTTCGACGTTGAAGGTTAGGTGAACCTTGTGCGTCCGCAAGGCAGATTGCAGTCCAGATCTCAGATTCTCGCCGCGGATCGTACGTGTCCGGTGCATCCACGGCGTACTCTCCGGACGGTCATTTTTCCCTTGCTTTCCTTGTATTTGTGAATTTATATTTTAATTATATAAATTTTGTGGCCGTTTTTGTGTTCTTGTAATTATAGCTTGTGCCTGTGTGTACCGGATTTTACAACACACCAAACCCGTCGGCAAGCACGGTTAAAGGTCCTCCTCTACTCCTTCTTCTATGGATAGATCTTAGGAATCTTTTAGGATGAAAATCGGGCTCGAATGAGCCAGATCATGTGATGATTTTTCCATGGTTTTTCCGAAAAAAATGGAGTGTGGGGTTCGCCGGAAACCACCCCTCCGGCGGCCGTGACGCCGCCCGGCGATAGCCTCCACCTCAACGAATGTGGTGGCGGTGGTGGCCGGCCAGGGAGGTGGCCGTGTGGCCGGGAAATGCTCTTGGAATAGGCTCCAGGTTCGTCCAATCATGGCCCTTGGCTGGAGGAAGAAGATGACCAGGAGCCCCACGATTTGCTTTAAGATCCGTGCAGATCATTTCTTTTATCAAGTTTTGATTTCTGAATTTCTGTCCTGTAAACTGTGCAGTATTAAAATAAATATTAAAAATACTTAGGTCCACCAGGTGGGAAAACATTCAATATGAAAGTTGTATCCCTATGGGTCTTCTTTAATACAAAATTGATTTGGACCAATTTGGCACTATGGTTGGACCAAGGCACCCATTTTGGTGGGACCTATATATAGGGCTGTCCTGAGATTCAAATGGATGCCCACCCTTCATCCCTTGTCCAAATTGGCTGAAATTTGGATAGGGGATCATTCATAGCTATACCTAGGGTCCGTCCAAAATTGGAGTTTTTGGAGACACTTTGCCTAAAGTTTTTACTTTTATTTAATAATGCTAGTGTATTTTAATTAAGTGGTCTAATGACCTCCAAACCCTCCCAAATTTTGGTGCGTTGTTCCTGGAATCCATACCTAGCCCTGTACAAAATTTCAACTCATTTGGATAGGTTTTGGTTCGGGAATCACGAAACCCTAGTTTGGCTTTAAGGAGGTATTTTTGATTAAAAGTGCACTATGGACTTAGGGTGGTCACCTCCCTCAACAGAGGCTGAGGTTTTGGACACTGACTTAGCATGGCCAATGTCACCCTCTTAAAGAAATGCGATGATTTAGGCTTGATTTACCCTAGGGTTCAACCTCAAAAACTAAGGAAGGACTTTTGGGGGTTGTGAAGGACATGGGGGCTAAGGCCTTTGTATGCCCTTGGAAACTTAGTAGAATTTAAGGTAGAGTAACCTAAGGTATCTGGAAGGAATCTTAGGGGACTGGGAGGAAGGTAGGAACCTCAAAACTCTAACCCTAGTTTTAGGGTATAAGCACCAATTTGAAAATTCAGCCACTAAACCTTAACTAAAAGTTATGGAACTTGGGTAGAGTAGGTTTTATACCATCTAGAACTCCTGGTAATTTTAATAGAATTTTATGGATTATAATTTTGGTACTTCATTTGTTAAATACCAAAGGGGCCAAAATGATGTTTAAATTACTTCTGGTTATTCTCTTCATTTGAATCTGATGGAACTTGGTCAGAAGATAATCCAGGCCTAAGTGAATATCCCTGAATTTTATTATAATTTTTAATAGATTATATTTAGTACTTCCTTCACAAGTTTTGGAAAGGGGCTTTGGTAGAATAAAATTAACTATTGACGATATATCTGTTGAAAAATAATTAGACTTCGGTTTTGATCATTTTAGGCCAAAATATATTTGTACAAATTTATTCATAATTTTTAGAGAGCTGTCTATAGCACTTCCTTTACAAGTCCATAATTTTGAGACCTTGATATTTAATTAATTCAGAGAATGATTCTTTCTAAACAATTATGAAACTTTATGTAGAGATTTTATGTGTCCTTATAATCATCCTAAAATTTTCTCTGAATTTTTGCAAGTATTATTGTTGTACATCCCCTTTAAATGATTTATTATGGAATAAATTTGAAATAAAATTTAAGGGCTTAAACCTTGCTGAAAAATTGGGAGATTCTGGATTTTTACGTGATTATTCATTTTGCATTTAACATAAATTTAGTGGAATTTTATCTTGTTTAAAACCTGTACTACATGTTCAAACTTGGAACTTTTGGTTACTAGAATAAATAAATAAATTATCAGTTTAATTATGAAAATTAGGAAATTATGGTTTTAGGCTACAAATGCCAGTATAGCCCTCCAATAATTATTATATGAGTGCTGGATGAACATTTGGAATACTTCCCATTTTACGGGTCATATAGCTTAAGTGGTCTGCATTTAGTAAAACTGCAGGTAATAAGATGGAATATGAATTAGAGCACATGAGTTGGGTTTTGTTGGTTTGCTGGAAGGGATAAATAGAATTAGGAGCATCATTAGAAGATAAAATGAGTAGGGTGTTGTTTTGGCTAGGGTTTAGAGGCGCTCGGGTGCGACGAAAGATCGTCCTCCCCGAGGTGAGGTAGAGTCAAATCACCCTAGGATTAGCCTATCGTAACATGAGAAAGTAAAGGATAAGGGAATCAACCAATAATAATAAGTACCTTGCGAAAGGGAATGCTGGGCGTAATCCCAACATTGTTCCTAGTGCCCCTTGAGAGCCCTTCACAGGGAATACCGGGGGCAGTCCTGGGTTAACGTAAACTGTATTAACAAGCTGAAAAGAGTAACTTAGTACTTAGGGTTGCACATTTCACGAACACTGATAGCACTGGAAGATAGTTGGAAGCTTCGGCTTGGATGGTTAAGAGACGGACGTTTGGGTCCGGGGAGCTTCAGCTCGATTGTTTGAGACGGACATTTTAGTCCGGGGAGCTTCGGCTCGGTTTTGGATACGTTAAATTTGCATGTGCATAAAAGAAAAGAAAATTAAGGTGGTGGGTCTTCGGCATTGGAGGGTCGATGCACCGACGTCAATACGCTGACTCGGCAAGTATGGCTAGCACTTCGCCAACCGAAGTCCGGTGCGCCAGCCGGCAAGAGTACGCAGGAGTCTGCTTCATGCACCAAGCGTTGAGGCGTACAATAGGTCTGACCGGTAGTGATTTACTGGTTTAGAGGTGGGCGAGGCCCAACCCACCACTTCCGTCTGCCACTACGGAGGTATCCTGGGAGGTTACGGCTCCAGAAAGGGGGAACTAAAGGTCTGTGTGCACAGAGTCGGGTGTGTGTGTTGCACTTGCATGTTCCATCATACCCACTTGCATGTCATAGCATAATTGATTCATTTAACCCCTGACACCTAATGTATAAGTGGAATGAGACGCTTATACATTAGGACCTGCAAAATGACCCCTTGGTCTATAAGCTTGTGTGGGCAAGTTTATAAATTAAGGTCAATTTTGATATATATATATATATATATATATATATATATATATATATATATATATATATATATATATATATATATATATATATATATTATATATATATATATATATATATATATATATATATATATTGTTGTTTGATAACCGACACCCCAACGTATAAATTGGTATGGGACTCTTTATACGATGGGAGCCTTGTAGAAGACCACTTGGCTTATGTGTTCTCACATAAGTGAAGTTTACTTTTCATATTTCATCTTTTTGTCAATATCTATTATAGAATTGCTAGTATAGGTCCGCTGACATCTATTTTGATTATTCTCCACCTTCAAGTCCTCCCCTTTCTTCCTCTCTGCTCGGTGCCCAGGAGCCATGGGGGAAGGGGTGGGGGATGATAGGACTTAGTCTTTTAGACTAACGGTTTTCGAACCGCATCATTTTAGGGAATCGTGGAGCCCAGCATGGATGAGCAGCCCCAGAGACCGGTGCGCATGGAGATGGGGCAGTCTAGCTCCGGAGTTCATACAGCCGGGACCGTGAGTCTCGACCTTGAGTAGATTTTCAGCATTTGCTTCCGCATGAGTGATTTGTAGTGAGGACATGATGTACCGGGCATAAGCCTGTATTTTAGTACTCTGATATATTATTCTGTGGACACTCCCTTCATGGAGGTTTATTTACTATGATATGTGATTTTCTGTGGACTGTTAGTTAGCATTTACTTTATTGTTCTACTTTTCTGTGATCAAATTGGCCGGCAGAATCGATGCTTTGTGGTGATGACCCTTCAGGGCGTGAAGGAGTCACCGCAAAACGGCGGTTCTAGGCCTAAGACCCCGGTGTTTTAAAAAGAAAAAAAAAGGGGGGCGTCTTACTAGTGGTATCAAAGCAGACCTCGATCGAAAAGTAGCAGTCCATAACCCTGGGTCACCCCTGCGCGAGTTTAGTTTGGGGACAAACTAAGCAGCGGAAGCAGTGGTGTGCACATATGAGGGATCACATGTAAATTGTCCACTTCTTATTAGGTATTGAGTCGGTTATCTACTAATGTAGTTCGTTTTGCAGCCCCCAGATCAGCCCACCCCACAAGGCGGAGCTCAGCAGACTCCGGACATTGCACCACCTCCCCTGGTCCCCACACCTTTCCTTCAGTCAGACATGGGGCAAACGCTTACAGCTATCCTTGAGGCCTTCCGGGCTCAACAGGCTCCGGCCCCGCAGCCAAACCCGGGGGCCAACTGGATTAGCACCTTCCGAGGACTCTCTCCCCCGTCCTACTTGGGGACAGAGTTGGCAGTGCGGACAGAGGAGTGGCTGGATATTATATACGAGATGTTGATCGGGATATGGTGCCCCTGGGAGGAGAGGGTGGCTTTGGTGGTATCTTGCTTGGAGTCTCATGCCAAGAGGTGGTGGAAGACGCTGTTGGACACGATGTTTACCGATAGGGAGGTTGCGGAAATTACCTGGGAGGAATTCAGGGCCACGCTGCTGGAGCATTTTGTTCCGCAGTCGGCCATGGACGAGTTGGAGGAGCGGTTCTTACAGCTGAAGAAGGGCACCAGGACGGTGGTGGAGTACCATCGAGAGTTCGACCATTTGGCTCGATATGTAGGTTCTTACCAGCTGGACGAAGCAGGATACATCAAGAGGTTCTATAAGGGTCTGAAAGAGGAGTTGAGGGAGGCCTTGTTGTTTGTATCCGACGGGCCTATCTCCCGGATTTTGGAGATGGCAAAGATGATTGAGGCTGATTGGCACACCACTCAGGGCCGGAAGCGGCAAGCGGAGGATCAGGGCCGGAGGGCCAGAAATGATCAACGGCGAGGCGCTATAACAGATGGGAGAAGGACATAGGACCAGCCTCGTTAGGAGGTGAGGCAGGAGCCGAGAGAGCAGGTGATATTGGCCCCTCAACCGCTTCGGATACAGGAGATGCCGAGACCTAGGGGTATGGCGTATCCCCCACCGGAGTGCTTCCATTGTCATCAGGTGGGACACCTCCGGAGAAACTGCCCCATGAGGGGGGCACCACCTCCAGCACCACAGGGTGGCCCACCTGCTTAGCATTTCGGAGGCTGAGGACGCGGCCGAGGACGTGGTTACCAGGGAGGGGATCGAAGACAGGAAAGGGAGCAGGTGTATGCTCTGGACCTAGCACAGCCTCGGAACCCAGAGCAGGTCATAGCAGGTACGCCAAGATATTTAAATTGTTTAAATTAAATTCTCTTTCTCAATTGCCCAACAAGTAGAACTGCTCTAAGTAGAATAAATAGGAAGGAAAACTTATTATAAAATACTAAGACATTTAACCGTCCTAGGTATAGTCTTCATCAGCGGCAAGCCCGCCTATACTCTGTTTGACACGGGTACCTCGCACTCGTTTGTGTCGGAGGCCTTTCTAGAAGGGCTGGAAGGAGTGGAACGATTCACAGGCCTTATGAGGAGGGTGCGTCTACCTGACGGATCGGAGATACTCACCTCTGCCCATTGCAACATGGAGGCAGAGATTGGAGGAAAGCCGTTCGAAGTTTCGGCAACGGTCCTAAGGATGCCAGTCTTCGAGCTGATCCTGGGCATGACTTGGTTACAATGGAACCATGCCCAGATTGATTGTCAAGCGAAGAGGATCACCGTGAGGCACGGGGACTCTATCATCATCATCATCGAAGGTATAAGACATGCCTCACGTATACCATTATCTTCAGTACAGGCCGTTAAGGCCTATTTACAGGGGGAGGAGGTCTACGAGGTGCTGTTTGAAATGGCGGAGGCCACAAATTCTATATCGAATATCCGGTGGTGCGGGAGTTTGCGGACGTCTTTCCAGAAAAATTACCCGGATTACCCCTGCACAGGGAGCAGGACTTTCAGATACAGCTTGTGCCGGGGGCCAAGCCGGCATCCAAGGCACCTTACCGGATGGCCCCAAGGGAGTTGACAGAGTTCCGGAGCCAGCTTCAGGAGTTAGTGGAAGCCGGATTTGTCCGGCCAAGCTCTTCACCATGGGGAGCCCCGGTATTGTTCGTCAAAAAGAAAGACGGGACACTCAGATTGTGCATCGACTACCGAGCACTAAATCGGCTGACGGTCCGGAATACCTATCCACTTCCAAATATAGACGAGTTTTTTGACCAGCTGCAGGGAGCGCAGTTCTTTTCGAAATTAGATTTGAGGTCGGGATACTACCAACTTCGGATTCGAGAGGAAGATATTCAGAAGACTTCTTTTAGTAGCAGATATGGATTATTTGAGTTTACGGTGATGCCATTCGGGCTCACCAATGCACCATCAGCATTCATGATCCTCATGAACCAGGTTTTCAAGGAGTATCTAGACGTGTTTGTCATTGTGTTTATCGATGACATCCTCATCTACTCGGGAACGGAGGAGGAGCACGCTCGCCATCTGGCACTGACCCTACAGAGACTGCGGGAGAATCATTTATATGCAAAGTTTAGCAAATGTCAGTTCTAGCTGAAGGAGGTGGGCTTCTTAGGCCATATTATCAGTGGAGCTGGGTTGGCAGTGGATCCGGCAAAGATTCAGGCAATTCAGGATTGGCCACACCTGAAGACAGCCACCGACGTGCTACGTTTCATAGGACTTGTCGGTTACTACCGGAAGTTCGTGGAGGGATTCTCTCGAATCGCCCTCCCGCTCACATCTTTGACGAAGAAGGAGGTACCTTTCGTGTGGACCCCGCAGTGCCAGGCAGCTTTCCAGGAGCTAAAGAACCGACTCACCTCGGCTCCCATACTTGCTCTCCCCTCGGGGAGAGAAGGATTTCAAGTCTACACCGATGCTTCCTACCAGGTTATGGGAGCTGTACAGATGCACAAGGGTCATGTGATTGCTTATGCGTCTCGCCAGTTGAAGAAGCACGAACAGAACTATCCGTTGTACGACCTTGAGATGGGGGCGGTTGTTTTTGCTTTGAAGGTCTGGCGCCACTATCTTTATGGAGTCCACTTCGACATCTACTCCGACCACAAGAACCTGAAATATGTGGACACGCAGAAGGAACTGAACATCAGGCAGAGGCGCTGGGTGGAGTTCTTAGCAGATTATCAGTATGAGATGCACTACCATCCAGGGAAGGCAAACGTGGTGGCTGACGCATTGAGTCGGAGAGCTGCCACTTCTAAGGCCGGGCCCCAGGTTATGTCTATAGAGCTGGTGAGGAGATTGGAGGATATGCACATCATACTGGTGTCATCCGAGGACCCCGAGCTTTATATGGAGTATTTAGCTGCGGTGAGTGCTACAGACGATATCCGGGACCGAGTCAAAGAGGGACAGAGGCGAGATGTCAAATTGGAGCCGATATTCTGGGCCTTGGAGAACGGTGCAGTAGGAGACTACACGATGAGGGATGGTGTGGTATGCTTTAGAGGTCGGACTTATATACTGGAAGGAGGCTAGGTCCGGGAAGATATTATGGCGGAGGCCCACCATAGCAGATACTCAGTGCACCCGGGGATCACGAAGATGACTGCGGATTTGAAGAAGACTATATACTGGCCTGGCATGAAGAAGGATATCACTCAGTTTGTGATCCACTGCGAAGCGTGCCGGCTAGTGAAGGCGGAGTGCAAAAACCCCGCGGGTTTGTTGCAACCACTCCCAGTACCAGAGTGGAAGTTTGAAGACATCGCGATGGACTTTATTCACGGACTTCCCCGATCACGGACGGGAAATGAATCGATTTGGGTCATCGTCGATCGGTTGACAAAGGTGGCCAGGTTCATTTCGATCAGGAAGGACGACGTTGTGGGAGTATTAGTGCGGAGATTTGTGGAGCAGTTCGTTCGATATCACGGGGTGCCCAAGACGATCGTGTCAGATCGGGATGGCCGGTTCACTTCTAGGGAGTGGAAATCCGTGCAAGCTTACTTAGGCACGCGATTGACCTTCAGCACCGCATTCCATCCCTAGACAGACAGGCAGACAGAACACACCAACCGGACGCTAGAAGATCTTTTGAGGCTATGCATTTTGGACCGCGGGAAACCATGGGAGAAACTCTTACCCCTGGTTGAGTTCTCCTATAACAACAGCTACCAATCCAGCAACAGGAAGGCGCCTTACGAAGCCTTTTATGGAAGGAAATGCCGGACCCCGCTTTCTTGGATTCAGGACGAGGATCCGAAGGTGTTGGGATCAGATTTTGTTGAAGACACCGAGGCTCAAGTGAGGCTGATCAGAGACAGGATGTTAGAGGCGCAGAGCGGACAAGCTAAGTACTATGACGCCCGGCATCGTCAGGTGGATTTTCAGGTGGGGGACCGAGTGTTTTTGAAGATCCGGCCCATGCATGGAGTCTCACGGGTGCGTGGTCGGAGGAAGAAGCTCAGCCCTAGGTATATGGGCCCTTACAAGATCCTGGAACGGATCGGGCCCCTAGCCTATAGGCTGGAGTTGCCACCAGAGCTGGCAGCTCTGCACGACGTCTTCCACATTTCTTCGCTGAGGAGGGCTCTGCTACGCCCGGAGCAGCAGATTTTGACCACCGAAGGGCCGGTAGCTTCAGACCGGTCAGTTCGCTTGGAGCCGGATCGGATCGACGATCGAGTACGGATCTTGCGTCGCAAGAAGGTTCCGTTAGTCAAAGTCCTGTGGAGGAACCACGGCCAGGAGGAGCATACCTGGGAACTGCAGGACCTGATGCGACAAAGATTCCCAGAGCTGTTCAGTCAGGTATACCTCACAACCCCTCAAGATTTTTAATTTGTTTTCCTGCTTTAAACTAGTAGGGCTTCACCAGGAAGAGTAGATGCTAAACTTTTGTTTATTGGGGCTTATCTTTTGTTTATTGGGATCTTGGTTTGCCAATTGAGCGAAATGGTCATATTTCTAGGTTTCCCTTTAAACTTAATTAAGCAAACTTCGCATCGCGATAGGATGTTACAAGTTTCTTTTCTTCGGCAGAAATTCTCGTAGGCTTAACCTTGATTTTGGGGACGAAATCTTTGTTTTGTTTATTGGGATTTGTAACATCCCAGTTCCAACTAGACCCCTAAGAGTGTTTTTGGTCATGACTAGGTCATGACAAGACCCTAGGAAGCCCAATAAGACCAAGTGAGCCTAGACATGAAGTTGAAAATCATCATGGTCTGCAAGTAGTAGAATTTTGAATAATAGGTTAGGATGACCATGGGGATACACCTTGACCCCAGGACCCTACAACAATACCCCCAAACATTTTGGGAGGCCCATTAGAGCCATAAGGACCCATTGGGGTCAATCAAAGAGGCTCAGTTGACCCAAGTCAACCCTAACCCTAAATGGGTCAAACTAGCCTACTTAGGGTCAATTGACCTTCCCCTAGCCAAGTGAACCCAACCTATGTCATCCTAACCCTAAAGTGAGGTCAATGGGTCACTAAGGACACATTGGGGTCAGCCCTAGAGGCCAAGTTGACCCAAGTCAACTCGAGCCCCTAATCTGGTCAAAGTGCCCTTACTAAGGGTAGGTAACCTCCAAAGTGTAAGGTAACCCTACATAACCCGTCCTAGACCTCAGGGGAGACCAATGAGTCACCAAGGACCCCTTAGGCTCAACCCTAATGGTCATGTTAACCCAAGTCAACTCAAGCCCCAAAGTGGTCAAAGTGTCATCACCAAGGGTCAAGTGACCTCCAAGGTGCCAAGTCAACCCTACCCAACCCTAGGGGAGACTAATGGGTTACCATGGACTCATTGGGGTCAACCCAAATGGCCATGTTGACCAAGGTCAACTCTACCTTAAGGTTAAGTCAAATTAGCCCAAATGGGCTAACCCAAGCTCAACCCATTTCCCCCACTTGGGCTAACCTCGTTTCTATTATTAAAATGAGTTAGTGGGCTGCTAATAGGCTGGAGGGGACACCAAAATTCGTCCTTGATGATCAGGAGAGAGCAAGCTTTATTTTCCCCTTTAATGGAGGAGAGAGAAAGTGAGGAATGAAGGTCATTCATGGCTTAGAAGACCAAAGGCCCTCTCTTATTGCTGGAATCTTCCTCCCTGGTCAGTTAGGGGAAGATTAAGGGACTTTTCAGCCCTTTTCAGTGGCTGGGTGCCGTGAACCCACCATGGCCAAAATCTCAACATTAAGGCCATTAATGGCCATTGATGCTACACCCTTTCCCTCCCCCATTTGATGGTTTTAAAAGCTTCCTTAGGATCAGAGGAGTCGTTTCCACACATTCCCTGAAGATTTCGAGCCATTTGGTAGTGCTGTTGCAAAACACTCGAAGCTCCAAAATCTGGCCATGGCGCACCACCACCAAACCCGTCGGCTAGCACGGTTAAAGCTCCTCCTCTACTCCTTCTTCTATGGATAGATCTTAGGAATCTTTTAGGATGAAAATCGGGCTAGAATGAACCAGATCATGTGATGATTTTTCCATGGTTTTTCCGAAAAAAATGGAGTGTGGGGTTTGCCGGAAACTACCCCTCCGGCGGTCGTGCCGCCGCCCGGCGATAGCCCCCACCTCAATGAAGGTGGTGGCAGTGGTGGCCGACCAGGGAGGTGGCTGTGTGGCCAGAAAATGCTCTTGGAATAGGCTCCAGGTTCGGCCAATCATGGCCCTTGGCTGGAGGAAGAATATGACCAGGAGCCCACAATTTGCTTTAAGATCCGTGCAGATCATTTCTTTTATTAAGTTTTGATTTCTGAATTTCTGTCCTGTAAACTGGGCTGTTTTAAAATAAATATTAAAACTACTTATGTCCACCAAGTGGGAAAACTTTCAATATAAAAGTTGTAGCCCTATGGGTCCAATTTAAGCCAAAATTGATTTGGACCAATTTGGCCCTCTGGTTGGACCAGGGCACCCATTTTGGTGGGATCTGTACATAGGGCTGTCCTGAGATTCAAATGGATGCCCACCCTTCATCCATTGTCCAAATGGGCTGAAATTTGGATAGGAGATCAGTCATAACTATACCTAGGGTCTTCCAAAATTGGGATTTTTTGGAGACACTTTGCCAAAAGTTTTTACTTTTATTTAATAATGTTAGGGTGTTTTAATTAAGTGGTCTAATTACCTCCAAACTCTCCCAAATTTTGGTGAGTGGTTCCTGGCATCCATACCTAGCCCTGTACAAAATTGCAACTCATTTAGATAGGTTTTGGTTAGGGAATCACCAAACCCTAGTTTGGCTTTAAGAAGGTATTTTTGATTAAAAGTGCACTATAGAATTAGGGTGGTCACCTCGCCTCAACAGAGGCTGAGGTTTTGGAAACTGACTTGGCATGGCCAATGTCACCCTCTTAAGGAAAATGAGATGATTTAGGCTTGATTTACCCTAGGGTTCAACTTCAAACCCTAAGGAAGGACTTTTGGGGGTTGTGAAGGAAATGGGGGCTAAGGCTTTTATATGCCCTTGGAAACTCAGTAGAATTAAAGGTAGAGTAACCTAAGGTATCTGGAAGGAATCTTAGGGGACTGGGACGAAGGTAGGCACCTCAAATCCCTAACCTTAGTTTTAGGGTAGAAGCACCAATTTGAAAATTCAGCCACTAAACCTTAACCAAAAGTTATGGAACTTGGGTAGAGTAGGTTTTATACCATCTAGAACCCCTGGTAATGTTACTAGAATTTTATGGATTATATTTTTGGTACTTCATTTGTTAAATACCAAAGGGCACAAAATGATGTTTAAATAAATTCTGGTTATTATGTTCATTTGAATCTGATGAAACTTTGTCAGAAGATAATCCAGGCCTAAGTGAATATCCCTGAATTTTATTATAATTTTTAATTTATTATATTTAGTACTTCCTTCACAAGTTTTGGAAAGGGGCTTTGGTAGAATAAAATTAACTATTGATGATATATCTATTGAAAAATAATGAGACTTGGGTTTTGATCATTTCAGGGCAAAATATACTTGTAGAAATTTATTCATAATTTTTTGAGAGCTGTCTATAGCACTTCCTTTACAAGTCCATAATTTTGAGACCTTGATATTTAATTAATTCAGAGAATGATTCGTTCTAAAAAATTATGAAACTTTATCTAGAGGTTTTATGTGTCCTTGTAATAATCCTGAAAGTTTCTCTGAATTTTTGGAAGTATTATAGTTGTACATCCTCTTTAAATGATTTATTATGGAATAAATTTGAAATACAATTTAAGGGCCTAAACCTTGCTGAAAAATTGGGAGATTCTAAATTTTTAGATGATTATTCATTTTGAATTTAACATAAATTTAGTGGAATTTTATCTTGTCTAAAACTTGTAATTCATGTTCAAACTTGGAACTTTTGGTTACAAGAATAAATAAATAAATTATCAGTTAAATTATGAAAATTAGGAAATTATGGATTTAGGCTACAAATGCCAGTATAGCCCTCCAATAATTATTATATGAGTGCTGGATGATCATTTGGTATACTTCCCATTTTACGGGTCATATAGCTTAAGTGGTCTGCATTTAGTAAAACTGCAGGTAATAAGATGGAATATGAATTAGAGCACATGACTTGGGTTTTGTTGGTTTGCTGGAAGGGATAAATAGAATTAGGAGCATCATTGGAAGATAAAATGAGTAGGGTGTTGTTTTGGCTAGGGTTTAGAGGCGCTCGGGTGCGACGAAAGATCGTCCTCCCCGAGGTAAGGTAGAGTCAAATCACCCTAGGATTAGCCTATCGTAACATGAGAAAGTAAAGGATAAGGGAATCAACCAATATTAATAAGTACCTTGCGAAAGGGAATGCTGGGCGTAATCCCAACATAGTTCCTAGTGCCCCTTGAGAGCCCTTCACAGGGAATACCGGAGGCAGTCCTGGGTTAACGTAAACTGTATTAACAAGCTGAAAAGAGTAACTTAGTAATTAGGGTTGCACATTTCATGAACACTGATAGTACTGGAAGATAGTTGGAAGCTTCGGCTTGGATGGTTAAGAGACAGACGTTTGGGTCCGGGGAGCTTCGGCTCGATTGTTTGAGACGGACATTTTTAGTCCGGGGAGCTTCGGCTCGGTTTTGGATACGTTAAATTTGCATGTGCATAAAAGGAAAGAAAATTAAGGTGGTGGGTCTTCGGTATTGGAGGGTCGATGCACCGACGCCAATACGCTGACTCGGCAAGTGTGGCTAGCACTTCGCCAACCGAAGTCCGGTGCGCCAGCCGGCAAGAGTACGCGGGAGTCCGCTTCGTGCACCAAGTGTTGAGGCATACGATAGGTCTGACCGGTAGTGCTTTACTGGTTTAGAGGTGGGCGAGGCCCAACCCACCGCTTCCGTCTGCCACTATGGAGGTATCCTGGGAGGTTACGGCTGCAGAAAGGGGGAATTAAAGGTCTGTGTGCACAGAGTCGGGTGTGTGTGTTGCACTTGCATGTTCCATCATAACCACTTGCATGTCATAGCATAATCAATTCATTTAACCCCTGACACCTAATGTATAAGTGGAATGGGACGCTTATACATTAGGACCTGCAAAACGACCCCTTGGTCTATAAGCTTGGGTGGGCAAGT
Source organism: Platanthera guangdongensis (assembly GCA_039583875.1). Taxonomy (NCBI): domain Eukaryota; kingdom Viridiplantae; phylum Streptophyta; class Magnoliopsida; order Asparagales; family Orchidaceae; genus Platanthera; species Platanthera guangdongensis. The sequence continues at coordinate 127,622,061 of CM077159.1, read as the reverse complement.
TTATAAATTAAGGTCAATTTTGATATATATATATATATATATATATATATATATATATATATATATATATATATATATATTGCTGTTTGATAATCGTCACCCCGACGTATAAATTGGTATGGGACTCTTTATACGATGGGAGCCTTGCAGAAGACCTCTTGGCTTATGTGTTCTCACATAAGTGAAGGTTACTTTTCATATTTCATCTTATTGTCAATATATATTATAGAATTGCTAGTATAGGTCCGCTGCCATCTGTTTTGATTATTCTCCACCTTCAAGTCCTCCACTTTCTTCCTCTCCGCTCGGTGCCTAGGAGCCATGGGGGAAGGGGTGGGGGATGATAGGACTTAGTCTTTTAGACTAACGGTTTTCAAATCGCATCATTTTAGGGAATCGTGGAGCCCAGTATGGAGGAGCAGCCCCAGAGACCGGTGCACATGGAGATGGGGCAGTCTAGCTCCGGAGTTCATACAGCCGGGACCGTGAGACTCGACCTTGAGTAGATTTTCAGCATTTGCTTCTGCATGAGTGATTTGTAGTGACGACATGATGTACAGGGCATAAGCCCGTATTTTAGTACTCTGATATATTATTCTGTGGACACTCCCTTCATGGAGGTTTATTTACTATGATATGTGATTTTCTGTGGACTGCTAGTTTGCATTTACTTTATTGTGCTACTTTTCTGTTATCTAATTGGCCGGCAGAATCGGCGCTTTGTGGTGATGACCCTTCAGGGCGTGAAGGAGTCACCGCAAAACGGCGGTTCTGGGCCTAAGACCCCGGTGTTTTAAAAAGAAAAAAAAGGGGGGGTCTTACACCGTGCGACCTGGCAGTCTAGTGTTGCGGCTAGGTATCTTTCTCTTGTGGTTGTCGGGAGGTTTGCCCATTAACCAAACTGCACGGCTTGACGACTTGTTTTTATGTTAAACCACTTGTACATGATATATTTTAGTCCCACATTGTTTATTTATAATCTCTCTCATCTCCTCCATTCTATAAAAGGGAGGCTATACCATGAAATTGATACCTTTTTTGGAATACAAAAATTTCTGTTTGTCCATTTTTCGGACATCCATTTTCTGTTCACACGGCGACATCCCAAAGACAGCATTCAGCACGCGTTTTGGGCATTACAAGTTCACAGTCATGCCGTTTAGGTTGACCAATGCGCCATCCGTGTTTATGGATCTGATGAACAGGACGTTCAGAGAGTACCTGGACAGTTTCGTGATATTATTTATCGACGATATCTTGGTGTACTCGCAGTGTGAGGATGATCACTACAAGCATCTGCATATGGTGTTGGAGATGTTGAGAAGAAATCAGTTGTATGCTAAGTTCTCCAAGTGTGAGTTCTGGTTATCCTTGGTAGCGTTCCTTGGTCATATTGTTAGTGGAGAAGGTATAGCGGTGGATCCAGCGAAGATAGTGGCGATACAGGAGTGGCCTGTATTGACTACAGTGGCGGAAGTCCGGAGCTTTCTGGGGCTTTCTGGGGCTTTCTGGCTACTACAGGCGCTTTGTAGAGAACTTCTCGCGGATAGCGCTACCACTCTTGACATTGACAAGGAAGTATCAAAAGTTTGCGTGGTCGCTGGAGTACGAGCAGGCCTTTGAGGAATTGAAGAGGCGGTTGACCACGGTGCATATTTTGCATTTGCCGAGTGGGGCCGAAGGGTTTGAAATCTATAATAATGCTTCGGGCAGTGGATTGGGTTGTGTCCTACTGCAGCATGGAAGTGAGATAGTGTATGGCTCGTGACAGCTGAAAGTACATGAGAGGAATTATCCGGTCCATGACTTGGAGTTAGCGGACGTGATTTTTGCCTCGAAGCTGTGCAGGCACTACTTGCACGGGGTAAAGGTCGATATCTATACCGACCACAAGAGCCTAAAATACTTGTTGGATCAGAAAGATCTAAACATACAACAGCGGAGATGGATGGAGTTCTTGGGGGACTACGCGTTCAAAATACATTATGTGTCTGGGTGTGCGAACAGAAAATAACAGACCGAAAAATTGGAGTAATGTAAACTTTATTATCCAAAAACGTTATCAATTACAATGGTATAACCTCCCTTTTATAGAATGGAGGAGATGAGAGAGATTACAATTAAGCAATGTGGGATTAAAAATTTATAAGTATATGCGGCTTTACAAAAAGACAAACCGGACAAGCCGTGCGGTTAGACAAACCGGCTAACCGCCCGACCACCAACAGGAGGAGAGAGCAAGCCATCACAGGAGACTGCTAGACCGCCCGGTCTCCAAGTCATCTGAGACAAGCCGCCTGACCGCTGAGATACCAAACAGCAACAGCCCGGCACATAGACCAGCTAGGAGAAACCGCCAGACTGTTCGGTCTCCGAACAGCAATAGACCGCCCGGCCTCCATCCTGCAACACTCCCGCTCAATCTGGAGCATAGATATCAATCATGCCCAGCTTGTCACAGATGTGGAAAAAGGAAGCGGACACCGGCTTGGTGAAGACTTCTGCCAACTCGTTGTCGGAAGTGACGAACGGAGTGCAAATCTGTTTCTTCAATATCTCTTCCTGAATAAAATGACAGTCGACTTCTATGTGTTTTGTTCTCTCATGAAAGACCGGATTTTTGGAATTGTATATCGCGGCCTTGTTGTCACAGAACATAGGAAGAGGATAGTTGTAAACCTCTCCTAAATCAAGCATGAGAGCCCGCAACCATTTCAACTCACATGTAGTCGATGCCATGCTGTGATATTCCGCCTCTGCACTGGACCTGGAAACCACATACTATTTCTTGCTCTTCCAACTCACAAGATTACCTCCAACAAACGTGCAGAAACCTGATGTCGATTTGCGGTCCCCTTTGTCATCAGCTTAACTTGAATTAGAGTACGCTTCAACCCTTAGGTGACTATTCTTCTGAAAGAGGAATCCTTTCCCTGGTGCTGCTTTAATATACTCTAATATCCTCAGGTCAGATTGTAGATGACACTCCCTAGAAGCTTGAATGAACTGGCTCACCTTGCCAACAGCATAAGAGATGTCAGGTCTGGTTACCGTGAGATAAATGAGCTTGCCCACCAGACGCCAGTACTTCGTAAGATCGGATAGAAGAGGCGAGTCATCTGTCCAAGTTTTATCTTCTCCAGCAGCCATAGGACAACGTGCAGGTTTAGCACTAGTCAATCCTGTCTCCTTTAAAAGATCAAGAGCATACTTCCGTTGGGAAAGGACCATGGAGTTGGGCTTCCTAGAGATTTCAATCCACGGAAAGTATTTCGGGGAGCCCATATCCTTTGTGACTAGGTGTTGACGAAGGTGTTTCTTTGTCAACAATACCTCATCCTGGTCATTGCCAGTAAGAAGAATGTCATCAACATAAACCGTAAGAACAACCAGACCAGAGGCGGTTTTTCGAACAAACAAGGAGTTATCTACTGAGCTTCTTGTAAAACCAATGGCCGCAACAATGCCACTAAACTTGTCAAACCAGGCACGAGGACTCTGCTTGAGGCCATAGATAGCCTCCTTTAGCCGGCATACTCGTGTCTCCCCCTGAGCAACATACCCAGGAGGTTGCTCCATGTAAACATCTTCCTGTAGATCACCATAGAGGAAAGCATTCTTAACATCCAGCTGCAAAATGAGACAATCCCTATTGACAGCGACAGAGAGAAGGACCCGAATGGTGCTGAGACGAGCCACGGGAGAGAAGGTATCGAAGTAATCAACACCATAGGTCTGAGTGAAACCTTTGGCCACCAGGCGGGCCTTGTAGCGATCCACGCTGCCATCGGGATGGAATTTTACAACAAAGACCCAACGACAGCCAACAACATCTGTGCCCAATGGTGGGGGAACCAGGGTCCAGGTCCCTCGTTCAGTGAGGGTAGCAATTTCCTCATCCATGGCAGTCTTCCAATGAGGAATAGTGAGAGCCTCCTGGTAGGTGCGAGGAGTGGCGGTCTCAGAGATAGCCAATGCAAACGCTCTGCGAGAAGTAGTCAGACAATCATATGAAACAATAGCAGCCAGCGGGTGCTGGGTACACGTCTGCACCCCTTTGCGAAGAGCAATGGGTATATCCAGGTCGGCATGTTCCTCAGCAACTGGAGCATCCGTGGTATAGAGAGCTGGCTCGGGAGAGGAGAGAGACGGGCGTGGAGAAGAAGGATATGGGGGTGGTGGTGAGGAAAGGAGGGAAGGAGGAGACGGTGGAGGTGATGGTGGGAAAAGCACGACGAGAGTAGGCGGGGTGGAGGGGACGGTGAGAGAAGGAGGTGGAGGTGGAGTGGGGTTGGAGGAGAAATAAGAAACATTCTCGAAGAAGGTGACATCCGCGGAGACGATTTGTTTCCGCTGAACGGGATCAAAACAACAGTAGCTTTTTTGGATAGTTAAGTAACCCAAAAAGATACATTTGGTGGCACAGGAGTCAAGTTTGTCATGGGTTGCGGAAGGAATGTGCACAAAGGTCGTGCACCCAAATATACGCAGAGGAAGAGAAAACGCATCCTTGCCAGGATAGAGAAGAGAGAATGGAGTTTGGCCCTGGAGAACTGTGGACGGAATGCAATTAATTAGGTAACTGGCGAGGAGGACAGCGTATCCCCAATATGAGCGAGGAACGTGCATTTGTGTCATCAAAGTGCGGGAGACATCAAGAAGGTGACAGTTCTTGTGTTCCGCCACCCCATTTTATTGCGAGGTATATACACAGGTAGTTTGATGAATAATACCATGTTGCATACAAAAGGGAGTGAAGGCATGACTAAGATATTCTTTAGCGTTGTTAGAACGAAAAATTTTAATAGACGCATCAAATTGAGTTGTAACCATATGATAGAAAGTTGTCCATACAAAAAAACGTTCTGAGCGATCTTTTAAAAGATACACCCATGTACATCTAGAGAAATCATCGATAAATGTTACAAAATATGAACTACCCCGACCAACGGTGAGGGTAGGAGCCGGACCCCAAATGTTGGAGTGAACAAGTTCAAACGGCCGGGAAGATCCACGGCCTTGCTTTGGTGGGAAGGAAGAGAGGTGATGCTTGCCGAGTTGACATGCTTCATAGTTGAGCGTGGGCCTTGCAGAGGGAGATGTGGTAGAAGCTGACGAAGAAGACGGGGAGGAGCATGACCAAGGCAAAGGTGCCACTGGAGAGATCAGTAGAAGATGTAGAGAAGGCGGAGAATGCAGAATTGTTGTCGAGGAAGTAGAGGCCACCGCTCTCAGTCCCAGTAGCAATCGTCCGCTTGGTGTCCGGATCCTGAAAAGAACAAGAGTAGACGTGACTGTAATAGAGCATTGTAGTCATTTGCAAAGAGAAGTGACAGATAACAAGTTTCATGGGAACTTGGGCACATAGAGGGTATCCGCCAATCGAAGAGACGGAGTAACTTGAACAACCCTGTTCCATTGACCGGTGAGGGAGAGCCATCCGCAATAAGGACCGGGGGTAATCGATCATGCTGTTGTAGGAGAGAAAAATAGTGCGGATTGTCGGTCATATGATTGGTAGCACCAGAATCGATCAGCCATTTACCTTGAGTAGAAACATGGGCACTACCTGAAGATGCCACCACAAAGGCGGATGGCCTCGTAGAGGAAGAGGAAGCATCGCCGGATGGGCGGAGGTGAGGATGTTTCTTCCAACAATGATCAACTGTATGGCCAGTGCGGCCACAATAAGAACATAGGAAGCGAGCAGCACCACGTTCGCTGGAGGGGAGATGGCGGCCACCAGAGCCACTGCGCTGAGTATGGTGAGCGGAGTTGTCCGATGGAGGAGGGGAGGATAACAGCGGACGTTGGAGCGAATAAGTGACAGTGGCAATGCGGGCAGCGGTGGCATCCAGGGTGGGAGACTCCGCCTCACCAAGGATTTGTTGACAGATCATGTCATAGGACTCTGGAAGGCGGAGAAGATAACACACAACCAGAAGCTCCTGGAAATGTTTGTGTTGCTCAGCGAGATCAGCAGAGAAGGGGCAGTTTTGCAGAATTTTGGCTCCGAGAGCCTGAACTTGTTGGTAAGTGGCTGCAGGAGACATGGAGGGATGGGCAAAGAGGTCCGCATATAAAGTATAGATACGAGATGTCTGGGCCCCTTTAGAGTAGAGAGCGGCAAGATGTAGCCAAGCGGCCTTGACGGTTTCATAGTGACGGATGATAGGAAGACATTCATCAGAAAGGCTGTTAGCCAGCCATGTACGGACAAGAGCATCGTTGGCATCCCAGTCATCAAAGAGAGGGGAATCAAGTGGAGGAGGGTCATCGGTGAGATGATGACGTTTGTGTTGAGAGCGGAGGAGGAAGGTGAAAGAGACACTCCAATCTGGATAGTTGGGACCAATAAGCTTGGAAGCAGTGCCCAAATTACCAGAAGGAGTGGGAGGTGTAGGAGAAAGAGCGGCAACGGGAGTATTGTTGGTGGAGATATCGGAGTGGGCCATAGAAGAAAACAGCAGAAGAAACAAGTGGCAGCTAGAAGGAGGGCGGCTAACAAGGTTGCGGCGACAAGAAACAGGTCGCCTCGACTAAGAATAGGAGAGCGGCTAGAACAGGTCGCGACGACTTAAAGGACAGGTCACAGCAACAAAGAAGAGGACAGGTCGTGGTAACTTAAAGGACAGGTCGCAGCAACAAAGAAGAGGAGCGGTTAGGGAAGGGAAGCAAGGAAACAAGCCGCGAAGACATGTCGCGGAAAGCAGAAACAAGCCGCGAGAACAGGTCGCGGGAAGGAACAAGCCACGCGAAGAGTGAAACGGGGAGAAGAGGAATCAAGCCGCGAAAACAGATCACGGAAAGAAGGAATAAGCCGCGAGAACAGAGAGAGTGCACACAATCAGGAGGAAAGGACCAAGTCCTCTGATACCATGTGCGAACAGAAAATAATACACGGAAAAATTGGAGTAATGTAAACTTTATTATCTAAAAAAGGTATCAATTACAATGGTAAAGCCTCCCTTTTATAGAATGGAGGAGATGAGAGAGATTACAATTAAGCAATGTGGGACTAAAATTTACAAGTATATGCGGCTTTACAAAAATACAAACCGGACAAGCCGTGCGGTTAGATAAACCGGCTAACCGCCCGACCACCAACAGGAGGAGAGAACAAGCACACAGAGAGCAAGCCGTCACAGGAGACCTCTATACCGCCCAGTCTCCAAGTCGTCTAAGACAAGCCGCTTGACCGCTGAGATACCAAACAGCAATAGCCTGGCACATAGACCGGCTAGGAGAAACCGCCAGACCTCCCGGTCTCCGAAGAGTAACAGACTGTACGGCCTCCATCCCGCAACACTGGGAAAGGAAATGCAGTGGCGGATACGTTGAGTCGCAGGGCCCCGACTCAAGCCAGCTGGTTGTCGGTACATGATGAGAGTTTGTTCCGTGATCTGGAGGCATTAGAGATCTCTTGCGTCGATAAGTAGACTAGTGCCGAGGCGAAATTATATTGGACAGAGGTGCAGTATGACCTAGCTGATAGGGTTCGGCGGGCTTTGGTTTAGGATAGCAGCATGAAGCAGATCTTGGATGAATCTTTGGACGGGTCAAATTCCCAATTTGCTGTTGAGGATGGACTGCTAAGCAGGGACAAGAGCCTATGCATCCCTAGTGCAGATAATCTTCAGGAGGAGTTGATGTACGAGGCTCATCATACCAAGTACTCAATCCACCCGGGGAGCACGAAGATGTATATAGACATGAAAAGTTGTTCTGGTGGCCAAGATTAAAGAAAGATGTAGCACTTTATGTGGCCAAGTGCCGAACATGTGCCTTGGTGAAGGCGGTGTGCTAGAAGCCCGGAGGTTTCTTGAAGTCCTTACCTATCCCGGAGTGGAAGTTCGACGACATTTCTATGGATTTTGTGCATGGTTTGCCAAAGTCGCAGAGGGGAAACGATGCCATCTGGGTGGTCGTAGATAGATTGACAAAAGTGTCGCACTTCATCCCGAATAGGAAAGAAGATCCGGTGGAAACGTTAGCCAAACTCTATGTAGATAATATTGTACGATTGCATTGTGTGCCTCGCAGTATTATTAGTGACCGAGATGGACGCTTCACGTCGAATGACTGGAGGCCGGTGCTTAGTCTGTTGGGAACTAAGCTGAGTTTTAGCATAGCCTTTCATCCACAGACGGATGGTCAGACCGAGAGGGTCAACAGGACGATGGAGGACATGCTTCGCATGTGCGTCTTGGATTTCGGAAAGCAGTGGGAAGATCACCTGTACATGGTGGAGTTTGCATATAACAACAGCTATCAAGCGAGTATTGGAATGGCTCCTTTTGAGGCCTTGTATGAGATAAAGTGTCGCACGTCGTTGTCTTGGTTGGAGACAGGCGAGTCGAAGTTATACAAACGTCAAGCGGTGGAAGACGCCACTTCAATGATACGTACAATTCAGGAACGGTTGAAGATCGCTTAGGACAGGCAGGCAAAATACTATAACGCCAAGCATAAGAACATGGAGTTTGGTTTTGGCGACTGGGTGTATTTAAAAATCAAGTCGTTCAAGGGTGTCTCGCGGGTTCGATGCTTGAAGAAGCTGAGTCCGAGATACCTTGGACCGTTCGAAATCCTGGAGCGGGTTAGCAAAGCAGCGTATCGATTGAAGCTGTCAGTGGAGTTGAGTGGGCTTTACGAGGTGTTCCACATTTCAGTGTTGCGGAAGGCGGTGCAAGAGCCTTCGCAGGTCGTTGCGGTCGATCAAGTGCCGGTTGATTACGGCTTGACAGTAAAGGTCAAGCCAATACGCATTGAAGATTTTGAAGTCAAACGGCTCCGCAACAAGGAAATCCGAATGGTTAAAGTCCGTTGGGATAACTGCGGACGTGAGGAGCTTTCTTGGAAGCGAGTGCAGTCTATGTTGGAGAAATACCCTGAGTTATTCCACTCAGGTAACATTTAAATTTTGTGTACCTTTACATAATTTCGGGACGAAATTTTTTAAGGGGGGGAGATTTATAACGCCCCGAAAATCGTAATCGAACTGGTCGCGTCCTAAGGAATTTTTGGTGCCTAAATAGGGGTACACGGCCTGGGACACGGGCGTGTCCAAGGCCGTGTCTTTCTCTGTGTTGGCTGGCTGTGTCCAGAAAAGTACATGGCAGGAAACACGACTTTAAGCAGTCGCGACACGGGCGTGTCAAGGGTGACACGGGCGTGTTCATACTCGTGTCCCCACCCGTGTTCACCAAGGAATATGACGGTTAGTGTGGCGGTTATTTATGATACGCCCTTAGGGCACGGGCGTGTCGGGATCGTGCCTGGATCGTGGCACATGGCCTGGGACACGACCGTGTACAAGGCCGTGTTCGGCCCAGGATTGAGAAATTTTTGGCGGATCTGAGCCGTTCGTTTTCTTTAAATAAGATATAACGACCCAGATGTGGTCCTGTCTTTTAAGGCCGGGTATTGAGAATTAATTCCTCATTATCTCTTAGAGCATTCTCTTTCTAAGGAGTTAGAGAGACGAGAGAGCAAGGAGGAAGGAAGAGGAGGAATTCGGCCGCCGGCGGAGCATCGGAGCGCCGAATCGAGAACAGAGACCGGTTCCGTGAAGGAAATTCCCTTGCAAAGCTTTCCATCCGAATAGATTCCCATGACGCAAAATCGAACTTCTAGGGTAACGATTCTCTACTTGAGCATGTAAAGCTTTCTTTCTTTTGCATAAGAAAACCCGTTCCCGCGAGTGTGCGGTGAGTGTGCGGTGTTCCTTGGGGTAGATGTGAATAGTCCCCCTTGTGTTGCATATAGAGTCCGGAATCGAAGTACAGGCATAGGAATTGTGTGTGAAGCCTACCTGGACGTGTTGGTCTGGATCAGTGATGTTGCATGAAAGTGCAGCTAGATATGATATACTCTAGAGGGGGTGAATAGAGTATATGGTGCTTGAAAACTTTTTACAACAATTGTTGTAATGTGAGTGAGCAGGGAAGCAATTATTAAATCTAATCACAGAACTAAACTAATCATAAGCTAATCACAGAACAATCACAGCCAGAAACAAAAATAAAGACAAGCAAGCCAGAAGACACAAGGAAATATAGTGGTTCCCCTAAACTTGGGTACATCCACTCTTCTACCACCCTAGGTAGGAATCCACTGCAGGATGAGTTGATCAGGTGTCCTGGGCACCAATGAGCTTTTGATAAGGTGCTCAAAAACCAAATCAGATTTTTTGATCAGGTGTCTTGCCACTAATGAGCTTTTGACAAGGTGCTCAAAAACCAAGTTCAAACTTTTGAAGGGAGTTTGAGAAACCCTTTACAGAGATGGGGGTGAGAGAGTGATGGAAGTCTTCTCTTTCTCAAACAGCTGAGAAGACTATGTGGATTTGATGGTGTCAAAGCTCCCCCTGAGTCCTTGAGATGTTTAGGAAAAGAAGCTTTGCTGTAGGGTGATATGCCTTCAAAAGTTGATCTCCATCAAAAGATGATTTCAGCAACAGCTGAAATGTTATGTGTCTGGAGTTTTGAAAGATGTTGGCCTTTAACACTTGAGACAAGAGAGATCAGAAGATTTCAGAAAATTTGATCTCCTTGGATGTCTGTTCTTCAGAGAATTCTTTGAGACAGAGAATATATTTTTCTTGTTCTTCTTGTCTTTGTTCTGAGTGTTGTTGATATCTGTCTCTGAGAGATTCAAAAAATTCTTATCCTTTATTCTCTGGTACTGAATAGAAAAACATCCTCTGTCAAGAATAGACGTTGGCCTGCATTAATTGCATCCTTAATTGCAAAATGTCTTCTGGAGGAAAGTCCAAAGAAACATTCCTTGAAAATCCCTTGAAACTTGGTCCAGAAATAAATGAAAACGGCTAGAAAATCTTCTGAATTAATTGCAGAATAACTCCTTAACTGATCTGAATTTGAATCTTGAAAAATCCTTGAAGTTATCAGAAACGTCGAACTGAGCTCTACTAACGTCGAACTGAGCTCAGCGATATGGATTTATACAGCAACAAAATATCGTCGATCTGAGCTCAAAGATCGTTGAACTGAGCTCAGAGATAGAGATCCAATACTGAGTCAAAGATCGTCGAACTGAGCTCGCAGATCGTCGAATGGAGTTCAACGATTTGTGGAAGTTGAGCTCAGCGATCGTCGAATGGAGTTCGACGATCTGTCAAAGTTGAGCTAGACGATCGTCGATTGGAGTTCGACGAATCGTCGTGCTGAGCTCGACGATATGACTTAGTCTCAAACTGCAAAATTCTTGGTCTTGAGGGCAGCTTCCAAACTTAGACTTCTAACCCTTAGACTCAATTCTAATTGACCTTTGAGCTATACAGGAGGTCAAAAACTGGTTTCCTAGAGACATAGTGATCCTGACCCAAATTAGTAATAGGGTGTTCCAACATTGCATATTGTATGGTTTGCCGGAGAAGACTCTGTGCTTTGTGTTTTCGGGTTTCTACACAGTAGATTGCAGCAGGGATCCTTGGGGATTAACTCCAAGGCGCAACCGGAAAACTGTGCGGAAACGTAGTTCTGCTAACTTGGTGGCCGGGGTGCCAGCCTTGTACATAACTGGGTTATGTGATGTTTGGAATGTTTTGGATTCCGAGAGAAGCTTGGCCCGTGCGTACGTCTTAAATTGACTATACGGTGTGAGCAACGGGCCAGTGGAATCAGACCTGGGCTATATGGTTCGGTACTAGAGACCCAAAAGAGGGACTGGCCATTGGCATAGTCGGGAGTCTTAGACTGTGGTCAGAAAGACTAAATTGCTCACGATGTTGCCATCCCGGGGATGGTGGTGAAGCCACAGAATTGACCGGATTCACCGATAATGTGCCCTGAGTGCACGAGGTGTTTGGTCGTGTGAGCCTACACCTGTGGCGAAGTACGTTTGCACTTTATTGTTTAGCTGGGCTATTGAAATGCAGGGAAGGAGCACCGCCGTCCCGAGTAAGGGGCAGGGTCGTTATAATTTGGTCAGCCTTAGCTGACCGTTGTTTTGTTTACCACCGTGCGGTGGAATGTTGCTTGTAGGTGCTGCGGAGCCAAGTACCAAATATCGGGCTGAAGCCTATGTTGCTGAGCTGGTCCTCGAAGGCCAAAGCGAATTGTTGTTTTACTTTTATCATGTGTGGCCAGCCTGCGAGCCGATGTATGTAAAATATTACTTTGTTAAGTGAACTCTTGTAAGGCCATAAGGCCAAGTACTTTTTGGTGTATTTGTTATTTCATTCCTTTGGTAGTAAGTGGACATTCAAGATAGTTGTTTTTTCTATTATGGGTTCATTCAAACTATTTAAAAGCTTCCTGTAGAACGCTTTGAGTTAGGGCGAGTAGTTGTAGTTAAATTTTGATATTCTTATGTATCCCTTCCGACTGTCCATGGTATATGGCGTCGGGTTCCAGCTGGACCATCTGTTATATGCCATACGACGGATGGGGGTGTTACATATAATGGTCCAGGCCCATCAACATGGGACCCAGCTGGAACCGCTGGCCTACTAGAGTCCAGTCCCGGGCCCACTGCTGGTAGTCAGCCTTTCACATTCAAGCCTGCAGGCCATGCACCCCAACCCCTCTCCGGCTTGTTTATCAGCACGGCGGGTTGTTTCCACTGGGGATCGAACCCAGGACCTTGATAAGAGAGCCTTATGCCACTCCCTCATCACCATCTGAGTTGCAGCTCAGATGGTGATGAGGGAGTGGCGTAAGGCTCTCTTATCAAGGTCCTGGGTTCGATCCCCAGTGGCAACAACCCGCCGTGCTGATAAACAGGCCGGAGAGGGGTTGGGGTGCATGTCCTGCAGGCTTGAATGTGAAAGGCTGACTACTAGCAGAGGGCCCGGGTCTGGACTCTGGTAGGTCGGTGGTTCCAGCTGGGTCCCATGTTGATGGGCCTGGACCGTTATAAAAAGTGCACTTTTTGTAACAGCCTCCCCAGCCCACAACTCGAAAGGACGGCCGCCGGCACCCCCAGCACCACGCTTGAAAGGGTTCAGCCTAACCAGTTCTGCAGACCATGCACCCCAACCCCTCTCCATCCATAGGCGAGTTGTTGAGGCTGGGGATCGAACCCGAGACCTCCTTGATAAAGAGTTCTCAAACCACTCCTCATCACCAACTGAGCTGCAGCTAAGTTGGTGATGAGGAGTGTTATTAAGACTCTCTTATCAAGGTTGCGGGTTCAAGACCCTGTGGCAACAACCTACCGTTGTTGATAAACAGGCACGGAGATTTGGTTGGGGTGTAATGGGCCTGCAGGCCTTGATGTTTAGGCTTACTACCAGTGGTACCGTGGGGCGAGACAAGCTATCGGCCCAGTCAAGGGTGCGGTGGGCCTCTGAGCTCTAAACCCGGGCTACTGGTAGGTCGGCTACGCCGTGGGCCGCCCAATGGGCCTATACCCGGGTCGTTACAGGTAGAAGAGGACTTGAGGACAAAAGTCCGTCCGATTGGCATAGAGGATTCAGAAGTTCGGCTATTGCGAAATAAAGAGGTTAAGCTCATGAAGGTGCGTTGGGACAACTACGGGAGAGAAGAATTTTCTTGGGAGCGCGAGCAAGCAATGCAGGTGGACTTCCCAGAGCTTTTTTGCTTCATGTATGCTTTTTGGTTTGAGTGCATGCTTAATTTTGAGGACAAAATTCTTCTAAGGGGAGAAGAGTTGTATTACCCCAATTTTTTTGGAGCATGAGCACCAGGAAACTATCGTGCGGCGATAGGTATCTATCGCCCGACGAAGGCCTTATTTCGTCAAAACCAAGCTCTAAGAGCATTGAGTACTAGCGCTCAGCGTTAGTTAGCTACTGCTCGGCGATAGCTTAGCGTTGAGTGCATTAAGAGGAAGGCGTTGAGTGGAGGAATTGAGTGGTAGGCGTTGAGTGAACTACTGCGCAGCATTATCCTTGCTGTCGGCAAAAGCACGACATTATTTTTTTGGTCGAGCACTCGGGAAGCTACCGCGGCGTAGTAGGTGGTTACCGCTCGGCGGTAGCAGACAGGAGCAGTTCCGTCGTTTGGTATCTTGGCCATCTGTTTTCTCTTAGGATTTGATACTATGGTTCAGTATGCTCCGCCCGAAGGTCATATAAGGGCTGAAACGTTCTAAACCCATAGTTCATTTCATTTTGAGAAAGTCTTAGGGTTTGCGAGAGAGTTTGAAGGAGGAATAATAAGGCCTTTCTCCGCCATTGATGAAGCTTTGGGGATCCGATCTTCGATCCGAGGCCAGATCTGTGGAGAAGACTTGAATGTGCACATTTTCATCCATGCAAGTCAAGTTTTCCATGGCAAGGAAGAGGAGTCGTAAGGTAACGACACTTCTCCTCTCGGTCTTTAGGATGCGTGCTTGGCATCCATGTTGTTCTTGTTTTATTTCAAGAACTTAGGCACTAGATCTCTCAAATGAGAGGGGTTTGGGTTGTCATGGTTCAAGAGGAGCCACCGGGTCGATTGTGTCCGTCCCCGACATGATGTTGCATTAGGAATCCGCTCTGCTAGTGGATTAGTCATTGTGGGTGAAGCCGTTGTCGCGACCGTTTGTCCAACTCGGTGATGTTGCATAACAAGCCTTAAGGATTTTGCTAGAAATCCGTTGAGACAAGATACCATTTGAGATGTGGATTCCCCCTTATTTTCGTGTGAGTACGAATGGTGGATTGGGGCGGGAAAGGCTTTTGATTGTGATCTGCTAAGGCGCGACTTTGTCTATGTGGTCGGTTGGCTAGCCCGTGACATTGTAAAGTCACATGTGGAGAGTGTCCTGGCGAGACAAGTCCCCTTCTATGAAACTGACGAGAATGCCAAGGTTTGGACAAGCCCGGATGATGCCAGTTGGGTCCTGCTAGGTCTCCTTCAGTGGACTTGGTCCCGATTTGGAGTCGGGCCTGGGTCGTCACGAGCGGGTGGGGTCTAGCAAGAGTTCTTAGCATCGTTTTGTGGTTTATAAGATGGAATCCTGACATAAGAAGTCAAAGCTTGCAGGTAAGCCCAAGTTTTTGAGACCTACGAGCGGGTGGGGCCTTGGCAAGGGTTTCTTGTGTCGGCTTGTATGTCGTTAGGGGAAATTGTAAGTACCCGATGGTTGATGCGTGATGATGTGTTAGATTCATGCGCTATAGGGTGACTTAGGTGAAATTCAGGATTGCATACATGCTGCATAGTAGGCCCCTTTTTTAATTATATGCTCAACATAGAAACGTGTTTGTTGTATGAGTCATCTAAACCTATTTTGTTACTTTCTATGTTTATGAATATTTGCATACGGCGTGTTGACCTGTAGGGTGATGGAGTGCCCCGGGGTCCGCTAGGGACGGCCGGAAGAAGATATGTTGGTTACACAGTTGAGGTCAGCCTTTGCTGACCCACGTTACAACCAATTTTTACAGGGCAAGGATCGCAAGCGGGAGCAAGTTCGCCAGCCAAAAAGTCCTAAGACTTATGAAGTGAACTCTTTTGTTTTACTTATGTTTTGCTGAATGCTTTGTTTAATGACCTGTGATCCGACTTGCATGCCGAGTTAGCTTCATTGTGCTAAAACACGTTGATACGTTGATGTATTATTTCAGTATTTATACTCATGAATGTTGTAAGACCTTAAGGCCGTTGGATACTCTTGTAGTAGTGGATAACTTCTAGTTTGACTGCTTGTTTCCACTATGTTTATAGTTTGAGTGTTTAGTTTGGTAGTTTATATCATCTTATAATGCTTAAGCTGTGGAGTCTGTATGTTGTGGGGCCCCGGCCGGACCCATATTATACGAACATTACAGGGGAGACGTTACACAGTTACTTGACTCTATTTGTTTTCTCAGTTATTTAATTTCCTTTTCAGCATCAAATTGATCTTTACAAAATTCCTTAAAACATATCTTAAATTCTTGTGAAGAAAAAAATCAATATCATCAAAATTACTTGATTTTTTTAGTGTTTGAGTTAGTTTCCAATACCATCAAAAAATCTTCTTCAGCAAAAGCTTCTTCTTCATGACTTGATGATGAGCTTGATTCAGAACTAGTATCACTCCATGTTTTTGTTATAAACCTTTTTTTCTTTTTCTTATCCTTTCTCTTTAGATACTTCTTTTGATACTTTTTGTTTAATCTATTATTTTGTTATTTTGTACATTCAGTTGTTATATGTTCAGACTTTCTGCATGCATAGTAAATTATCTCTCTTATTCTGATGTTTTCTATCTTAACCCATTTTATGAATCTCCTAGCCAAGAGATTGAACAATATTTCTTTTTTTGTAATAGATGATTCATCATCAGTAACTTTAAAAACAATAGATTTGTCTCTAGGTGTAGTGACATTCTCCTTTTCTTATGTTCAGTTCTACTCTTTAGAAGTTGTTCATATAATTTGAGCTTTCCTAACAGGGCATTTGTAGTAATCTTCATGCGACATCTTGATTCTCTGATAGCCCATATTCTAGAATCACATGTACTTGAGAAACAAATGAGTAATTTTTCATTTATCTCAATAAATGATTTATCCTTATCTAATCATGTAAGCTCATTTATAATTAAGTTAAATTTGTCATATATTTTTGTTATAGATTCATCAGCTTTATTTTGTAAATTTTTATACTGACAGATTAAAAGTGATCTTCTATCTTTTCTCTCATCAGAACTCCCATCAACAATTCTTGGTAGAGATTCCCAGATTTCTTTGCTGGTTGACAATCTATAACTTTCTGGAACACATCATCAGATATTATTGAGACCAATATGTTTATAGCCTTAGCATCTCAGTCCTTTATTCTCTTTTCCTTATCTGTCCACTCACATATAGGCACTGGTTCTGTAATGATATTTTCTTCTGCATCCCTCCTGTAAGGCATAAGTGGTCCTGTCAAAATTGAACAAAAAATACCTTCATAAATAGAATTCATATATAATTTTATTTTAGTTTTCCATTGTGTAAACTTTTCAAGATTACAGACTGGAGGCCTTATAGATGCAAATCTTTTGAAAGTATTAGAAGACATTTTGAAAAATTAATTTTAAAAATATGCTAATGGAACTATTATGATCTTTATAATCAAGTTGTTAACCTTTTATACGTTAACCTTTTATTGATTAACCTCCCTTTGATACTAATTAAAATGAGAGAATAGTTAACTAAATCCTTAAGAGTTTTTTCTAGAGGGAGGGGGATGAATAGAGATTAAAATTTATTTTTATTTTAACTATACTTTTTATAGAATTTTCATATACTTAGATTATCAACCAGAATTTATGTTAATTAATTATAAACACATCACATCAAAAGTAATCACAGAAAAATGAACAATCACAAAAAACACAAAATATAGTTTTTTCCATAAAATTTGGGTATATCCACTCTTCTACCAGCTTAGTGGAATTCACTATCACTCTGCCTGAATCTTTTGATAAGGAGACTCTTATTACCAATCACTGGATCTTTTGATAAGAAGATCTTGAACCAATACAGTATGAGTCTTTTTACAAGGAGAGTCCCAGAACCTCTATCTGAATCCTTTGCAGAGGGATCCTTAAAACTCTTTTCACAAACTGAAAAAGTTCTGATAATAGAAATTAGAATAGGATATGAAGTTGTAGTAATATTCTTGATGAGTCATCTCAGCAAAATCCTAAGGACTTGTTATCACTAAGTGAATTGACTTCTAAAACTCGGATGAATGCTTGAATGAGAAGATCTCAAGGATTATTAGCCCTTTATTTTAGATTATGATTTAATCTTCACTGAATCTGATGCAGTAACTTATAAGCTCATGAGAAGAAGAAGAAATGATTCTCTATTCAGATTTAGGAACAAGATGATAATCGATTGATTCAAGGTTAAACTTCAATTATAGATGATAATCTTCATAATCTTCTCTATCAAATTAAATCTTCTAAACCATGATCTGATCTGTGTGTAATGAACTCGAGGTTAGATGGTGATCGATTTATTCTATGTTATTCATTGCTAACCATCTCTCTCTCTCTCTCTCTCTCTCTCTCTCTCTCTCTCTCTCTCTCTCTCTCTATATATATATATATATATATATATATATATATATATATATATATATATATATATATATATATATATATATAATCATCTTCTAACGTATCCATGAAATGGTTATTCAGTTTAAAACATTCTTGAATGAATTCTGATTTAATCCCCAGGACAATTCCCAATCAAAATATTATTCGAAGTAATGTCGAGTTCATATAGAAGTGCCATCGAATTATGGCTTCATTCAGACTATCTGTCAAATTAACTCTGTAATCGACGTTATGTCGACAACATATCAAAGTATGCATCAATATAGATCTTAAAGTAATGTCGACTAAACTTATTTTGATTCTCTGACTTATAATCAAAGTAGCATCGACTTCCAGTTGAAGTTGCGTTGACTTTCAATCGACGCATGTTGGAATTTCCTAACTTTCCTATAAAATTCAGTGTGCCTTTCGCATGTCCTTTACTCCACTAATATTCTAGGACTGTGAAGACCATATTATCCTCTCTATACATCATGAGTAATAATCTTATGATATAAAATCACTTAAAGTAATTTGTAAAGATAAATCATAAAGGTTTTCCCAAACAGATCTTTAATGGATTTGTGGCATGTTTGGAGGGTCAATGACTTCTGGTGGAAGTCCTGGAGCAAGTCACCAAGTGGTGCCAAATGTTATTGTACATGGAGGTAAACGGAGTAGTAGCTTTAGAGTTCAAAGGTTAGATCACTCTCCCCAAAAATGAGTTAAATCCACCCTAACTCTATTTAGGATAACAAGAGTAATATGGAAAGAGGGTTATGAGAAGGGTAGTTACTAATAAAGTAAATATCTTGAGAAAGAGAAATTTGGGCTTCAGCTCATTATATTTTTCCAGTACCACTGCGAGCTCTTCACTGAGTAGACCCCGGGAAGTTCAAGATTCACCTTAAGTCTCCATGTATAATTAAACAATGGACAAGGGTTGTCTAAGTAGGTGAACAATGATAACAGTGAATCTTGTCCTGTGCTGTGATGTAGTGATTCAAGGACTTGTTAGTACTATGAGCTGGAGGCTCAGAGGGTGAGGTGATACATTGCATGAGTATAAATATTGGTGGGTCTTTGGTACTGGTCCATTCGGCACACCGATGGAAGTACTTTGACTCCGGTGAGGTGTAACGGTTTGAGGGGCCAGGAGGTTGTTTATACTGTAGTCTGGAGAACAATCACTAAAAATATGTACCCGAGCATAAAGACTAGTGGACTCAAGCAAGAGTATGCAAGAACTCAAGAGGTGCACCTAGGATATTTATAAAGGCATACATGAGGTCTAGGCCTAGTAGTGTGCATACCCGCCTAGGAGTAGAGGTACTTGCTCCACTGCTTTCATAGACACAACTGTAGTACCTGAGAGACTAGATATCTCCGACGGGAAAATAAAGGTCTGCGCGCACAGAGTCGAGTCGTGTGGGTGAGTTAAAATTGCATGAAACATGTCATTAACATATCATATCATATCATACCATACATACATATTATGGGTCATTCATAATTGCAGATAATCATCATATAAATTAGTATGAGCGCTTTTATGTGATGAGTTATATTACTAAAAATCTTAACTTATAAGTTTGTATGGACATTCATATAAGTTAAGGTACGCTTCTGTGATGGTAGAGTAGTTAGTTTATTTACTTATTTTATTTGCGCCGCACTTTACTTTCTGCTTCTATTGCTTACTTGCCTTCATGCTTACTTCTAGCATAGTTCTTATATTCAATTATAGTTTTTTATATACATAATTACTAGCTAGAGTCATGTCACCTGCCTATTTCTATACTACTTTGTTTTTCTCCTCTTTCTTCTTCTTGTGCAGGGCCAAGGAGTCACGAGGGTGAGGCGAGGACGAAGCGACTTAGTCTTTTTGACTAACGATCGGTGGATCACATCATTGTAGGAGTGCGTGGAGCCGTAGCTACTGTATGACCCGGAGGACCAACAACACGAGGTGCAGGACCTGATGAGTAGTTGTTGCACACTACTACTACAGATGTCAGGTTGATGAGAGTTCTTTTGATTAGCTTCCACATAGTTGTGTTAGAATGATAGGGTGTGTGCTTTACTTTTTTTGGGCACATACCGGGCTTACACTTTTATTACTCTTTCATTTTATTTCTCATTGTGGACTATATTCTTTTGATATATATATATATAAGAAAGTATCTAGTGTGGGCGTACAGACGTACGGGCAAGTATCAAGATTGCTTTAAATCGTAAATTGATCAACATAAAAGTTGTAGATCTCGGTGAGACGAACAACTTTCATGTTGATCACTTTTTGATTTGGAGATGTCTTGACCCTCGATTTGGGCCGCGAAATCTGGGGCGGCGAGATTGCTACTGTATCACTCTCGCCGTCCCAGATTCCGAGGCCCAAATCAAGGGTCAAAACAGCTCCAAATTAAAATGTGATCAACATTAAATTTGTTCGTCTCGCTAAGATCTACAACTTTTATGTTGATCACTTTTTCAATCTGAAACCATCTTAACCCCCAAAATGGTCTGCATGTATGCCCACATGCAAGCATGTCTGCATATCATATATATATATATATATATATATATATATATATATATATATATATATATATATATATATATATATGTGTGTGTGTGTGATTGTGGACAAATTTATATACTTCTTCATTTCTCGTTGGCCTTGTGATATGATCATACTTATTGGTAGAATCAACGTCTTGTGGTGGCAACTGACCAGTGTGTTGGTGTCACCGTAGGGCGGCAGTTTTAGACATAAAATTTCCCCTTGGTCGTGCCCAATTATCAGGAGGGGGTTCTACAAATTGGTATCACCTGAAAAACGATAATAAGAGAAATAAGTCCACAAAAATATTGGTAATCCCGCTCGAGCATTAGTTTGTGGACAAACTAAAATAGTTGCAGCATTGTTGTGCCCATATATGGAATCACACAAATTGTCCAATCAACAATAAGTTCAGGCCAACCTAACTAGGACTCCACCTTGGTTTGACTTACCAATACAACTTCGTAGCATATCCTAATCTAAAATCGAACTCGGGTATGGATTGATTAAGGTACGAGGATAGCCAAAATGACTAAGGGAAAAGTTTAATGCGAGAGTAGCTACTTAAGGCTCAAACTCTGATGTTCTTACTTAATCTGTCCAGTGATATTATAACATATTACCTACGTCGATAGGACCGTCTCAAGGAGAATTGGTGCATATAATCTATTAGTGGAATAATAGGAGAATCATAAACATAACCCGCGTACTGATGACTTGATTACATTGAAAGTCACCGCGACAAAAACAGACGTTGAATAGGAATTCAAGTTCAGAAAAGGCACATCTTTGGTTTAGTCATATATTGATCTTAGAAGGTTGTCGTAAATAGTAGTCTTAAGGGCCTAAAGGGTTTATTATATCAATAAATCTCAGGGTGAAACTCCAAGTCTAGGATTGTGTGCCCGAAAGATTGTGTGCATTTATAGGATGAACGTGCTATAGTAACATCGAAGAAACTTAGCCCAAAATATACGGGGGCTTATCCTTGTGTTTATTGGGCTAATAAAATACCAACTTGGGATTCCCTAGGCCTTACTTAGAAGATGTTGCATCATAAACATGGGGATCTTAAGATTTGGTGTATTCAAAAGTTACTTTGGCGAAGATGAGATTTTATATATGCAGATAAGTAAACAAGAGGGTAGCAAACTAACTCTTGTGGATATACATAGAGGTTGCCAAGTTTTATATATGCACGACATTTGAAATCAAGAAAGTCGGTACAAGACTTTTGGAGTTGAGTAGAACTTGACTATTGGTCTTCTTGATCTTAAGAGATGAATAGCATATAAATAATCTCATGTGAAGGGTGGTATGAAAGGTTCGCCTTCTCGATCCTGTGATGATAATCCGTAATATTATCTGGCCAAATTGCTAGACATCATTAGTCGAATAAATGTTGGATTTTAGTTAAGTTATTTGAAATATAAGGTTGTCAGGTTTAGTTGCTTGGGATAAATATATCACGTCATAAAATTTGTGGCTTGGAATTAGATTTTTGCAACTTAGAATTATATTTGGAATTTCTTGTATTTCATTTCAGGGCATTCGAAGGTGATTTACATACGATTTATTAAAAATCAAACCTTTTCATATTTAAATAATTTCATCACGATCATTATCATTATACTTTGGGGGTAGTTGATGCATAACTAGCGATCTTGGAAGGTGACTTCATGGAATTAGACTATAATGATTAAGTTTACTATGGTTGATTTGGTTTAACCCTACCTTGTTTGATCCTAAGAAAAGTGACCATAACTGTCACATATTAAAATATTGGGATTTGGAGAGATAAACACAAGAATTGATTATCATTGTTATCAATGTCTACTTGATATAGTCAAGTCATTGATCATAATTGTGAACTATAAACTTTTAATGACATAACTAAACAAGTCATTATTCTTGATTGTTTGAATTATACCTTATGGCTTGTAAATATGAGACTCTTTATGATTTTGGATTGATGGTTTACATGACTTGGACTACAAAATTAAGCCTTTTTATCGCTAGTCTAATCGTGATTTTAGTAAGTGGTCATACTACTTACACTCATTCTATTTTATTACCAGAGGAGTAAAATATTCATCAATTAGTACTCATCGATCTCATATCACTCGAGTATGTTTTGAGGAAAGGTGGACCTATGTACGTAAGTTTGAAGTGATATCCCAAATGTATTAACTTATTATACGATATGACCTTGTGATCGAGCTCATTATCTACTAAGAGGGAATAACTACTTATGTTTACAAGTCGGAATTAAAAACACTTCCTCAAGTTTAGGAGATGAGTATTACTCGTATAATGCTTTGAATTTGTCTTGATGAGCTTGGAAATTGAAACGCAGGTGTTTAATGTCATTATAATCCCCCAAGAATGCTTTATGATTTTGTGAATAATTTGTGATATTGAGAAACAATGATCTTTCATCAGCTCATAATTTTGTAAGTTGGATTAAGATTTATGCATAGTAGTGATAATCCCATGATTATAATGAATTTGGTGATTTATTGACTTGTACTTATCGATGATGAACTACATGAGCAGATTCAGGAAAGATTACTACATTCACAGATAAATTGAAATTTCATCATAAATAAACCCATGCTTATAACTAGATCTTTGAGGTGTGTGTAGACTTAGGCATACAATGTTATATGGGTAACAACGTCGCATATGAGAATAATCAATATAATATAAAATATAAGTATGGTGTGGTCTTAGAAGAGGAATTTAAATTTTTTTTGCACAAATTTTACACATAAGAGTGTTAGGCTTCATTTGGTTAGGCTATTTGCACCGGTGCATTTTTCCCCAAATGAAACGCATGACTATAATTTCATTTGGTCATCCACCTAAATTTCAAACCACGAAAGAAAGCTGCAGGCCTAATATTTCCGCATCCCCAAAAATAATCAATGCATGTTCACTTTGACGAGAATACACCAAATAAAGAATCTAGATCAAATAAAGAGGATGTCGATGACGATATGTCATTGGAAGATAAGAGTATGTGGAGAGAGAAAGTAGTAGATGATCTAACTCATGTGGAAGGATATAAGCCTCCAAGCACACTAAATTTTTAAAACAACATCCACGAGAACTAGTAATAGGAGAGCCTTCACATGGGGTTAGAACTTGCTCAGCCTTGCATGAATCTTTCTCAAATTTATGTTTTATATCTAAAATAGAACTCAAAAATATCTCTGAAGCATTGAATGATGAGTCATGGTTCTTGGCTCTGACTGAGGAATTGAATCAATTTGAGCGAAGCAAAGTTTGGATATTGGTAAAGTGTCATGATAACCATCCAATTATACACTTGATATGAGTGTATAACAATAAGCTTGACGAAGATTTTAGGATAAGTAGAAATAAGACACGGATTGTCGCTCAAGGATAGTCTCAAATCGAAGGTGGGGATTTTGAGGAGTCTTTTGCGCTTGTTGCACGTCTTAAGTTCATTCATATGTTTTTGGCATTTGCAAGTTTTAAGAAAATAAAATTGTATCAAATGGATGTTAAGAGCACATTCCTAAATGGATATATTAAATAAGAAGTGTATGTTGAGCAACCACCCAACTTCAAGAATGATAATCACCCAGATCATGTATACAAACTAGTGAAAGCCTTGTATGGATTAAAGCAAGCACTTCATGCTTGGTATGATAGACTTACGATATTTCTTTTAGAACATGACTTTAGAATGGGTAGTGCAGATGCTATACTTTTTTGTAAAGCACAGCGGTTCTATTTTGATATTGTTACAGATCTATGTAAATGATATAATATTTGGTGCCACAAATGAGAGTTTATGTAAAAACATCGTTATACAAATGCAATCCAAATATGAAATGAGTTTAGTTGGGGAATTAACCTATTTCTTAGGCTTTCAGATTTCTCAAAGAATGGATGGAATTTTCATAGGTCAATCGAAATATATAAAAGATATGCGTAAGCGATTCGGCTTTGAAAATTAGAAACAAGCAAAAACTCAAATGGGCACATCACTCAAATTAGGAAAGGATGTGTAAAAATAGATAAATAAAAGGAAAATTTTATTGCTCCAAAAACATAAATAATACAAAGGTATGCCCCATTATTTATAAAAAATGGGGGAAATAAGAGATTACAACAAGTGATGTGGGACAAAATACAAGCTGTGCGGTCTGTGCGGTCTGACTTTGTCAAACCGAAAGACTATACAAAGGAGAATACACATCCTGGGAAGCCATTGATCTTCAAATGAGGAAAGTCCTGAGACCGCTACTACGGGTTGGCTCCAGACCGCAGTTACAGATAACCACCATACTGCTGTTGTGGATAACCACCAGACTGCTGCTGCGAATAACAACTAGACCACTATTGCGGATAACCACCAGGCCGCTACTGCGGACATCCTCCAGACCGCTACTGTGGTAAGAGCATGACCACAGTCGCGGGTAGCCATCAGACCGCAGCTGCATGTTGCCAATAAGTCACAGCTACAGGTAGACCTCCGGACTGTAATACAAGAAGACAAAACCTCCAGGCCAGCTCGGTAGAAAAAAGGTTGGCAATAGCGGTTTGCCAAATCGCTAGACTAAACCTCAGGTTTGTGAAACCGCAATACTTCTACCAAACAGATCGCAATCTCTGACCGCTAAGCCAAGCTGCCAAAACATAGAAACTAGTAGACCACCCGGTCACCTCAAGTTTCAACACTCCCCCTCAAGCTTGAGCATATATGTTAACCATGCTCAACTTACTACAAACTTTAAAAAAGGGGTAACTGGCTTGGTGAAGAAATCAACAGGCTCTTTATTAGAGGTGACAAATGGTGTGCATATTTGATTCTTCAATATCTCATCTCTGATAAAGTGGTAATTCACTTCAATATGCTTCGTCCTCTCATGAAAGACTGAATTCCTTTAAATATATATGGTTGTCTTATTATCACATAACATTGGTAGAGGATGAGCATAAACCTCTCCCAAATCAAGCATAAGTGTCTGTAACCACTTCAGCTCACAAGTAGTTAGAGCCATGCTTCTACATTCTGCTTCCGCACTTGACTTGAAAACTACAACTTATTTCTTGCTCTTCTAGCTGACCATATTACCTCCAATAAAGGTACAGAAATCAGACCTAAACTTCTTATCTTTCTTATCATCTGCATATCTAGCATCAGATTTTCCCACAATTTTCAAATGTCCCCTTTTTTGAAACAAAAGCCATTTTTCTGGAGCACCTTTTACATATCCTGGGATCTTTATAGTTGATTGTAGATGACATTCTATAAGAGCTTGCATAAACTGGATCACTCTTTCTACTGCATAACAAATATCAGGTCTTGTGACTGTCAGATAAATGAGTTTCCCCATAAGTTGTCTGTATTTGGTGACATCTTCAAAAAGAAGAGAATTCTCACTCCAGCACTTGTCATCTCCAACAACCATTAGAGATCGAGCAGGTTTAGCTCCAAGTAGACCTGTCTCTTTTAAGAGATTTAAGGCATACTTCCGCTATGAAGGAATTATGGAACCAGGCTTCCTGGATATCTTAATCCACAAAAAGTATTTAGGAGACCCCATATCTTTGGTAACAAAATACTAAAGAAGATGCTTATGTGTCATGTCAGCACTCTTTCTATCATCCTTTGTAAGACGAATGTCATCTACATAAACGACAAGAACAACAAGGCCAACCGAGGTTTTTCGAATAAATAAAGAGTGATCTGCAGCACTCTGTGCAAACCCAATAATAGAAATAACTTTGTTGAACTTTTCAAACCAGGCCCTCGTACTTTGCTTAAGACCATAGACAACCTTCCGTAGTTTACATACCTGAGACTCCTCCCGGGTAACATACCTAATAGGTTGTTGCATATAGACTGTCTCTTATAAATCACCATAAAGAAAGACATTCTTCACATCCAACTGAGACATCTTCTAGTCACTGTTGACGGTCACAGAAAAGAGAACACTGATCATAGTAATTCAAGCAACAGGAGAGAACGTATTAAAGAAATTGTAACATCTTGCAAACAACCAGACCCCTAGGAGGACTTTTTGTCTTGACTAGGTCATGACAAAGCTTTAAGAAGACAAGGAGAACCATGGGTGCCTAATAAAAATAGGCGAAAGCACCTTGGTCAGCAAATAGTAGTTCCTGGACACCTAAGCTAGGGTTTGGCCAATGACTCTCAACATGACCACTTGACCCCACCATGTTATTCTCAACCTCATAAGGACCCTTGAAAGCCCAAATAACCCATTAGGGGCCAGCTAAGGGGTGGAATTGACTAGATTCAACCCTAACCCTATTTAGGTCAAATTGCCCTAATTTGACCTAAGTGGATGACACCATGTCACTAATGGATTTGGGTGGTGGTGGCAAGGGACTCAAGACACCTAGTTGACCAATCAAACCACTCATGGGACCAAGTCAACACCCCCAAGTCAATTTAGATCAAACCAAGCCCAAAATGGGGAAGGAAGCCAAAACCAACTCAATCTAATGGAGCTAGGCCCAATTACGGTATTCCACTAGCTACAGCAAGTAGAAAACAGCTAGAATACCACTCAAATTCTAGAGTTGGTGACTAGGAGAGAGAAAATGGGAGTTTTCATTTAAGGGAGGAGATATAAAGAGGGGAGAGTAATGGAGAATGCAAAGAGGCTCCCCATCCCCCCCCCCCCCAAGCCTCTATTCATCTCCCCTGACCTTTGGGAGGAGATTGCCATCAATTCCAGTCAGGCCAGCATATGAAAAGGCACCAGACCACCATTGTCGAACACCCCCCTCCATGGCCATTAATGCCCATTCAGTGCAGCCTTGCCCACTCCCCAAAACAACCCCTTCATCAGCTTTAAAATCTTCCAAGCAATCAAGATGAACATTTACATCACTGGTTTAGGTGGAGAGTTGAGAATTCGGCAGGGAGGAGAATTGAGATCATCGGCCATGGCACATCATCACCTCACACGTCGCCAAGCTCGCCTGCAGGTCTAGTCCTTCTCCTTCTCTCATGTGCTAGATCTTTAGATCATTAAGTGGAGAAATCAGGCTCAATTGAGCCCGAACAATGAGCAGAAAATCCAAGTTTTTCCATGAAAATGAACCTCTTGGGTTTGCCTAAATATGCCCCTCTGGCGGCTGTGATGCAGCCAGGCGATAACCACTACCTCAACGGAGGTGGTGGTGGTGGTGGTCGGCCACGGAGGCTGCCAGGTGACCGGGAAATGGAGCTAGAATGGCTCCAGGTTAAGTCAATCATATCCCTTGGCTCATCGGGGACGATGAGCAGACACTGTTGGATCTGGCTGATCGATATATGCAGGCCAATGATTAATGTATATGTTTTAATTAATCTGTCATATTTTTAACAGCTACCTTCTTTAAATTATTAGAAATAATTAGATGCATTTTCTGTAACAGTGTCCAACATAAAAAACCTAGCCCTTGGTGTTTAGTTTAATATAAAATTTGAATCAACCCATTTGGACCACTGGATCTCCCTCGACACAATATTTGGTGCAAGGTGCCCAAAAGCTAACCAAAATTTAAAACGGGTGCCCCCCCCCCCCCAGTGACCCACTCACTCAAATGGCCTGAAATTAGGAACATATGCTGGTCTGGTTATGACCCTAATCATATCCAAAAATCAGAATTTTTGGAGATAATTTTTCTATAGTTTTTGTAATAATTTAATAATTCATATATGTGACATAAATTGGGTTTATGGGCCTCCAATTTTCCCCAAACTCTGGTGAATGGCCCGAGGGTGTATTATAGTGCCAAGAAAATAATATCAACTCCTTTGGAGTTGAATTGATGGCTATCTTGGTGAGTAAAGTTGGTCAATTTAAGGTAATAAGCATAGTTTTTAAGAAAGTGCACTTAGGATGGTTGAGTGGTCAACCGCTCAACTAAACATAGTGAAACTTAGGCCAATACATTGTTATCTCATGTAACAACCCTAGCCTAGTTCAAACCTTAGGGTTTCCTTTTAGGGTCAATGAATGAAACATGGTCACCTCTCCAAGCCTTGGCTCAAAACTTTGTAGATAGGTTCAATGGGAAGAGAAATCTTTCGGATAATTTAATTAGAATTTTATGAGTACTCCACCCCCCACAAATCACTTATTGATTAGGATATGAACTTCGCTATCAAATATAGAATACATGTCTAAAAACATTGGATGATCATGAAACTTGGACAATAGATCTTTACAGATGTATTCTATGTCTGCAAATTGTATTATAATTTTAAGTTAAAGATTTTTAGTACCTCCTTTGTAACACTAAAGTTTGTTGATTGAAGATATAAAATTTTATAGAACAAACTGAGTACTGGAAAATTGTGAAATTTGACTGGAAAACTTTTTATATTTCTATAATGCCTTGTTAATTTTATTAGAATTTTTGGAAAAGTATATATAGTAGTTCCTTCACAAGTTTACCTAGAGGTAAATTATTTTGTAAATTCAAATAAATGATTAAATTGCATTACAAAATTATTAAATTTGGGTAGAAATGTTTTTTTATCATTATAGTCCTTTGGTAATTTTGTTATAAGTTTTGGATGGCAAAATCTTGTACTCACTTTGTAAATTGTCATTTTGATCAAAAGGTTTGAATTTAGATTTATGGTAAAATGCCTTTTTGGAAAATTATGAAATTTATACCTTGATGTTATTTAGGCAATAAGAAGCTCTGAAAATTTTAGTAAGGTCATTGCATGTTAGATTATCATACTTCATGATCAAAGTCATAGGAGGAATATTTTTTGTGAAATTAAATTAAAGGTTGAATTAATTAGAAAAAAATACCTAGTTCTTGTTTGGGCTCAATATATTATGGTAGATCCCCAGTAATAATTATAGGGTTGTAGACAAAGTATTCAGAGTGTTTACCTTCGTACGCTTAGGATCGATCAAACGGTCTGCATATAGTGAATTCAAGGTTTTGGGGTAGAATAGTAGATCATACATGGGTGAACTTATAATGGGTACACCAGGTTTGGGTGAAGTCATGATGAGATCACCCTTAGAGCCAAGTTCTAAGTAGTTTGGGTAACATGGAGTTGGGGTTGTCATCGGGTTGACAGAGTTTCGTCTTCTCCCGGGGTGTATAAATTCACTTAGGATTAGCTAAAAGGCAACATGGGAAAAGGGTTTGGTAGCAAATAGATACTCATAAAAGTAAGTGCGTTGCTAAAGGGTACTTTGGCCTTCAGCCCATTGTAGTTCCTAATGCCCTCGAGAGCCCTTCATAGAGAATGTCCTGGATAGTCCAAGGTTAACCTTAAACCGTAGGAATAAACAGACTAAAATATTAACCTTTAATAACCACTATCACTTACACCCACCCCGTAGTTTCGGAGGGGGGGATAGTTAGTATAGATTCACGAGTGATGGGCTCTGTGTTTGATAGAATAATGGTTTAAGTTTAAAGAGACGATGGCTCGGAAGCTCTTACAACATATATACATGTGCATTGAGTGGTGAGTCCTCGTCATTGGACAGTCGTTCCCACCGACGTCGATATATTGACTCGGCAAGTGTAAGTGTTCATGTAGCCCATTAAAGATTGGTGGTTTTGCATGTACTAGTACTAAAGACTCCGTAGCACCTGACTGTGGGTATACCAAGTAGTACGCATAGTCTAGGTTGGGCAGTGTGAATAAGGCCCAACCCACTGCCTCTGTTTTCCACTATGAGAGGTACCTGAGAGTTTAGCTAACTCCAAATGGGGGGACTAAAGGTCTGTGCGCATAAAGTCGAGTGTGTGTGGTACACCTATATGAAATCCATCATTTAGCATGCATAGCTTTCCATGTCATACATATCTTATATAAAACCTCTACCCCTAATATATAAATTAGTATGGGATCTTTTATACGTTAGGCCTTGCAAAACGACTCCTTAACTTACAAGTCTGTATGGGCATTATTATAAGGTAAGGTTATTTACTCTATGATGATAGTTAGTTGTTCTACCTTTACTATATTCTACTGCTTCTGTCATATTGCTGATTTTATTTACTATTCTTTTATGTACCATTGTTGCTGTGGTAGATACTTTTAGCATATGTTAGATAGGGTCACTGTCACCTGCTTTCACTTACTCTTCACTTTGAGTACCTCCCTTTCCTTCCTCCCTCGCACGGTGCCTAGGTGTCGCGGGGGGGAGGGAGGGGGACCAATACTTAGTTTAAACTAACGGCCTGATGGGCATAATACTAGGGACACCAGTTGGGAGACAGGGTGCAGTACCAGGGGAACTAGCACGTCCAGGAGGAGGTGAACCAGCCTAGTCCCGGAGTGGCTGTAGCAGCAAAAACAGTCATGGGATCAGTGAGTGACTAGTAGATTTACTTCCGCGAGCGTTATGTAGTAAGGATTATATGTACCGGGCATGAGCCCTTGTATCTTCCTATCAGATCCAGTATTACTTGTTGTTCAGTTTTATACCTGGTATGGACTTTATATACATATGTTTCAATGTGATTGTGGACTGGATTCATATCTATATATGTTTACTTATTTTCTTCTGTGGTTTACGGTCGAGTACTTGATGGCAGAATCAGCGATTTGTGGCGAGGAACACCTCGAGATTTGGTGTCACCATAAAGCAACGATTCTGCGCATAAGACCCAAAAATGGGGGTCTTACAGAAATCTACATCGTATGTCTGCGTAGACCTTTTGGCAATAAGTCGAGCCTTGTAATGGCCAATAGTACCATTAGGAAGAAATTTGATTATAAAGCTCAGCGACAGCCAACCACATCAGCTCCTAATGGGGTAGGAACAATAGTCCAAGTGCCCCGTTCTGTGAGAGTTTTCATCTCCTCATCCATTACGCCTTTCCAATGAGGAATAGCGAGAGCTTCTTGATAGGTGGCCGGAATGACATTAACCAATAGAGCGAGTGCAAAACTTTTGCAAGAAGGAGACAATCGTGCATAAGAAACTACATCTCGAATATAATATTGAGTGCAAGTTCGAACAACTTTCCGAAGGGCAATGGGAAGATCAAGATCGGATCTGTCTACTATATCATACCCATCCAAAGGAAAGATTGCTGGCCTTGGAGCTGACGGCGATGGCTCATCCGAAGAATCAGAAACAGGTAGAGAAGAAGGAATGACAGGCTCAGAAAGAGGTACCGAAATAATAGGAAAGGAAGAATCATCAGATGGTGAAAAAACAGTGGTAGGAGAAAAAAATAGAGCATCCTTAAAAAAGTAATGTTCGTGGATACATATTGTTTTCAGAGAACATGATCATAACACATATAGCCTTTTTGTGTCGGACAATAGCCTAGAAAGATGCACTTAGTAGAACGAGTAGGAAGTTTGTCATGACGAGAAGAATGAGAGTGGACAAACGCGTTGCATCCAAAGACACGAGCAGGTAAAGAAAAAGGATTCGCATCAGGATATAAAACAGAGAATGAGGTTTTGTCATTAAGAACCGAAGACGGAACTCGGTTGATGAGAAAACAAGAAAGAAAAACAACATGACCCAAATAGGATCGAGGAACATGCATATGAGTGAAAAGGCTACGAGCCACATCGAGGAAATGTTGGTTCTTGCGTTTAGCAACGTCATTCTGTTGAGAGGTTTAATGACAACTAGTTTGATGTACAATGTCATGATTCATGCAAAACAATGTAAACTGGTGACTTAGATACTCATTAGCATTATCAATGTGAAGTATTTTAATAGGGACATAAAACTGTGTACGAATCTCATTATAGAATGCAGTAAAAATTGAAAAAAAAAGTTTGTAACAAATACAACCACGTACATCTTGAAAAGTCATCAATAAAAATAACAAAATAGAAACTGCCCCTTATACAACCTTGGGCTCGCGACAGCTAGCCCAACGAGCGAGAAGGGGAGGCTGGCGAGATGATAGGCGAGTAAGACCAGGGGGACCCACCTGCAGGAGGCGGCATGGGAGATTCTTTAAGCTTGGTGAGATGGCTCTGGTAGGCGAGATGGCCTATATTGCGAGATGCTAGCGAGACGGATAGAGAGTGTCGTCTTGCCCGTCAGTCTCTTCCCCCACTCGCCACATGGGAAAGGAGATGTCTTTACCTTTTTACCCCCAAGGGGGATTTTACCTTTGTGCCCCATGTAGTTTTACATTTCTACCCCTGAAGGTCTGCGTATAGCTCTCCAGAACAGCAGAGTTTAGCTGTTGGCAGACCCTGCCTAGGGTGTTTTGGTCATTTCAGGTTAGTTCGGAAGTGATATTTGCAGATCAGATTCAGAGGCCTATAAATAGACCGATAAGGTGCCTGAGAAGGTTGTTGAACCTTTTCACTGTCTTCCTCACAGGCACCTAGCTCAGCATTGGCTAGGGAGGGGAAGATCTTTAGTTCTTCTGGGAAAGAGGTAGGACCTCCGAGCTGAGACCCCTCGGTCTATTTTCAGGTCTCCGACTCTCGTTTGGAGGATAGCTCAGGGAGAGTACGTGTGGGCTACATCCTGTTTCGAACTTTAGGAGGAACCAGAAAGCTGGTTCCAACATTTTTGGTGCGGTGAGTGTGGAGCGCAGCCCTCGAAGAAGAACCTTGAGCAACCACATGGCGGGAGATCACGGAGAAGGAGAAGGAGAGGGGTCGGATAACCTGGGAAGATTTTTTGGAAGAGAGGATTTTATGGCTTCAATCAAGGGGATCATGGATTTTCTGCAAGGGATCTCGCGGCAGGGAGATTGTTCAACCCCACTGTCTCAAGTGCCTGCTCTCGCATCGTAAGAAGAGCTCGTCTCGGCGTGAGTGGGAGAAGATGCCCCAGGGAGGAGACCGGGGAAGGAGGTGATGGCGGAAGGGAGCTGGAGAGACATGGCAGTAAGGGAGATGTTCCCAAGTTCGGCGAGTACCATCTCGCCGGGAGAGGTCGTCGCGCGAGTGGGGGCGGCGAGACTGGCGGCGAGAGGGTCGTCTTTTTGTGAGCTGATCCTGTCAGCTCCCGTCTCGGAAGGGTTCCGAGAACCCGAAATGAACTACTATGTGGGAAAAGATGATCCCCTTCATCACTTGCAATGGTTCGAGGATGTGGTTTCGATCAGGCCCATGACGGACGCGTTTAAATGTCGTCTTTTCGCCATTACTCTAAAGGACAAAGCTAGAGACTGGTTTCATCAGCTCCCAACAGGCTCGATATACTTCTTCGAGGACCTAAGCAGGAGCTTCCAGTTACGGTTCTCCACTTCTAAGAAGAGAAAGAGGAACCTGGAGTCAATCTTTTTGATTAAGCAGGGGGCAGATGAATCACTGGCTCAGTACGTGGATAGGTTCCAGGAGGAGATCTTGGATATACAGGAGGTGGCGGGGTTTGCCCTCCAGATGGCCTTTACCGTGGGGCTACGGGAAGGGTTCTTCAAAATGAGCCTCACCCGGAAGGCGCCGCTGTCTTTTGAAGGCTTGATGGAGAAGGCGGCTAAGGAAATGGCGATGGAGGCGGCAAATCCCGCTTTTGCAAAAAATTTGGCAAGACTTACAGAGGTGGAGTCGAGGGAGTCCGGGGGAGACAGCAGGAAGCAAGGAGAAGAGAAGAGCCGAGGGCATCGGCATATCAAGAGCTGGGATGGAGGCAACAGGGGGCGCTGACCCGGGGCAAGGTAGAGGATTTCCCCACGGGGGGAGGAACCAACAAGGAGGACCAGGAAGATTTCACCAGCAATGGTGGGGGTATGGACACAGACCACCCCTACTCCCTCCGCAGCAGGCTATGGATATCGGCCGAGGTAGAGGTAGAGGCCGGGAGAGAGGAAGAGGAGCAGGAGCTGGGAGAAGAAGAAACCCTCAGGAAGGAAGGCAGGGGGGAGGTGGCGTTGTCATATTGCGACTTCCACGAAGAGGAAGGTCACACAACGGCTACCTGCCCAGATTTCTTGGAAATGAGAAGAACTAGATGAGTAGGAGAGCAATAGAGACTGGTGCGGATAGTGGAAGTGACAGGTACAGGAGAGGAGGATCGATGTGTAGATCAAATGGATGAAGGAGATCGCGGAGGAATTGGAGTAATCCACGGAGGAGTAGGGATAGAGGCGGCCCGAAAAGCGAGCCTTCACACTATGTACCGCCGAAGCGTAGCCTCGACGTCACAATCCCCTCCCCCAGATGAAAAGATCACCTTTTCAAGGAAGGACATGCCAAATCATGAATACCCTTTTTGTGACGCGCTGGTGATACGAATGGCCATCGAAAACTTTACGGTGTCACGGATCCTAGTAGACAATGGGAGCTCAGTGAACGTGATTTTCAAGAAAGCATTCAATGAGATGAGGGTGGAGGCCCGGAGGGTGCTGGCGGCGGATGGACCATTATTTGGGTTCTCAAGAGAGAGGAAAGAAGTCGAGGGGGGAGTGGGACTCCAAGTAACCCTGGGAGTGCTATCCCAAAATTGCCGCTTCGTCATAGTGGATTCCCCTAGTAGTTACAATACTATCTTTGGGCGCCCCTTGATCAGCGCTTTCAGATGCGTTCCGTCATCGTTTCACCAGTGCTTGAAACTGAACTCAGGAGGTACCCAAATCAGGGTGCGGGGGGATCCAAAGGCCCAAGGGAATGCTACGTAACGGCAGTGAACACCGTCTCCTGACAAGGAGACGCTGAAGAGATGGAGAAGAGGATGGAGCAATTGCAATAGGAACTGGGGGGCGAAGTAGAGGAAAGGGGGAGGAATATGCTGGAGGAGAAGGATAAGTAGTGATGGTTGGAGGCATTGCGGGGGAGCCACAAATGGCGGGAGAGAAGCGCAGAGAGATGGGGATAGTAGAAGAAAGAGAGGAGGAAGATGCTAGAGGAGAAGGAGAAGTAGTGATGGTTGGAGGCATTGCGGGGGAGCCAGAAATGGCGGGAGAGAAGCGCGGAGAGATGGGGATAGTAGAAGAAAGAGAGGAGGAAGATGCTGGAGGAGAAGGAGTAGTGATAATTGGAGGCATTGCGGGAGAGGTAGAAATGGCTGGAAAGGAGGAGGGAGAGATGGAAGTGGAAGAGGAAGGGGAGCCCAAAGAAGATGGAGGTAGAAAAGGGAAGAGGAAGATGGAGGAAGCGGAAGGGTCGCCCAGGAGGGGGGCCCGGCTGGAAAAAAGAAGAGCCTCACTGCAGGGAGGAGAGGGAACAAGCAAGTGGGAGATGGAAAAGCTTGGGGAAGAAATGGTAATGACTGTCGCGGAAGACGAAGTCAGAAAACAAAACGTGCTGGAAGAGCAGGAATGGGAGGAAGAGCCATCAAGGCTGAAGGCGGCCGTAGAGGTACTCGAGGTAGAGATCCGCACCAAGGAAGGGAGAAAGGAGAAGGTAAAGATCAGCGGTGAACTCAGCCCGGAAGACCAAGAGAAGATCAAGGCCTGCGTGCAAAAAAAATTGACGTTTTCGCGTGGAGCGTCGTAGACATGCCCGGGGTCGATGCGGACATCGCTTGTCACCGCCTCAACCTCGATCCCAACACTCACTGCATACAGCAGAAGAAGAGGGTCATCGCCTCCAAGATGGTCGGGCCTATTAGAGAGGAGGTGGAGAAGTTACTTAAGGCGGGGTTTGTGTCCTCCTGTAAGTATCCGGGGTGGGTAAGTAATGTTGTAATGGTTAAAAAGGGGGAGGGTAGATGGAGAATCTGTGTGGATTTCTCTCTTTTAAATAAAGCGTGCCCTAAGGATTGTTACCCGCTGCCCCGAATCGACGCACTGGTTGACTCAGCCGTCAGTTTTTCTTTTATGAGTTTCTTGGATGCGTTTTCCGGATATCACCAAATACGCATGCATCCTCCGGACGTTAAGGACGTCACCTTCGTCACGGAGGATGGGTGCTTCTATTTCAATATGATGTCTTTCGGGTTGAAGAATGCGGGAGCGACCTACCAAAGAATGATGGATCGGATCTTCCGAAAACAGAGAGGGAGGAACCTCAAGGTATACGTGGATGACTTGATGGTCAAAAGCAAGGACCTCGAATCTCATATCCTAGATCTTGAGGAGACCTTTGAAACCTTGAAGAAATATAAAATGAGACTCAACCCCCTGAAATGTGTTTTCGGAGCCAACAGGGGAAAGTTCCTCGGACATCTTCTCACTCCATAAGGAGTGGAGCCCAACCCCGAGAAAGTAAAAGAAATCCTAGACTTGGAGTCCCCTAGAGATGCTAAGGTGGTTCAGCGTCTCACCGGCAAGTTGGCCGGGCTAAGCAGGTTTCTCTCCCGAGCCGGAGAGAGATGCTCGCCTTTCTTTCGGACACTGCGGGGTGGCAAGAAGTTTTAATGGACCCCAGAATGTGAGAAGGCTTTTCAGGCTCTAAAGCAACAGCTCACCCAGGCGCCTTTACTCCAGGGGCCAAGGGAAGGAGAGGTCTTGTTCTTATACTTAGGGGTAGGGACTGGGGCTGTGAGCTCGGTTCTTGTGCGAGAAGAAGGGAAGAAGAAATTTTCGATCTACTACGTGAGTAGGGTCCTAAAGAAAGCGGAGCTCGGCTACCCCATTCTTGAAAAGTTAGCGTTTACCCTCATCATCTCGGCCTGAAAGCTCAGACCGTATTTTCAAGCTCATTCTATTCAGTTGGTAACGGATCACCCCCTCCATCGCATCTTGGAAGGGGTAGAACACTCTGGAAGGCTGGCCAAGTGGTCAATAGAGCTCAGTGAATTCGACCTCGATTTCATTCCTCGGCTCGCCATTAAGGCATGGACGGTGGCCGATTTCCTGGTGGACTACGTAGTTGAGGTCCAGGAGACTGAAGTGTCCCATCGAGCAACCTGGAAGATGTTGGTAGATGGAGCGTCGGGAAGAAATTCCTTCGGAGGGGGAATGGTCTTGATAAGTCCGAAGGGGACCAGGATTGAACAGGCCTTGAAGATTCATTTCACGATCACCAACAACCAGGCGGAATATGAGGCAGTCATCGCAGGGCTCAGGTTAGCCCGAGAGTTGGCATACAAGACATTGAGGTCTCGACAGACTCCCTGGTGGTCGCGGGTCAGATCAAAGGGGAGTTTGAGGCAAGGGAACCCGCCCTCCAGCTGTACGTGGGAAAGGTCAAGGGCATCATCGGGCAGTTCCGAAGCTTTTCAATTCAGCATGTCCCGAGGGGGGAGAGCATTCAGGTTGACCAACTCGCCAAGTATGGCCCTCAAGCTGGTGGAACAATGATGGAGCTCTTTAGGCCATCCATAGAAGAAGGGGAGCTCATGGAGATATGCCAGCAGAGGTCTTGGATGAACCCCTTCATCACCTTTTTGGCGTCAGGGCAGTTACCCGCGAAAGAACTCGACAAGAAGCGTACTAGATACAAATCAGCATACTACCTGCGGAAAGATGGGGTTTTATATCGCAATACGCTGTCAGGGTTGCTAGCCCGATGTGTGTCAAAGGAAGAGGCTCCAAAGGTTCTGTAAGAGATTCACTCGGGAGAATGCGGGAGTCACTCGGGGAGCCGGACATTAGAAGGGAGGGTGATAAGACAGGGGTACTTCTGGCCTACCCTCAGGAAAGATGCGGAGGAATTCGTGAAAAGGTGTCAAAATGCCAGGATTTCGCCCCCCTCCAGCTCCTTCCGACCCAGAGGTTACAGACAATCACAGCTCCCTAGCCTTTCGCTATATCGGGGATAGATCTGGTGGGTCCTTTTCCCCGAGCGAGTGGTCAGAGGAAATTCCTGCTAGTCATGGTGGACTACTTTTCGAAATGGCTGGAGGTGAAGGCGCTGGCTAAGGTAACATCGCAGGTGGTCAAGAATTTCGTATGGGGGGAGATCATCTGTCGGCATGGGTTACCTCTAGCCATTGTAACATATGACGGACCACAATTTGCAAGTAGAGAGTTCGTTGATTTCTGCATCCGTTTGGGAATAGATCTCTGCTTTGCCTCTGTTCATCATCCACGGAGTAATGGGCAGGTGGAAGCAGCCAATAAGGTCATTGTCAATCTGTTGAAGAAGAAAGTTGAGAATTTGAGGGGGAACTGGGTGGAGCAGCTACCTTCAGTCCTATGGGCCTTGAGGACCACACCAAACACAGCCACGGGAGAAACCCCGTTTAAGCTCTCTCATGGCTCGGAGGCTATCATACCTATTGAGTTTGAAGTCACATCGCCAAGAGTAGCAGTTGCAAGGGAAGGAGGCGAAGGATGGATAGCGGAGAACAAGTAAGAGCAGAGACTCTCTTTGGATCTCGTGGAGGAGCTCAGGGATTTGGTGATGGTCCGACAGGAGGAGGTCAAGCACCGGATGGCAAGGTACTTCGACAAGCATATAAGGGTCAGGCAGTTCGAGAAGGGAGATTTGGTCCTAAAAAAGGTAGATGCAGCAGGTAGAGGGGCCTCCGTAGGGAAGCTCAATCCCAATTTGGAGGGTCTTTTTGTAGTAAAAGAGGTCTTGAAGTCAAGAGGGTACCACCTCCAGGATGTGGACGGGGTATCCCTCGATCGAGCCCGAAGTGGTGATGATTTAAAGAGATTTTACCCGTAACACTTTCTGTTCATTGCACTTTTTATTGTTGTATGATAGCTGCAATTTTGATGTGCTCTTTTGATGTGAGGGGAGTGTGGGTGACCTTTTTATAGCACCAAGGGTGATATGGAAGAGAGGAGACCCCGAGCAGACCCGCTAACTAGGCTCTCATCTATCTGGCAGGACTATAGGCTCACTCGGTGGTTGGAGGTTTTGGAGAGGAGACCCCGAGCAGACCCGCTGACCAGGATCTCATCAGATGGCAGGGTTGTAGGATCACTCGGTGGTTGGAGATGGTTTGGAGAGGAGACCCCGAGCAGACCCGCTGACTAGGCTCCCATCTAGCTGGCAGGGTTGTAGGCTCACTCGGTGGTTGGAGGTTTTGGAGGGGAGACCCGAGCAGACCCGCTGACCAGGCTCCCATATAGCTGGTAGGGCTGTAGGCTCACTCAGTGATTGGAGGTTTTGGAGAGGACACCCCGAGCAGACCCGCTGACCAGGCTCCCATCTAGCTGGCAGGGCGGTAAGCTCACTCGGTGGTTGGAGGTTTTGGAGAGGAGACCCCGAGCAGACCCGCTGACCAGGCTCCCATCAAGCTGGCAGGGCTGAGGCTCACTCGGTGGTTGGAGTTTTGGGGGAGGAGACCCAGAGCATACCCGCTGACCAGGCTCCCATCTAGCTGGCAGGGCTGAAGGCTCACTCGGTGGTTGGAGGTTTTGGAGAGGAGACCCCGAGCGGACCCGCTGACCAGGCTCCCATCTAGCTGGCAAGGCTGTATGCTCACTCGGTGGTTGGAGGTTTTGGAGAGGAGACCCCAAGCAGACCCGCTGACCAGGCTCCCATCTAGCTGGCAGGGTTGTAGGCTCACTCGGTGGTTGGAGTTTTTGGGGAGGAGACCCCGAGCAGACCCGCTGACCAGGCTCCCATCTAGCTGACAGGGTTGTAGCCTCACTCGGTGGTTGGAGGTTTTGGAGAGGAGACCCCGAGCAGACCCACTAACCAGGCTCCCATCTAGCTGGCAGGGCTGTAAGCTCACTCGGTGGTTGGAGTTTTTGGGGAGGAGACCCCGAGCAGACCCGCTGACCAGACTCCCACATAGCTGGTAGGGCTGTAGGCTCACTCGGTGGTTGGGGATAGTTTGGAGAGGAGACCCCGAGCAGACCCGCTGACCAGGCTCCCATCTAGCCGGCAGGGTTGTAGGCTCACTCGGTGTTTGGGGATGGTTTGGAGAGAATACCCCTAGCAGACCCGCTGACCAGGCTCCCATATAGCTGGCAGGGTTGTAGGCTCACTTGGTGGTTGGAGGTTTTGGAGAGGAGACCCCCGAGCAGACCCGCTGACCAGGCTCTCATCTAGTTGGCAGGGTTGTAGGCTCGCTCGAGGGCAAGTCAAGTGGTGAGAGTTAACAGGGAGAAATGTCCATATTTATCAGGAGATTGGTGGAAAATCCCTAGAAAAAGGAAGGATCGGGGATTAGGCCAGAGAGGAGGATTTCTGCCCGACACTCGGTATGGGTGATCTCGCCCATAGCGAGTGGTCTTCCTTGTCCAAGGTGCGGGCCTGGCGTAAAAAGGTAGGGCCTGTCATATGGGGGGGCTGGTCTCCAAGGTCTTTAGCGCATGTTTATCTTACGGCGAGACGAGCACTAAGGGACAGAAGCTCTCGCGGGTGGTAAAGGTGAAGAGAGGCTCAAGGTCTAGCGTCTTTGGGCTAGCTATTAAGCAAAACAGTAGAAGGGAAAAGTACAATAGTAACATGTAAAAGGTTAATAATAACATTCCATTTGATCATCACAAAAGAGAGCACCTCGCTATTTCCTAGGAAGTGTCTATCAAGATTACAAGACAAGATAAAAAAGAAAAGGAGGAGGGAGAAGTCACGGGTGCTGGTGTTCCCCTACTCCTCGCTGCCGGAAGATGAGCTATCATCTATCTCGCCGAATAATCGGGGGACCAGGTCGCGGACAGTAACCGTCTCGCCATCATCGCGCACCACCCCCAGCTCCTTCATCATTATGCTCCGTTGTCTTGATATTGGAATCTCGGCAGAGGGCATCCACCTCGTCCACAGAGTAGCGATAAGGGACGGGAAATTGGTCTGAGGGGGGTGCCGCGCTGTTCCGAAGGCGGATATTTTCAGCTTTTAATTTCTTATTCTCTCCCTCCAACTCCTCAATGCGCGAGCGCATCCGGTCGATAGTCTCGGCATCCTGCAAGAAGATTTAATGAATGAAGGACCATAATGAGCAGTGAGTAGGGCTAATAAAGCAGTAGTAAGAAAGCTTACCACACCGACTGTTGGGTACATTGGATTAAATGTACCTGATTTGAAGAAGTCTCACCCTACTCAATGATATATATCAAAATGTATTTGATGTATTTTGAGTTTAGTTGTGCAGGTTAAGTATTTGTAGGGAAAGCTGAAAAGATTCTAAGTCCATGTGCCGACACCCAGAAGGAAAGTGTCGACACTTAAGAAAACTTGTGTCGACAGCCAGAGAAGCAGTGTCGACACTTGGAGTAATTGTGTCGACACCAGGGATGCAGAGTCGACACCAGACAGAAAGTGTCGACACATGAAGGCTGTGTCGACACTCAATGAAGAAAAGTCCAGTGAAGCTGTGTCGACACTTAGCAGCAGTGTCGACACCTAGAGGAACTGTGTCTACATCAGAAAGTGTCGACACTTGGAGGCTGTGTCGACACTCAGCAAATTTCAACAGAGTCTAAGTATAAATATCGACATAATAAAGAAAATTTCGACACTCAGCAGAAGACTCAACACATGAAGAAAGTGTCGACACAATGAAGATTGTGTCGACACACAGCAGAAGTCTCAATACATGAAGAAAGTGTCGACACTAGGAGGCTGTGTCGACACTCAGCAAAGTTCAGCAAATTCTAAGTACAAGTGTCGACACAAAGGAGATGTGTCGACACTCAGCCAAAGTCTCAACAAAAGAAGAATGTGTCAACACAAGGAGCTGTGTCGACACTCAGCAAGTATCAACACAGAAGGCAAGTGTCGACACCAAGAAGATGTGTCGACACTGAACAAGTTCAACACAAGAAGTTGTGTCGACACAAAGGAGTTGTGTCGACACTTACAAGAATCCGACTAAGTACTGAAGAACAAGAAGTTGTGTCGACACACAATATCAGTGTCGACACATGATGAAGAAGTAGTGTCGAGATATACATTCTACAACACAAGGAGTTGTGTTGACACCTTGAAGGCTTGTGTCGACACTTAGTCAACTTGTGTCGACACTTAATCTTTAAGTGTCGACACTT
Source organism: Platanthera guangdongensis (assembly GCA_039583875.1). Lineage (NCBI taxonomy): Eukaryota > Viridiplantae > Streptophyta > Magnoliopsida > Asparagales > Orchidaceae > Platanthera > Platanthera guangdongensis. The sequence goes on along the minus strand of CM077159.1, from coordinate 127,579,760 downwards.
AAAGACAGACTGTCTCGCCACTTTCAGACAGTTATATATATTTCAAGAACTGACTGGATGACATGACAGCTGCCATTCCAGCCGGTCTACTGCAACTGTCAGAGATGTTAGAAAGCCGTTAGAAACCGGATCAGCCGGTCACCATGAAGAAGGCCTATATATAGGCTTATACTGTCAACAGAAAGAGATGATCAACAAGTCTAAGAGATTAACAACAAGAGATCAACAATCAAAGAAGAAGATCTAGTTATTCATTGAAGAATCAAGTGAAGATCTAAGAAGTTGGAGAGAGAGAGCTCCTTCCAAGAAGACAGCCGTTGGAACCAGGCTTTGAAGAAGGGTTCAGACCTAGTTCTGAATCTTAAGTTGCAGTGATTGAAGATCAGCTGCAGAGAATCAATCCTATTGTGTTCTACATTCAAGAAGCTTTGAATAAAGCCAAGTGAGGTTGATCTCAGTAGAGTTCTTCCAAGAACTCATCAAGAACCTATCAACTCTTCTCTCTTTTCTCTAAGTTGTAGGTATATTCTTTGTATTCTAAATTTCTTGTAGGATCCTTAGGGATCTGAGTTGTAAGCCTGTAACTATAAAGGCTGAGTGGTAGGGCCTATGTGCCTGAGTGTAGGAGATTCATATCTCTGAGTGTAGGCCTTGTGGCTGAGTGTAGGCCTTGTTGAAGGCTGAGTGTAGGTCTTTGGAGAAGACTGAGTTGTAGGGCCTTGGGCCTGAGCTGTAGGAACCTGTTTTAGGGTTCTGAGTGTAAGATCTGAGGATCTGAGATAGTGGAGGAGTTTGGCCGAATCTAGTACACTACTAGATAGGCGAAGGGGGAAAGTGGATGTACCCAAACCTTGGGGAACCACTATAAATCTGTGTATTCATTGTGTGCATGTTTGATTCTTTGATTGCTGATTGATTTCTGTGAAGTAGTAATTATAACTCTGTGATATAATCTGCAATCTGCCTAAAAAGTTTAAAAAGATTTAGTCACTTATTCACCCCCCCCCCCCTCTAGGTGATTAGGTACAATTTCTTTCAAGTGGTATCAAAGCGAGATTACTCAAAAAGGACTTAATTGTCTGAGTAGATCCTGTTGGCAGATTCAGTATAAGTAAAGTGCAGAATCAAGAAAATCAAGAATCATGGGTTCAACGGAGAATCATAAGTAACTTGGATCCATGAAGTTGCCCATTTGCAGAAAAGAGATTTTTGGCATCTGGAAAGAAAGGGTGAGACTATTTATGGAAGCCTCAGACCCTAGAATTTACATCATAGTTAAAGAAGGGTCATATGTGCCTATGAAGGTTTCAGTCCTGGATGCAAATCAGAGAACACCTAAGGACTTCTCTGAAATGACAAAAGATGAGATAATTCTAGCCACAATGGACAAGAGGGCTCAGAATATCATTGTGAGTGCCATAGATGATGCTACCTTTCAGAACTTGATACACTGTAAGACATCTAAGGAGATGTGGGATACTCTTATAGTGTACATGGAGGGTTCAGAAGAAGTGAGACAGGACAAAAAGTCTTTGTTAAACCAAGAATATGAAAGTTTCAGGCAAGGTAAGTCTGATATCATAACAGAATGCTATAAGAAATTCTATAGGATTGTCAATGAGCCAATGTCCTATGAAAGAGAATTCAGTAATTATGAGCTAAATGATAAGTTCTTGAGGTCCCTAACAAAGGATTGGGACACCAAGATCTGTGCCATTAGGGAAATGGTCAAGTTAGCAGATATTCCTCCTCCAACTTTGTTTGGAAAACTGTTATCCTATGAAATGCAGTTGATGGTAAGGAAAGAAGAGGAGAAGACTATCAGAAGTGAGCATAAAGAAAGAACAGTGGCATTCAAGACAGAAGCCACCAGAAAATACAGAAGTAAGTCTCCATCTCCACCTCCAAAAGTGGCTGAGACTGAGTCAGATGATTCAGAAAGCAGAAAGTCTGAAAGCAGTGAAAGTGATGAGGACTTTGCAGCATTCACAAGACACTTTCAGAAGTTTCTAAAGAAGAAACAGTGGAGGTCAAAGCCATCCACTTCACAGGTAAAAGATGACTATTATCAGAACAAGAAGTCATCAAAGAAAGATAGGAGAAAGACCAAGTCAAGCAAAGCAACTTTATCAAAAATTGTTTGCTATTGCTGTAACAGACAAGGACATGTTATTGCTGACTGTCCTGAGAAAATAAAAGAGTCTAATGATAAGAAAAAGACTCAAATCAAGGGCAAAAAGGAAAGGTCCTTTGTTGCCAAGAAGGGCAAAAGCCTGTCAGACATATCTTCTTCAGAAACTGAGTCAGAAGCTAAAGCATACATAGGACTGTTTGTTGAAGAAGAGGAAGAGGAGTTCATCCAGATAATGAACTCTATATATGAGCAAGAGGACATTCAGTGCAAAGGACTGATGGCCTTGACATAAGGTGACAAAATCCAGGATCAGCCTGGACCTAGTAAGGTACAAAATTGTTCTTTAAGTTTAATTTCTAGTGCTAGTTCAGATTCAGTTACATCAGCATCAAATGATGCCAGTGGATCTGAATCTGAAGGGGATATTCATCAATTGATTGATGAATATAGAGTTTTGTTGCAAGCATTTAAGAAAAGCAAATCTTTGGCCAAGAGTCAGGCTAAGGAGATTGCAAGTCTCAAAATGGCTGCAACTGATTTTGAGAAGCTGATTGATCAAAAGTTAAATGAAATAGCCAGACTGAAGAACATAACTGTTATTCAGATGGGAACTATAACATTCAAGAATGATCAAATCAAAAATCTGGAGATTAGTCTTCAGAATGAGAGAGACATAGTTGCAAGGTTTTCTAAACCTAAGTCTGTTCTACCTTTGATTGATGAGTTTATACCTCACAAGGGTAAAACTGGATTGGGGTTTACTAACCCTGCTAGGACTGTAAAGTTGAAAGTCCACATAGTGTCAACTATCTTCACCTATGGGGGGGGGGGAATAGGTGACGTGCAGCGTTTTTGCGGAATTTAAAATTGTACCTGCACAAGAAAACAAAACAGCACAGAGAGTACACAAGCAATTTATAGTGGTGCCCCGATTTGGGTACATCCACTTTCCCCCTTCGACCTATCTCCCAACAAGGGACGACTCGGTCTCTTCACCAACAGGATTGAAATCTAATCCTTGCACTATCGGAAGGAACCCTTCCACACGTAGGAGTCAACACACCCACAACACGGGTTGCACCCAACCCTTACAACTAGGAACCAACGTTCCTTTACAACAAAAGTAAAACTAGAATGTAAAAGAGATACAAACTACGTTTGGAGACTAAGGTGTCCCTCTTCGTTGACGATGTGTTCTTGAAGTCCACAAAGAGTCCACAACCCTAGATCTCTCTTGGAGAGAATCTCCCCGGAACCGGCGGCGGCAAGATGGGCGGCGGCTTGGTTCACGGGATCGGCGGCGACAACGATGTGCTGTAGCGAATAACTCCAGCACTTCCTTGTCCAAGATTTTACACGGGTGCTCCAGCACGAATGAGAGTCCAGCCTCTTCCAGCATAATAATGATGTTTCTGAATTCGTCAGAGGCATGTGAGAACCCTGTTCGAACCAGCTCACATCCAGTGATCAGTCCAGCGGTTGTCCTTGGAGCCATCGCAAACCTAGGGAGAGCATCCCTACTCTACGCTTAATCAAAAGTCAAAAGGGAAGCGACACTAATAATAAAGTTCTTGTAAGGATGAGGATGTGGTTACCTAACAGCGTAGACAGTGAGTTAGTTTGATAAAGACGACGAACACCCGGGAGGTGCACCCGACTGTGAGTGATCGAAACTGTGGAGAAATCCCTGGACGAGAGAGAGGAGAGATCCATGGAAGGCAATCGGCGAGATCGGCGAATCGGGAAGAGTCGGCGAGGGTCCTTCGTGAGAAATCTTGCGTGATGTCGACGGAACGGGAAGAATCACGGGTCCTTTGGTGAGAGTCCTTCGGTGAGAGTCCTTCGGGAAGAAGCTTGCGGGAATCTTGCGGGAATGCTTCACGAATCGGCGAGAGTCCTGCTGTTGTCGATTCCTGCTGTTGTCGACGAAAGAGGCGATCGGCGAGTTTAAAAAGGATTTCCTGCGGAATATGAAGGGTCGGCGGGATACTATGCGATATCAACGAGTTTAAAAAGGATTTCCGTGTGAAGAGTGAAACGCTAAGGTTCGGGCCCCGCCGGATTCTCGAAGTCTTCTGATATCAAGACAATTTACAAAAGCCTATAAATATATATATATATATATATTTCTTAAAGCCAATCTATTTAGGGTTTGAACGGGGCGTTTTCATACACTTCTGGATGTCAATTGTAAGTTGTCGAGATTTCCAATGGCGTATCTTCGTTAGTTTTCAGTGAACTGATTTACGCCTGTAGATGTTAGTTCTCGAATCTACCAGTGGAACTTCCGATAAATCTTTATTGATGTATCTAAGGTTTATATTTATCGAGTTAACCTATCCTTAGGTGTACACTCATATATGTGTATATAGGTATATATAAATATATATATATATATATATATATGGAAATGTCGATGCAATGTGACTCAAATCTTGGAGCTGATCAAGAGTACTTGGGATTATGAGAGTTATCTTCTAGCCCCTCTGGTTAAAACATACCAGGTGCTCAATGTGAGTATGCCCAGGTAGATGTCACTTCAGTTATTCCATATATTTGGTCCAATATAGTCTTGAAACATCTACTGTCTAGTTCCCATTATATTTACGGGAACCTAGACTACCCTGCAAAAGAGAGTTACTTTACCTTAGGAACCCAATACATATTGGGTCCTAGGTTCCTGTTAGCATAAACACTCGACTGCCTTCCTTCAGAAATCCTGTCAGGAAGACTACCTCTGCTCAGGAGATGTGGATAGGCCCTTGCCCTTAACACAGAGGGGTTGTGCCAACAGTCTATGGCAAAGTGTCCAACCTTGCCACAGCACCAACACGCGTGAATGTTGTATCTCCGTTTCTGACCTGATCTAGTGACTGAGGTAGTCATGAGCCTAGGTCCAAACGGGATAAATCTGGATCTGCTCCCAGAACTGCCTCTTCCACCGTGACACATGGAAGGGTGGAATGAATGCATGCAGCGAGCGTCACGAGGCCTGGAAGGTGGTGCCTTCCTTTCAGTCAGCCCCCTTCCTGAGGCCCCATAAGACCTTACAGCATGACTTCTAACCCCCCCTTTCCTGTATCCTTGGGTGGAGAGAAGAGTTCTGAGAGCTGATACCAGCCGATTCATGCCGAGTAGGGGCAGTGGCCGAGAATACAAAGGGCTCAGAAGGAGCCTTAGGTATTCTCTCATGGGTGGCCATGACGTCCCTTGCACTATGGGTGTCTCCACATGAGGACAGATCACCCTTGCAGTGATCACGATTATTCCTGTGATCATACATGAAGGCATGATGAGTAGCCTTCCTGCTTGGGGTGGGGGGTCGGAATACCGTTTCTCCATTTCTCCACGAATTGATAATTCGAGAGATCCACCCATTTTCTACCTTTCTCTTCATGGCATCAACCTTGGAAAAGTTAGATACTATCTTTTTTTCATTCTCTAGACTACTCTCTAGATCTGAGATTTTAGAGTCCTTGACCTTGTTGGACGCCAATTGGAGAACCAACAAGATCTTCAGCCGAGCAATCTCCTATGCTTGCTCCTCAACAAGTAGGTTGCTTTTCTGAAGGGCTCTCTTCAGGGAATCAGGATTTTCAGAAGGGAAACAGTTCCTGTCTTCAGGAACTTCAAGAGAGACAGGGTAAGATGAAGAAGTTACCTGCTCTTCAGTGTTATTGTCACTAGCGCCATTGACCGTTGTGTCATCCTCATCAGAACTGCTTTCCTCACTGGCTTCTTCAGTCTCTGACACGGACATTGGAGCTCTGATGCTGTCCGATTGATCCTTGCCTTCATCTTCAGAGGCGAGGACCCCCACATAGGCTTCATCCTATAGTTGACAGCAGATTCCAGCTTTCTTTGATCCCCCCATCAGCTCTGAGATCATCACCCACATAGATTTAGCCGTCCCACATTTTTCCAATCTAGAGCGAGAAGGTCCAGACCAGATATCCATGATAATCTATCGAATAATCTTGTCCAGATTAAATAATGAGAGTTCCGTCTCCGACATCTCAGCAATACACTTGGGCACTTGGATATTCTTTCCAGAGCCGGAGGCCTTCATAGGAATAAAAGGGCCCTCTTCCAGGATGAAAGATGCTCGAGGATCGATAGCCTCCAAGTGATACGACACTCTCATCCTCCAGACGGGATAATACTCCTTTGTGCATGTGGGAAGTCTTAGTGGTGATATCTCATGATCCAGCTTCATGCTTCTGACACTGGTGGCAGGATTCTACTCAAGGTGTAAACCTTTTTGATGAGTAACCTGGCTCTGATACCACTTGAAAGTCCACCTAGTGTCAACTATCTTCACCTATGGGGGGGAATAGGTGACGTGCAGCATTTTTGCGGAATTTAAAATTGTACCTGCACAAGAAAACAAAACAGCACAGAGAGTACACAAGCAATTTATAGTGGTTCCCCGATTTGGGTACATCCACTTTCCCCCTTCGACCTATCTCCCAACAAGGGACGACTCGGTCTCTTCACCAACAGGATTGAAATTCAATCCTTGCACTATCGTAAGGAACCCTTCCACACGTAGGAGTCAACATTCCCACAACACGGGTTGCACCCAACCCTTACAACTCAGAACCAACGTTCCTTTATAACAAAAATAAAGCTAGAATGTACAAGAAATACAAACTACTTTTGGAGACTAAGGTGTCCCTCTTCGTTGACGACGTGTTCTTGAAGTCCACGAAGAGTCCACAACCCTAGATCTCACTTGGAGAGAATCTCCCCGGAACCGGCGGTGGCAAGATGGGCGGCGGCTTGGTTCACGGGATCGGCGGCGACAACGGTGTGCGGCTGCTGCACTTTGGAGATCCAAACTTCGTAGCAAAGCTAGCTAGGTCTTCCAACGGTCACACTAGGATCGATCGTCTCAATCGATTCGGACGGGGAAGGTTTTCCCGATCAACAAATCAAGAGACAAAAGATCTCCGGTTAGACACGTGAGACTCTAAGCTTGGCTAAGCTTCTGTCGCCGGAGGATCTGGAAGAAACCACGATCAAGACCGGCGATCAACTTGCTTGAGCGGCGACGGCGGCGGCGGCGGAGCGGAAGTCGCGATCTAGGTCACGTCGCGGCCCGTCTTTTTCAAATCTTCTTCGTTGATCTACTGTTCAAAAATACGCGTGTATTTATACAGTAAAATACTCTTTTATGACCGTTATGGGTCCCACCAGAAGAAACCCTAATTCCGGTTCAAAACAGTGCCAGCGGCAGAATCCGGTCCAGCTTTTTCCAGAAAATTGCCCAAGTCAAAATCGGCGAGAATCGAAAGTGAGTCTCGTTGAATCGTCGAGAATCAAAGGTGATTCTCGACGATTCGGCGAGAATCAAAGATGATTCTCGTCGAAGTTGACTTGGTTGCACGCACTGATTTAGCCGGGTCGAGACGGCGAGAATCGGCCAGTGACTCTCGACGATTCGGCGAGAATCACTAGTGATTCTCGCCGAATCGGCGAGAATCACTTGGACGAGTCGATTCTAAGTGATTCTCGTGACTCTGATTCTAAGTGATTCTCGTCGATTCTTACTTAGTATCAGAGTTGCTCGCTTTGAAGTAGCTGGATCGAGTCGGCGAGAATCAGCCAATGATTCTCGACGATTCGGCGAGAATCACTTGGTGATTCTCGTCGATTTACACTTGGACGATTTTTCGTCTTTCCACCCATAAGGTGCTCCTTGATCCATCCTTGCTCCTTGTCTGCTCTTGCCTTAACACAGCCCTGTACTTGAAAATAAGTACACTCCAATAGAGAGAGTACACGTAGGCCAACACACTGATCTGCTCAACGAGGGATTACGTCGCGCAGACCCGTGTATATTGACCTACTGCACGCTGACATTGGTGTGTACTTAGTGTGGAATAACTGCAAGCACAACTTGAAAGATTTTATCAAATACATTGTGAATTCATCTTAGCTTGACAGGTGGCTTCCTCAAATCTAGGTAATTGTGGATACAATACCCAACAATCTCCCCCTATTTGACGAAGCCAAAATCCTACTAGCTAAGATGAATACCACCAACCAGATAATATATACAACATAGAGAATATAAAGATGCGGTACAAGAAAATATAGGCAAACAGATCAATGCTTGAGTCAATCATAAATTCATATACATATATATATATAAATATAATCAGGATTGTCCATATATCAATAAGACAAGATAAAAGTAGTCAAGAGACAATGACAATCTATGAATTTCTGTCTATGGATTTTTGGCTAGGTCATCTTTATGCTTCTAAGCCAAAAACTTCTTTCTTTGCCTTTCAACATACTCCTTGGGCTTTGGATAGTATCTGGGTGGAGGAGCTTTATCTGCCGCAGTGTTGGTCCTGAAAAAGATGTTCCGTTTAGCTTCATACGTCTTGTGCAGCTCCCACTCATGCTGGTTGTATACGTCGTTTCGATTGATTTCTCCTTTTTCTTGTAGCCAGAATGTGTCCAAGATGATACTCTTTGAAACTGGACTCCACTTTTCGTTTCTTACTTCCTCCTCCTTCAATCTGATTCTCTTTTCAGCTTGTGTTTCCTTGGATGTCCCTTCTTAAGATTTTCTCTTGTCTCTGGCTTTTGCTAGGGCTCCTTGGTCAAACATTGCCATCAGTTTTGCCTTGGAGGAGGCCCTAGCAGCCCTATGAACATCAGCTTCACTTACAGGAACTTCTTCAACACTGGCGCCCTCATCAGCCACAGTATTATCTTCAGGAGCAGGAGCACCCTGGGGATTTTCAGGGATATTAACGCCTAACGCTTGTTGGAGCATCCACCAGCAACTGTCATAAACATATTTGTTTGACTGCTCAAAGTTGTTGATGATGATTTCTTGAAGCTCGACCATCTTAGCTATATATTCTTTCTCCCCCTTTTTGGCTTCGACTGCAATGGAGTTTGCATAAGAATGCAGTGACTCATCAATATGCTTTGTAGTCCTGGAGAATTCAGTGACCAAGGCTTGTTGATTTGTGTTGAGAGTTACCATATTGCCATCAAACTTTTGAATGTTATTTGCTACGACATGAGCATTCTGATTTACGATTGTGAGAGTATCAGTGTTCCTTTTTAATCCGTCCATAAGAAGAGTGACCGCTTGGCCGGCCGCTGTATATTTATCTTCAAACTTCTTTTCCATCACGTCTAGTTTGTGATTGATCTCCACCATGTTCTTGAGCATGAGATTCTCCGATTTCTTAATTCTTTTCAACAGTTTATTTTGAGCTTTCTCAAAAGATGCTTTAAGCTCATCCACTATACCCTGAATGACATTCACGGTGTGATTGGCTAGATCATCTCGTAGTGGATGAGCCTGAGGCACTCCTTGGCCTTGCGCTTCAGCTGATGCACCTATAGAGCTAGACACGAGCGCAGTCTCTAAGGGGGGAATGCTTGCAGCCTCTGTAGATTTCTCGGAAATACTAGGCAGTATCTGGTGAGAGGACTCCCCCTCCACTGTTGCACCAATTGTCTCAGGAACGATCTCAGGAGCGTGCTTGTCAGATGGAACTTCAGTGATATCCTGAGGCTCCAATGCTTCCTATCCCACATTTCCGTCTTCCTCATCTTCATCGTCCATGAACTCATTCTCAGCTGCCTTGTCTTCCAAACCTTCGTCAGCAGTCTCCTCTACAGCACCTCCGGCTCCTAGATCGTTCAGGTTCAGGGCCTCCTCATTCTCTAGTACATCTTCACTTTCTTCTTATATAGCTGCTACTGCATCTCTGGCTATCAGGGAGATGTCAGATACGATATTATCATAAGCGGGTAGAGACTCCCCCTCAATTCCTACAGTCAGTGCATCAGAAATTTCACTGGGGATAACTAAGGAATCAGCCACAGTTCCGTCCTCGGCTGGAGATACTTCCTGTTGTTCGACCACGGCAGCCTGCCCAATGCGGCTCTCCCATCTGTCAAAAACACTCGAGTCCATTTTCTTCAAGTAATGTAGAGGAACACCTTTACTCATGTCATACTTATCTTCGTTCAACTGATTGAGATACAGACTGATGATTCGGCCAAAGCTAGGAGATCTGAGGGTGTCCTTGATCTTCTCAAAAAGCAATGCCCCCCCAGTTGAATCCTTTTCTGCAGACAATTGCCACCAGGATCTTGAACATGTCCGCAGAGATGTGGTCATGAGAACCCGGTTTGCATATGAGTACCTTCCCAATGATGTCTGACAGAAGTTTCCCTTCTTCATTCATATCCTTTCTCTTTATCGACCGAGTTCCTCGAGCGAGTCCACAGAATAATAAAGTCCTGGTTTTGTCTTCTTCCTCAAGATAGTCCTCGTGCTCCGAACTAGTGAGCTGCAAGTATTAGGTTAGCTTGTTTGCCGACATCTTGATCGTTGCCCCTGCAACCTTGCTCTTGATGAGAGAGTCTTCATTTCGGAGTTTGGCGGTAGCGAAGAACTCCAGCACTTCCTTGTCCAAGATTTTACACTGGTGCTCCAGCACAAATGAGAGTCCAGCCTCTTCCAGCATAATAATGATGTTTCTGAATTCGTCAGAGGCATGTGAGAACCCTATTCGAACCAGCTCACATCCAGTGATCAGTACAGCGGTTGTCCTTGGAGCCATCGCAAACCTAGGTAGAGAATCCCTACTCTACGCTTAATCAAAAGTCAAAAGGGAAGCGGCACTAGTAATAAAGTTCTTGTAAGGATGAGGATGTGGTTACCTAAGAGCGTAGACAGTGAGTTAGTTTGATAAAGACGACGAACACCCGGGAGGTGCACCCGACTGTGAGTGATCGAAACTGTGGAGAAATCCCTGGACGAGAGAGAGGAGAGATCCACGGAAGGCAATCGGCGAGATCGGCGAATCGGGAAGAGTCGGCGAGGGTCCTTCGTGAGAAATCTTGCGTGATGTCGACGGAACGGGAAGAATCACGGGTCCTTCGGTGAGAGTTCTTCGGTGAGAGTCCTTCGGGAAGAAGCTTGCGGGAATCTTGTGGGAATGCTTCACGAATCGGCGAGAGTCCTGCTGTTGTCGATTCCTGCTGTTGTCGACGAAAGAGGCGATCGGCGAGTTTAAAAAGGATTTCCTGCGGAATATGAAGGGTCGGCGGGATACTATGCGATATCGACGAGTTTAAAAAGGATTTCCGTGTGAAGAGTGGAACGCTAAGGTTCGGGCCCCGCCGGATTCTCGAAGTCTTCTGATATCAAGACAATTTACAAAAGCCTCTAAATATATATATATTTCTTAAATCCAATCTATTTAGGGTTTGAACGGGGCGTTTCCATACACTTCTGGATGTCAATTGTAAGTTGTCAAGATTTCCAATGACGTATCTTCGTTAGTTTTCAGTGAACTGATTTACGCCTGTAGATGTTAGTTCTCGAATCTACCAGTGGAACTTCCGATATATCTTTATTGATGTATCTAAGGTTTATATTTATCGAGTTAACCTATCCTTAGGTGTACACTCATATATGTGTATATAGGTATATATAAATATATATATATATATATATATATGGAAATGTCGATGCAATGTGACTCAAGTCTTGGAGCTGATCAAGAGTACTTGGGATTATGAGAGTTATCTTCTAGCCCCTTTGGTTAAAACATACCAGGTGCTCAATGTGAGTATGCCCAGGTAGATGTCACTTCAGTTATTCAATATATTTGGTCCAATATAGTCTTGAAACATCTACTGTCTAGTTCTCATTATATTTACGGGAACCTAGACTACCCTGCAAAAGAGAGTTACTTTACCTTAGGAACCAAATACATATTGGGTCCTAGGTTCCTGTTAGCATAAACACTCGACTGCCTTCCTTCAGAAATCCTGTCAGGAAGACTACCTCTTCTCAGGAGATGTGGATAGACCCTTGCCCTTGACACAGATGGGTTGTGTCAACAGTCTATGGCAAAGTGTCCCACCTTGCCACAGCACCAACACGCGTGAATGTTGTATCTCCATTTCTGACCTGATCTAGTGACTGAGGTAGTCATGAGCCTAGGTCCAAACGGGATAGATCTGGATCTGCTCCCAGAACTGCCTCTTCCACCGTGACACATGGAAGGGTGGAATGAATGCATGCAGCGAGCGTCACGAGGCCTGGAAGGTGGTGCCTTCCTTTCAGTCAGCCCCCTTCCTGAGGCCTCATGAGACCTTACAGCATGACTTCTAACCCCCCTTTCCTGTGTCCTTGGGTGTAGAGAAGAGTTCTGAGAGCTGATACCAGCCGATTCATGCCGAGTAGGGGCAGTGGCCGAGAATACAAAGGGCTCAGAAGGAGCCTTAGGTATTCTCTCATGGGTGGCCATGACGGCCCTTACACTATGGGTGTCTCCACATGAGGACAGATCACCCTTGCAGTGATCACGATTATTCCTGTGATCATACCTGAAGGCATGATGAGTAGCCTTCCTGCTTGGGGTGGGGGGTCAGAATACTGTTTCCCCATTTCTCCACGAATTGATAATTCGAGAGATCCACCCACTTTCTACCTTTCTCTTCATAGCATCAACCTTGGAAAAGTTAGATACTATCCTTTTTTCATTCTCTAGACTACTCTCTAGATCTGAGATTTTAGAGTCCTTGACCTTGTTGGACGTCAATTGGAGAACCAACAAGATCTTCAGCCGAGCAATCTCATGTGCTTGCTCCTCAACAAGTAGGTTGCTTTTCTGAAGGGCTCTCTTCAGGGAATCAGGATTTTCAGAAGGGAAACAGTTCCTGTCTTCAGGAACTTCAAGAGAGACAGGGTAAGATGAAGAAGTTACCTGCTCTTCAGTGTTATTGTCACTAGCGACATTGACCGTTGTGTCATCCTCATCAGAACTGCTTTCCTCACTGGCTTCTTCAGTCTCTGACACGGACACTGGAGCTCTGATGCTGTCCGATTGATCCTTGTCTTCATCTTCAGAGGTGAGGACCCCCACATAGGCTTCATCCTCTAGTTGACAGCAGATTCCAGCTTTCTTTGATCCCCCCATCAGCTCTGAGATCATCACCCACATAGATTTAGCCGTCCCACATTTTTCCAATCTAGAGCGAGAAGGTCCAGACCAGATATCCATGATAATCTGTCGAATCATCTTGTCCAGATTAAATAACGAGAGTTCCGTCTCCGACATCTCAGCAATACACTTGGGCACTTGGATATTCTTTCCAGAGTCGGAGGTCTTCATAGGAATAAAAGGGCCCTCTTCCAGGATGAAAGATGCTCGAGGATCGATAGCCTCCAAGTGATACGACACTCTCATCCTCCAGACGGGATAATACTCATTTGTGCATGTGGGAAGTCTTAGTGGCGATATCTCATGATCCAGCTTCATGCTTCTGACACTGGTGGCAGGATTCTACTCAAGGTGTAAACCTTTTTGATGAGTAACCTGGCTCTGATACCACTTGAAAGTCCACCTAGTGTCAACTATCTTCACCTATGGGGGGGAATAGGTGACGTGCAGCATTTTTGCGGAATTTAAAATTGTACCTGCACAAGAAAACAAAACAGCACAGAGAGTACACAAGCAATTTATAGTGGTTCCCCGATTTGGGTACATCCACTTTCCCCCTTCGACCTATCTCCCAACAAGGGACGACTCGGTCTCTTCACCAACAGGATTGAAATCCAATCCTTGCACTATCGGAAGGAACCCTTCCACACGTAGGAGTCAACACTCCCACAACACGGGTTGCACCCAACCCTTACAACTCGGAACCAACGTTCCTTTACAACAAAAATAAAACTAGAATGTACAAGAAATACAAACTACTTTTGGAGACTAAGGTGTCCCTCTTCGTTGACGACGTATTCTTGAAGTCCACGAAGAGTCCACAACCCTAGATCTCACTTGGAGAGAATCTCCCCGGAACCGGCGGCGGCAAGATGGGCGGCGGCTTGGTTCACGGGATCGGCGGCGACAACGGTGTGCGGCTGCTGTACTTTGGAGATCCAAACTTTGTAGTAAAGCTAGCTAGGTCTTCCAACGGTCACACTAGGATTGATCGTCTCAATCGATTCGGACGGGGAAGGTTTTCCCGATCAACAAATCAAGAGACAAAAGATCTCCGGTTAGACACGTGTGACTCTAAGCTTGGCTAAGCTTCTGTCGCCGGAGGATCTGGAAGAAACCACGATCAAGACTGGCGATCAACTTGCTTGAGCGGCGACGGCGGCGGCGGCAGAGCGGAAGTCGCGATCTAGGTCACGTCGCGGCCCGTCTTTTTCAAATCTTCTTCGCTGATCTACTGTTCAAAAATATGCGTGTATTTATACAGTATAATACTCTTTTATGACCGTTATGGGTCCCACCAGAATAAACCCTAATTCATGTTCAAAACAGTGCCAGCGGCAGAATCCGGTCCAGCTTTTTCCAGAAAATTGCCCAAGTCAAAATCGGCGAGAATCGAAAGTGAGTCTCGTCGAATCGTCGAGAATCAAAGGTGATTCTCGACGATTCGGCGAGAATCAAAGATGATTCTCGTCGAAGTTGACTTGGTTGCACGCACTGATTTAGCCGGGTCGAGACGGCGAGAATCGGCCAGTGACTCTCGACGATTCGGCGAGAATCACTAGTGATTCTCGCCGAATCGACGAGAATCACTTGGTGATTCTTGTCGATTCTTACTTAGAATCAGAGTTGCTCGCTTTGAAGTAGCTGTATCGAGTCGGCGAGAATCAGCCAATGATTCTCGACGATTCGGCAAGTGATTCTCGCCGAATCGGCGAGAATCACTTGGTGATTCTCGTCGATTTACACTTGGACGATTTTTCGTCTTTCCACCCATGAGGTGCTCCTTGACCCATCATTGCTCCTTGTCTGCTCTTGCCTTAACACAGCCCTGTACTTGAAAATAAGTACACTCCAATAGAGAGAGTACACGTAGGCCAACACACTGATCTGCTCAACGAGGGATTACGTCGCGCAGACCCGTGTATATTGACCTACTGCACCCTGATATTGGTGTGTACTTAGTGTGGAATAACTGCAAGCACAACTTGAAAGATTTTATCAAATACATTGTGAATTCATCTTAGCTTGACAGGTGGCTTCCTCAAATCCAGGTAATTGTGGATACAATACCCAACAAAAGTCCAAGCCTAAGGGCAAAGCCCCAGCTCTCAACAAGCCAGCTGTAAATAAAATAGCTAGGGATGTACCTAAGCAAAGGTACAATAGATTTGAGTGCTGGTACTGTGGCAAGGTAGGCCACTTTGTCATGGACTGTTGGCACAATTCTAGTGCCAAGTTGAGTAGCAAACTGCCTGTTGGAAGACCTACAGGTAGCTTTGTTAAGAGGCAAACTAACCAGCACCAAGGACCCAAGAATTCTTTGGGTTCTAAGGTCAACTAATTTGTTTTGCAGGTGAGTCCAAGTGGTCATGCCCCAATATGGTACTTGGACAGTGGATGTTCCAGGCACATGACTAGAACTAGGGGATTGCTAAAGGACTACACACCTATCAAGGATGGTCCAAAAGTCACCTTTGGTGGTTCTGAAAAAGGAATTATCAAGGGTTTTGGTAACATTTCTAGCACCCATATAACTATTACTCAAGTGGCTTATGTTAAAGGTTTGAAACATAACTTTATTAGTATAAGTCAACTGAGTGATTTAGGATATGACATCTCATTTGTCAAAGATGGTTGTCATATCAGGAGATCAAATGATCAAGAGATCATGTTGACTGGTTATAGAAAAAGAAATGTCTATTGTCTAGACATTATGAGTGAGAACACTGCTTCTCCAGTGTGTCTTGTAGCTGATGAAAAAGTCTCTCATTGTGTCAAGTGGCTTAAGAGGTTAGCCCATCTTAACTACAAGACAATTGGCCAACTCTATAGCAAAGAGTTAGTGAGAAATGGTACTCAAGTTAAGTGTATTAAAGATGGAATATGCTCAGCTTGTCAAAAGGGCAAGCAGACTAGATCCACCTTTAATAGCATTGAAAACAAAGATGATGTGAGGTGTTTATACCTCTTGCATATGGATCTCTTTGGTCCTATGCCAGTTCACAGCCTAGGTAGGAAGGTCTACACATTTGTGATTGTAGATGACTACTCAAGGTTTTCCTAGGTGTTCTTCCTTAGACAGAAATCTGAAACACCTAGTATCTTCTATAGTTTTGTCAAACAAATTCAGAATGAGTTAAACAGTACAGTGGTCAAAATAAGAAGTGACCATGGTACTGAATTCCAGTCTGATAGCATGACAAAACTATGTGAAGAATTTGGGATATTTCAGGAATTTTCTTCACCAAGAACACCTCAGCAAAATGGCATTGCTGAGAGGAAAAATAGAACCTTGATTGAGGCTGGTAGAACCCTATTAAGTGACACATCTCTACCAGAGTATTTCTGGGCTGAGGCAGTTAATACTGCATGCCATGTAATTAATAGGGCTACCATTACTAAGAGCCACAATAAGACCCCCTATGACATTGTGAAAGGCAGAAAAACAAACCTATCCTATTTCAGGATCTTTGGTTGTAAATGTTATATACTTAACAATGGAAAGTCTTACTTGACTAAGTTTGCTGTCAAGTCCCAAGAGGGGATCTTTGTTGAGTACAGCAACAATAGTAAGGCTTATAGGGTCTACAACTTGTCTTCTCAAGTTGTAGAAGAGTCAGTACATGTAGTATTTGATGAAGCTAGACTTATTAACAATGAGTTGTCTAGTAGTATTTACAGCTCCACAAGTGTGACTGAGAAAATGGACAAGCTCACTATAGAAGAAGGACCTACTGCAAGACAGCAAGTAGAAGATAGTAGTTGTTGTCCAGGGGGAGTACTACATGTTCCTAATGCAGAAGAAGACCATGGAGTGCAACAAGTTGAAGAAGTTGAAGGAGTTTAACCTGAAGCCAGGATGCCTCCAGCTAATAGGCATCTAAGAGATCATCCAGCAGATCAAATCATTGGTGATCTAAGACAAGGGGTACAAACAAGGAGCAGAAATCTGAGTGCAGCACTCTACTCCAGTTTTCTATCCCAAGTAGAGCCAAAGAAGTTTGAAGAAGCCATCCTAGACCCTCATTGGATTGAGGCAATGCAAGAAGAGCTGAATCAGTTCAAGAGATGCAAGGTCTGGGAGCTTGTTCCTAAACCAAAAGACCACAATATAATTGGAACCAAGTGGATCTTTAGGAACAAGATGGATGAACATGGAGTGATTATTAAGAACAAAGCAAGACTGGTTGCAAAGGGATATAGGCAGGAAGAAGGTATTGACTTTGATCAAACCTTTGCTCCAGTAGCCAGACTGGAGGCCATAAGGATGTTCTTGGCCTATGCAACCTATCAAGGATTTAAAGTTTACCAAATGGATATTAAGTCAGCCTTTCTGAATGGTAATCTGAAAGAAGAGGTCTATGTGGAACAGACATCAGGTTTTGTTGATTCAACTCAACCTAATTATTTATATAGACTTAGGAAGGCTTTGTATGGGTTAAAACAAGCCTCTAAGGCTTGGTATGAAACCCTGTCTAGTTTCCTCATTGAGAATAAATTCACAAGGGGAAAAATAGACAAGACTCTATTCCTTAGGGAATCCAGAGGCAAGATCACACTAGTCCAAATATATGTAGATGACATAATATTAGGGTCTACTGAAAGTAGTCTTTACAAAAAGTTTGCAAAACTTATGCAAGGGCAATTTGAGATGAGCAGTATGGGGGAACTTAAGTTCTTCTTGGGTCTTCAAGTTAGACAGACTGAGAATGGTTTATCCATATGCCAGTCTAAGTTCACCCTAGAACTGATAAGGAATTATGGTATGGATTCATCCAGTACCATGAAGACTCCTATGGGGTCAAGTATGTCTCTTAGCAAAGATGATGCAGGGAAACCTGTAGATGAGACTTTGTAGAGAGGGATAGTTGGCTCCCTACTCTATTTGACTGCAAGTAGACCAGATATCATGTATGCTACATGTGTTTGTGCTAGGTACCAAGCATGCCCTAAAGAGTCTCATTTGACAGCAGTCAAAAGGATACTGAGATATCTAAAGGGCACACATTATTTAGGCCTTTGGTACCCTAGGAATGGAGACTTTGAACTGACAGGTTATTCAGATGCAGATTTTGCAGGCTGCAAAGAAGATAGGAAGAGTACAACTGGTACCTGTCAATTCCTAGGTGGAAGACTGATTTCATGGAGTAGCAAGAAGCAAACAAGCGTGGCTATCTCCACAGCAGAATCAGAATATATGGCTGCAGGAAGTTGCTATGCTCAACTTCTTTGGATACAACATCAGCTTGAGGATTATAGTATTCAAGTAAGTAGAACACCACTATTTTGTGATTCTACTAGTGATATATCTATTGCAAATAATCATGTTTCTCATAGTAGAACTAAACACATTGAAATAAAATATCATTTTCTAAGGGAACATATAGAAAAAGAAGATATTTCACTAGAGTATGTTAATACAGATAATCAACTAGCTGACATGTATACTAAGCCTTTAGAAGAAACCAAATTCAATAGGTTTAAAATTGAATTAGGTATGATAAACTTAGAATAAGTTTACAGAAATGGCTAAGTAAGATAGTTTCGACACACAGAGTTGTCTGTGTCGAGACAGAGAATTGGTGTCGACACTTTAGAGAAAAGGTGTCGACACATCTAGGAAGTTGGTGTCGACACTTCAGAGAATTAGTGTCGACGCATGATAAGTAGGTGTCGACACATCCAAGGTGGTGTCGACACTTAGGCTTTACTCAGAATTAGTGAAGTAAAGTCTCGACCAAGTGTCGAGCAAAGTGGTGTCGACACATAAACAAGTGTCGACACATATATTCTGTCGACTATACTTGTGTCGACACTTAGTTGTCGAGACATTATAAGTCTGTGTCGACACTTTTCAACAGTGTCGACACAATTTAAGTTTCTTGACGCGCCCTTTCATATTCAACTCTAGAAAGGTATAAATAGGATTTCGCCATTGTCTGTCGACACGCTCACTAAAGTTTCGAGACCAAACTTGTGTGTCGACACCTCTCTTCTCTCAATTCAAATTCTTCAAACCCTAATGTCGCCAAAGCTCGAGGAGAATGTAAATGAAGTCTATGAACTGGTATGACATGCGTTTGATGACGCAGAACCAGAGATCAAGGATGTGGTAACCCTAGTGGCAAACTCAGGGTTAGATTTTCTTATTTCAGAACCGACAAAGATATGGAAGAAAGAAGTTCTGGAGTTTCTGAATGGCGCAACCCTAGACAAATCTGGACTCAAGATAAAGTCAAGGGTTCATGGAGAAAAGGTTAAGGTCTCACCTAAAAGTCTGAGAAAGATACTTCAGTTACCAAGAACTAAGGAAGAAGATGAAGTTTCTGCTTCTAAGACTAGAGAAGCACTGACATGGTGTGGACTGGATTCCAAGATGAAAATTGGATCAGTATTCAATAGGAAAGGAATGAACAGCCAAGGGAAATTTCTCTCTGAAATTGTTGGCAAGGTGATCATGTGCAAGTCTGGAGGACATGACAGGATTTCAGCATATATGTTCAGTCTCATGACAAGGTTAATCTTCCAGCTAAATACTGATTGGTCTGGAGTAGTGTTTGAGAAGATTAAGGAGAGCCTGAAGAAACCCAATTTGGGTAGGATACTAAGTCTTTACTTGGCTGGTAGTAAACCAGAAGTAATGAGTCAAGCTGTAGGATCAAAGATCAACCACATAAGGAAGATGGACATAAGGATCTTCTCAAGGTGGGATAGGGTCTTGACCAAGGAATTTCCAACACCTAAGAAGGTAACACCCTAAAATAAGAAGAAGAAGATAGCCCCAGTGGCTCAAGAATCATCTAGTAGCTCTGAAGAGCATGTTGTCTTTACACCAGATGATGAACAAGAAACTGAAACTGTTGGCAAGTCTCCAGATAGACAAGTAGCTGCAGACAGGCAGAGGGAGCTACCACAGGCTAGCCCTCTTCACCAGGATTCTATCCAGGGGGAGCCTCTACTGGTTGAAGAGCCAAGAAAGAGTCACTCAAACCATACTTGAGGTAATCACTGACATAAATAAATTAAATTTCCCTATTGAAGATGATGTTTTGTCTGATTCAATACCTCATGTTAATCAGCAACCTCAAACACCTAGTCAACCCCAAGATGTTGTCATGGAGGACACATCTGTTGCAGTTCAAGTAGTGTCTGATCAAGTAGTTGATGAGATCAGGAATTCTCCACCACAACCTCAACAAGAGTTTACAATGGAAGATCTCTTCCTTAAACTAGACCAAACTGACTTTGAGAAAGAAAGTGTTGCTGCTGAGGGGGAGAAGTCCCAAGTTGAGGGGGAGAAAGTGGAGATTCCAGAAGAAACTGCAAGGAAAGAGCCTGAAAAGCCAAAGGATGTTGAGGAGCTACCTAGGGAGAGGGTAGAAATAGCAAGCACATCTGCTTCTGAGGATGAGGAGGCTGCCAGAGCCAAAAAGAGGAAATTCCAAGTATTTAAGAGAAGAAGCCAAACTTATAAAAAGGCTTTATAAACCATTGCCCCACAGCCTACACCACAGCCAGCACCATCTGTAGATTACAGTTCCCTGATGGTTGCTATGCAGATAAAGCTTGATGAGCAAAGGAAAGCAATATAAACATATATGGATGAGGGGCATAAGTCTTTACAATTTGATCTAGACCAAGACATTAAGTCTATTAGATTTGAGATGAATCTAAATAAGAAGGAGATGACTGACTGCTTCCACAAGGGAGGGAATGCAGTAGTCTATCTAGCTACTCATCAGGAGAAAATCAAAGCTCAAGTGCATGATATTGCAGTGAAGCAAGGGTATGTTCTGGAGAACCAGCTCAGGATGAATGACAATTTGACTGCTTCACACAATGCAATAGTCACAGAGATGAAGAATATAGCTACAGGGCAGACTACAGCTAATGTTACAGCTAAAGCAGACTTTGATAAAGCATTCCAAGAGGGAATAACTGCTGTTAAGACTGCTATACAAGACTCTCAGAAGATAATAACTAACAAACTCCAAATGTTGAAACCTTACTTTAAGGATGGAGTAAACTATTTGGATGCACAAATAAGATTTCAGAAAGATGATCTGAGGGATCACATGGTTAGAGAAGTCATAAAGGGGGAGAGGGTGTTAGTCAAAGCCAGCTCTGATCATGCAAAATGGATTTCCAATTCCATCAGAGCCACCCATGGATATCCTCCATTGTGTGATGATGATAATGTTGCAGAGTCTGGGATAAATCCTACATATCTAGGAGGGGAGCAACCTGAAGTGGCTCAAGTAATCTACCCTCCTCCAGACTTTGATATGATACATGCTGATATACAATCCATGTATAGCCCACCTGAGGGAAAGCAAAATGTCATCATAGAAAAAGTGGTTCAGCCAATATCTGAGGCTATACAAGAGGCTATACTGAAGGAACAAGAAGCCAAGTTGTCTAATAAGAGGTTCAGAGAGCAAGCTGAACAAAGGCCTGATTTTGAACAGTGGAGCCCCACTTCAAGGAATATTATCTTAACTGCATGGAAGGATGTCAAAGACAATATTCAAGATAGAAACAAGTGGTTTTCTGAATTGGAGTGGAGGAAGCATGAGACAAGGCAAGAAGCAATTGTGCAATACAGAAGGAAGGCAAAGATGGGAAAGCTACCTCCTACTGCGCAGGAGCCTAGCAAGTACTTTCCCAAGCCTTATCATTACTTTGAGAGGCAAAAGATCAAAGCTGAAGAGCTAAAGAAGAAGGATCTTAAAGGCAAGAAGTCTGCTGCTGCTGAAGATGCTGAAGTCCCTGTTCAAGCAAAGATACATTCTGGCAAGGGCATAGTGATCAAGGAGGCTGAGCAGAAATAGAATAGAATTTATCCTTAGTTTACAGTTGTAATCTTTTGATTTTAAACACTCTGTAAACTTTTGTATAATGAATATGACAAAGTTGTTAGAACAATGTGATGTGTGAAAAATCTATTACATAATTGTTCTGAGATATATGTGTGTACATGTTTTGTTTAATACATGTTTATGTACTTTCCCTGATTGCATAATCCTGTTTTACATCATGCTATGATTTTATTCTGTATGGTGTATATCATTGACTAAGGGTTATGACTTCTCCAAATAGAGGGAGATTGTTGGGTACATTGGATTAAATGTACTTGATTTGAAGAAGCCTCACCCTACTCAATGATATACATCAAAATATATTTGATGTATTCTGAGTTTAGTTGTGCAGGTTAAGTATTTGTAGGGAAAGCTGAAAAGATTCTAAGTCCATGTGTCAACACCCAGAAGGAAAGTGTCGACACTTAAGAAGACTTGTGTCGACAGCTAGAGAAGCAGTATCGACACTTGGAGTAATTGTGTCGACACCAGGGATGCAGAGTCGACACCAGACAGAAAGTGTCGACACATGAAGGCTGTGTCGACACTCAATGAAGAAAAGTCCAGTGAAGCTGTGTCGACACTTAGCAGCAGTGTCGACACCTATAGGAACTGTGTCTACATCAGAAAGTGTCGACACTTGGAGGCTGTGTCGACACTCAGAAAATTTCAACAGAGTCTAAGTATAAGTGTCGACATAATAAAGAAAGTGTCGACACTCAGCAGAAGACTCAACACATGAAGAAAGTGTCGACACAATGAAGATTGTGTCGACACACAGCAAAAGACTCAATACATGAAGAAAGTGTCGACACTAGGAGGCTGTGTCGACACTCAGCAAAGTTCAGCAAATTCTAAGTACAAGTGTCGACACAAAGGAGATGTGTCGACACTCAGTCAAAGTCTCAACAGAAGAAGAATGTGTCGACACAAGGAGCTGTGTCGACACTCAGCAAGTATCAACACAGAAGGCAAGTGTCGACACCAAGAAGATGTGTCAACTCTGAACAAGTTCAACATAATAAGTTGTGTCGACACAAAGGAGTTGTGTCGACACTTACAAGAATCCAACTAAGTACTGAAGAACAAGAAGTTGTGTCGACACACAATATCAGTATCGACACATGATGAAGAAGCAGTGTCGAGATATAAATTCTACAACACAAGGAGTTGTGTCGACACTTAGTCAACTTGTGTCGACACTTAGTCTTTAAGTGTCGACACTTAAAGACATACTGTCTCGACACTTTCAGACAGTTACATATATTTCAAGAACTGACTGGATGACATGACAGCTGTCATTACAGCCGGTCTACTGCAACTGTCAGAGATGTCAGAAAGCCGTTAGAAACCGGATCAGCCGGTCACCATGAAGAAGGCCTATATATAGGCTTATACTGTCAACAGAAAGAGATGATCAACAAGTCTAAGAGATTAACAACAAGAGATCAACAATCAAAGAAGAAGATCTAGCTATTCATTGAAGAATCAAGTGAAGATCTAAGAAGTTGGAGAGAGAGAGCTCCTTCCAAGAAGACAGCCGTTGGAACCAGGCTGTGAAGAAGGGTTCAGACCTAGTTCTGAATCTTAAGTTGCAGTGATTGAAGATCAGCTGCAGAGAATCAATCCTATTGTGTTCTACATTCAAGAAGCTTTGAAGAAAGCCAAGTGAGGTTGATCTCAGCAGAGTTCTTCCAAGAACTCATCAAGAACCTATCAACTCTTCTCTCTTTTCTCTGAGTTGTAGGTATATTCTTTGTATTCTAAATTTCTTGTAGGATCCTTAGGGATCTGAGTTGTAAGCATGTAATTATAAAGGCTGAGTGGTAGGGACTGTGTGCCTGAGTATAGGAGATTCATATCTCTGAGTGTAGGCCTTGTGGCTGAGTGTAGGCCTTGTTGAAGGCTGAGTGTAGGTCTTTGGAGAAGACTGAGTTGTAGGGCCTTGGGCCTGAGCTGTAGGAACCTGTTTTGGGGTTCTGAGTGTAAGATCTGAGGATCTGAGATAGTGGAGGAGTTTGGCCGAATCTAGTACACTACTAGATAGGCGAAGGGGGAAAGTGGATATACCCAAACCTTGGGGAACCACTATAAATCTGTGTGTTCACTGTGTGCATGTTTGATTCTGTGATTGCTGATTGATTTCTGTGAAGTAGTAATTATAACTCTGTGATATAATCTGCAATCTGCCTAAAAAGTTTAAAAAGATTTAGTCACCTATTCACCCCCCCCCCCCTCTAGGTGATTAGGTACAATTTCTTTCACCGCCCTGACTCCGCGCGAGGAGATTGTCGACGACGACCAACCGCTTCTCCAGGTCGTTGGACTTCTCCCGTTCCGCGGCGAGACTGGCCTCCGCTTCCTTCCATTTCCCATTGTTGAAGACCAGGCGGCGCGAGACCCGGTGCGCGAGTTTCAGGGAGTTAAATTGAGAGTGGTCACTCTTCAGGATGAGATCTCGTGACGTCTCATTGTCTGCAGGCTCAGAGCCAAGGTCACCATATAGCTCGAACCCTAAGGAGAAGGCGTGACTGGTGGGGGTATCCTGCTCTTTCCAGGAAGGAAGGAGAGTGGACACCGACACGCGGTTAACGTCCTTGTCCTAGAGGAGCACCGGCTCGCCGGCAGTATCATCCGTCACAGGCCCCATGTTATAATTGGGGTGCGAGGTAGGAGTCGGGCGGCTGGAGGAGCCAGCCTCGCCGGAAGGGAACTCAGCAGTCTGAACATTGGTGGTGGCAGCTGGCTCTGACAAGACCGTCGTGTGGGTAGGCGAGACGGGTAGTTGGGGAGGCAAGGGAGACCAAATAGAGATGGGAGACAGGGATCCCGATAACTCTTTCCTCTCTTTGGCAGACTTTTTCTCCTTTTTGAAAGACACCGCTTTCTTCACCTTCTTCTTTGGGCTGTGACGGGAAGTGCCCTCGTCCCCGGGCCTTTTCTTTAGGGTGGGGGTCAGCGTATCCCTCGCGGCCTCCGCCGCCATACTCGCTAAGGCGAGACCCCTGTTACTCTGGTAAGGAGGATGAACAGGGATGGTTCTCTCTCCTAGACAGGTTGACAGTCAGCAGAGAACAAAAATTTACAATACTAAGGGGGATGGGAGTATACCTTCGCCGGGGAAGATGGCTGGAAGCGAGTCGAGGTCTCGCCTGAGGTAATTGACCTCGAAATTTTTCCCTGCGAAGAAGTCGCAGAGATCCTTCTCGGCACCCCCAACCTTAGGGGTTTCATAGTAGCATTCAGCAGGAGACACCGGGGCGAGAGGAATGCCTCCCAAATCCCCGCGAATGAAGACGAAGCGAGTCAGCCAGTGATGATTTTTATTCGGTGTCTCGCACACCTTTAGTCCTTGGCCTGTGAAGTAAGAAACACCATCATCTTTCGCGTGATAGACGAACAGCTTGCGAAAGTCGATCAAACTGAATTCGATGCGCTCTCGCCGCAGGTAGCAGGAGAAAGCAATCAGCATAGAGATAGCGTTGGGGTTGAATTGGGCGGGGACAACCCCGAAGTACTTAAGGACTAATTTGACCTCTGGCCAAAGGGGAAGTCGCAGCCCCGCCTCGAAGTGCGAGACGGGGAAGGCCAGTTCGTTGGGGTAGAAAGTATTGATGCATTCGCCAACTTTGGGTGGGCGAGACAAGTATCCGTCAGCAAGGAAATCACTGGCGAAGCGTGTATATTCTTCCTCTGGCAGTCTGCCGAGAGGAAAATCGTGATCCACAAATCGCTTTCCGCAGCGGCTGCGGCCCTTTCCTTCTTCCACCATCTTCTTTCCCATAGCAGGCGAGAAGGAGGAAATAGGGGAAGAGAGCGATTTAGAGGGAGAGCGGGACGCGAGAAGTGTGTAGAAGAAGAAGGGTAGGCGGAAGCTCTGACCGCAAAAACAGACAAGAATAGTAACAGAAGTATGGGAATATCTGGATTTAAGAGGTATTTATAATGAACGAAGGAGAGAGGAGATCGAGCGGGAAAATCAAGCGGCGGGAAATGAAGAGACAGCCCGACGCTTCGCCTCTCTCTCTCTCTCTCTCTAAAACCCAAGGGGCGAAAACGCCGCGGTGACTTTTTCGAAGTCAAAGCCATCATTACGAACTAATTAATTGAAAAAGAAGTTAATCACAGTAATGATGAAAAACCTAGTATGACATGACAGACACATCACCATAATGAGGAAATATTTCATCCCGCGGGGAGGGGGCATCCCGTCCAGAGAGGTTTTATACAACGCATCAGTAATTAAACATAATTAAATTGGCAATAATAATACAGGGGGGGCCTGGAGAAGACGAGACGGGACCGCGACAGTTTAGTTCCTGACCCATTTCCAGCGGCCATCTTGGCCTCCCGCAAAGGGAGGGCGGCCAGGAAGATGAAAAGCGCGAGCGGTGACCACGCCGCGGCGCGCGAGACGGAGATGTTCGTCCGTCTCGTTTAGGATGGCTTGGGGGTCTGTCCCGTCCATTGCGCCGTCGGCTTCCATCCCGGCAGAAAGGCGGCGGCACTCTGTTTCTAGCCATTCCATGCGCCGGTCAGAGGCCTGCTTCTCCAGCTCCATCTCGCGGATTATATGCGTGTATTTGCGGAACATCCTAGCCGTCCTCCGCTTCAGCTCCAGTGTATCCATGGGATCACCCATGTAGTCCACGATCTCGTCAGGACGGGGAAGAGGCGAGAGGGGGGAGATGCGGGAGCGTCTTCAGTGTCAGAATCAAATTGGATGCCTACACAAAGAGCGAGAAATCATAAACAAGGATGAGATCGCGTGGGTTAGATAAAAGAAGGCGAATTGGAGGAAAAGCGAGAAGGGTAAATTCTTACTTGGGATGCGAGGGTTCCCCACAACCCGCGAGAGGTTTTCTTTCCGCGAGAGGGGTGGGGAGGACGTCTCGAGCGAGTCGGTGCGCTGATGAGTCTGGTTGATATCGTCAGGAGGATTGGCGGGCATAGGGGAATCAGCAAAGTTTCCCTGAAAAAGCGTGATCAGTAGGCGGGACGAAAGAAGAGAGAGAAGAATGAGGAATTACCCGTCTCTCCCCGGAAGATGCGGGAAGATTATCTGTTGTCAAAGGGGCGGTGGAGGTCGCGCCCGCCGAGAGGGGGGGCAGGCGCCTTCATCTTCTTCAGGCGAGAGGACGGAGGGGCTGAGGGAGGAGTACTCCCTAGATCCGGGAAAAGGGCAGCCATTTTGGCCTTATTTCGCTTTCGCACCATCGCGAGGCGCTCACGAAAACTCTGACTGTGAGACATGTTGAAGGACGAGGAAATGAAGGAAGACAAAAAGGGACCTTAATGAAAGCTGGGATCTCATATTCATAGGCCCCGTGGGGGGCACCGAAGATTCTCATAAGTGAATCCCAGCGTCGCGAGCCTCGGTTGGACTTATATTTTCGAGGTTAGGGCAACCTCGAAAAGAGCGAGGATTGTGTACAACCTTGGGCTCGCGAGAGGTGACCCAACGAGCGAGAAGGGGAGGCTGGCGAGATGATAGGCAAGTAAGACCAGGGGGACCCACCTGCAGGAAGCGGGATGGGAGATTCTTTGAGCTTGGTGAGATGGCTCTGCTAGGCGAGATGGCCTATATTGCGAGATGCCAGCGAGACGGATAGAGAGGGTCGTATCGCCCGTCAGTCTCTTCCTCCACTCGCCACATGGGAAAGGAGATGTCTTTACCTTTTTACCCCCAAGGGGGATTTTATCTTTGTGCCCCAGGTATTTTTACATTTCTACCACTGAAGGTCTGCCTATAGCTCTCCAGAACAGCGGAGTTTGGCTGTTGGCAGACCCTGCCCAGGGTGTTTTGGTCATTTCAGGTTAGTTCGGAAGTGATATTTGCAGATCAGATTCAGAGGCCTATAAATAGACCGATAAGGTGCCTGAGAAGGTTGTTGAACCTTTCCACTGTCTTCCTCACAGGCACCTAGCTCAGCATTGGCTAGGGAGGGGAAGATCTTTAGTTCTTCCGGGAAAGAGGTGGGACCTCCGAGCTGAGACCCCTCGGTCTGTTTTCAGGTCTCCGACTCTCGTCAGGAGGATAGCTCAGGGAGAGTACGTGTGAGTTGCATCCTGTTTCGAACTTTAGGAGGGACCAGAAAGCTGGTTTCAACACCCCTACCAATAGTTCGGATAGGAGTCGGACCTCAAATATCCAAATGAACAAGTGAAAAGAACGAGAAGAACAACGTCCATGCTTTGCTGGAAAAGTAGAACGCATGAGAACTTGCATCTATATGCTTGTTCCATCTACACCCGCATGTCACTTTCAGTTGCGCTCGTACACTTCTCTCAACCGCGACGGCCAGCACACCAACTCCAATGGTGGGCTGCTCATCACATTCAACGATGCCACACTTAAAACCGTGGCTAGTGCCACTTTTAACCGTGCATCACATACCCACTTAGTGTCCGTTTGGCACGGTGGTGGCGGTCATGAACGACATGAGGATTAAATTGTCATTCGTTAACACACATCTAAGGAACTTCATCCACTTTTATGTTCAAATGAATGCTGTTTGTTAGGTCATCCTTAACGAATTACGGTTTAACCCATGTGTTTACGACCGCCACCACCGTGCCAATTGGAGCCTTAGAACTACCTCGAGCAGGCCACTAAGGCCCCGTTTGGAAGTATTTTTTTCTCCCTTTTTGTTTTCTGAAAAATATTACCGTTCGTAATATTGTGTTTGTTTTCTCTATCAGTGAAAAACGTATATCATCCAAAAGGAGTTATTTTACCTTTTTTAAAAAGTCATTCGTCTCTAAAACAAACACAATATTATGAACGGCAACATTTTATAGAAAACAGAAAGGAGAAGAAAGGCCCTCTCAAACAGGGCCTAAAGATTATGCCACGAGCGCCATATACGACGACTCCCACACATCCCCCTACAAATGTGTTCATGTGCCACCTAGGGCTGCACACATGCGCACTAGTATCAAACTAGCATAATAACTTCTATTATATCAGGGATGATCTCTCATCCAAGGATTCCCAAAATTACATCAATGTCAATAACAATATTTTTATTGAAAATTTATGCCGTCAGCCCAAATCTTAAGAACGACTACTCAACGTACGGGCTGATGTGCACGCTAACATTAATATTGTATTTTTGGCATCAAAAGACCAAATTCATTGATTTATATATAAATAAATATTCACGTACGGTTTTATAATTTAGGCTATATTTGGTTCGGTGGTGGGAGTGGAAATGGAGCGGAACGGAGTCGTTTCCTCCTTGCTGCGGGTGCAAACGGAGCAAACGTTGCCGGCGACCGTTTGTTTACCCGCCAACCGACGACGTTTGCTCCAAACAAAAGAGGCGAAATGCGGAACCAAATGAAGCCTTGAAGTTGTTCCGTTCTTTTTCCTAGTTATTTAAAAATAAATAATTCCTTAGCAATCTTAGCTTCCCTTCCTCTTACTATATGACTTTTATTGTGCCTGCTTGCCGTACAACACTGGAGTCTTTTGCCACCCCTGCAAGCACGTCTCCGGCAAAAATACATGAATAAAAAGTCGTACAAAGTAAAATGTTTGGGCAGCAACATCATCTTCTAATCCTATTAAGTTCCCCAACACCATCAGCATTCGAATAGCTAACAGTCTCCAGCCATGGCTGCGGAAGCAAACGGTGTGCGGCACGAAGTCGCCGGAGATCAGTCGAAGACGATCGTGCCCACCAACAACACCACCACCAGTTCACCGGAAGTTGAGCCTGATGTCTCCGAGAATAAAGGTTAGTTTCTCTCATGCTCGGCAATATTCATAAACCAGTAGTTATGTAAAATTACATGATAGTGATATTAGCTTCCTTTGGCGCGGCTTATTTGCTCCATCGAGTTTTGTCAAAATTGTCCTTATCATACAATATATGTTTGGGAAGAAAGAAGTTATGACAGCTATCAAGAAAATTGTTATTTTGTGGGGCCCGATTCGTCTGGGAGTACTGGGCATTCCACAATTTCTCCTAGAATTGTGTACGCGTATGTGAAATTGAAGAAGAGGAGCGGCGGAATAGAACCGGTGTGCTCTTGATCTCTTTTCATAGTGGATTTTCTGGGCGCGGGTGGTTGTGATTTTTTCCCCGATCTTTGGGATTTTTTCACTTTAAATTCTTTTTGTGTTTTGCTTGTTAATTTTTCTACGATTTCTTATGTGTTCTCTGAATCTCGTATTTCCAAACAAAAATGAACTAGTTTTGAACGTAAAATGCAAGTATAGTTTTAGGTGAGGTGGGGCGTTCACGAACCATAGTTCGTGACAAAAGAAGCCATTATGTTTAAACTATTGCAAGCAATTAAATATAAACATATAGGTTTTTTATTAAAATAATATAAAAGACACTTCATCTTCTTCACCGAGCTCTATGGCCCTCTCCCCAGATTCTGACGACCCCCTTTTTGTCTTGTCCTTCCTCATCTTCGTCCGTTTCTTTACTAGGTTATCGGAAACGGGATCATTCAGAAAAGCTTTATCAGCTTTTCGTTGTCGTTTTAGAGTTCATTTAGGAAAGCTTGAATGCGTTAGAGTTGTTCGGATTTATGCTATCAAACAGATAAAATTATGTTCACCTTCATAACATCAAAGAAACTGTAGTTTCCCAAACAGCACAATTGCATTAATGACCGCAGTTTTCAACCACTGCGTTCATAATTGCCACCGCCGACCTCTATGTTCACAACCACCACGCCACTCCAAAAAGACCCATAGTTTCATAATGTACAAGGGTTCTCAAAATTCTCCACTAACATATATACACGGCTTTTTTGGCTTCTAACAGAGTTTTATTATTTGGTTAACATTAATAATAGCGGGTCATTAGATCACCTAATTTGGCCTGGTATAATATAAGAACCAATAAATTCAAAATAAAATCAATTTGTAATTACGATCTATATAAAGCATCAAAAGCTATATATACTAATTTTCCATTAGAAAATTATTCTCTGCACCTAAGAGGAGTCTCAGGCCTGTAGGCCTATCATTCTCATCATATTTGAGCATTGTATGGGTTGTTGGACGGTCAAGAATGAACAAAAAATTAAAAGGCTTGTCAAGATTAGTCTCGCACTGTCTATCCAGACGGTCCACAAAGGTTTATAATGTTAGATATTACAATATATGTTTGCACCTGTCGAGAGCAACTCGAAGCGTATTATTGGATTTGTGTCACTCTAGGGCGAGAATTTACGCCACAGATAGTATATAAACTCTATTACAAACTTGATAGGGAGTGTGGACTACCTTGAGATTGTTGGGGGTGGCTCCGCTTAAGGTATTTTACGTATGACTTATCAAGTTTGGAATAGAAATATATAATACCTTCTGCGGGCTTAGCCCTAGGATAACACGAAACTCATTAAGACACTGAGTCGGTCTCGACACGTGCGGACATATCATATTAATATCTAACATATAATAGGCCCAGTATGTCCTATCTTTTACCCGGGCCTAGTCTATTCTCAGCAAGTATATTTCTTTCTTTTTTTGCAGAAGAAGAAGGGGATAATGTTATGGATGATGAGAGCCCAATTGAGCAAGTGAGATTGACAGTGCCAACAACAGATGATCCAACCATACCTGCCCTAACATTTAGGACATGGATATTAGGGATCACTTCATGCGCCCTACTTGCATTTCTAAACCAGTTCTTCGGCTACAGACAGAACCCTCTCTACATTTCTTCTGTATCAGCTCAAATTGCAGTACTTCCCATTGGAAAACTAATGGCCGCTTATCTTCCCACAAAGCCAATCAGACTTCCCTTGGTTGGCTGGTCCTTCTCCCTCAATCCAGGACCTTTCAATCTCAAAGAACATGTTTTGATAACAATATTCGCTAATTCCGGATCGAATTCGGTATATGCCGTCAATATTGTCACCATTGTTAAGGCTTTTTATCACAGAAAGCTTCATCCTGTAGGTGCTATGCTTTTAACTCAGACAACACAGGTATGTTATACCATTTTAATGAAGCAGCTTACATATGAAATTTCTTACAGGAAATTAATTAATAATGCTACTTGTTTTGTATGTGTAGATGATGGGGTACGGATGGGCTGGCATTTTCAGAAAATTTTTGGTAGATTCACCTCATATGTGGTGGCCTTCCAATTTGGTACAGGTCTCACTATTTAGGTATTTAAATAATTATTTTCCTTAATTGTTGTTGATAATATATATACTAAAAATTAAGGTTTTGAGAACTGAACTGGAGATTGAACAGGAGCAAGGAGAGGTTCAAGGTCGAACCGGTCCGACCGGAGTTGAACCGTAATAGCCTAATTTTATAAACATATTTTAGTATTATTAGATTTTTATCACATGTATAAAATAAAACACATTCAATTGTAATATACAAAACATCTTCATTATAAAATATAGGATTCAAATTTACTTAAATATTAAATACATGTTATAATATTTTTAAATCTTAAATCTAATATTTTTATTTTGAGTAAACTATACAACTTTAAAATATTAATTATAGATATGTATTAATATAAATTATAATATGTTTAAATGTAAAATATAATATTTTTAAATTGGTAATATGTTATTTAAACTAGTAAATTTTGAATTGATTATAAATTTATGTTAATTTGAAGATAAAATATTATTTTAAAATTAATTTAGGTGTTGATTATACATATATGTTAATCTAAATCTTAAATGTAAATTAATATGAATTGAAATATGATATATAAATTATATTCTGAAGTTATTCAAATAAGACAAGCAAACCTAGTGGATGGGGTGTTCTGCAGTAACTCGAGTGGTCAACTTAACTATAATTTTGCGTGGGTCCGCTAGATGGCTGACCCGTCCGGTTACGGGGAACCGGCCATGGTTCCGGTTTTCCGGTTAACTCACCCAGTTCCCCGATTTTCGGGCGGTTCATGAATATGGCGGTCTTCATACCATGAAGGGATCGGGTCCGGTACGATCCGGTTTTCAAAAGCTTGCTAAAAACTAACAAAGCTACTCAAATTAAATAAAATATTTCTATGATTAATAAACAGTTATATCAGAAGGGCATTGTCCTCAATATATAAACTACATTCTGATGAAGAATTTCTCATATGAAGTATTTCTTATAGAGATTTGTCGTTTTTGTTGTTGTCAAAAGGAATATATATTATAAATAATTGTATTTATAATTTAGCATATCATATAATTTTTCATTTTCATGGTATATCTTATTTTATTTTTATCTACTTATTTTTTATGGTTAAACATATATCTCAAGGAGCTAGCACATAATTAAAGATTACATCTCTCTATCTTTTGAAATTAAAAACAAAAGTTGTTGTATTGTGGAGATCAATTTTGGTTGTGTGTAAATTAGATTAAGTGCAAATCAAACTAAAAAAATCATAAAGACTTGTGAATCCGTAAAGAGACGGTCTGCACATAACTGTTTTGACAATTTTTTAAGCACGGTTTGCATATAATCAAACCGATTTGCACAAAAATATTTTTGGGTTTCTTGTATATTGTGAAATACAAATTTTTGAGATTTTATTAATTTGAAAAAATAGAGAAGAGCAACTCTAATTTAGCAAAAAAAAACAGAATTAAAATAATGCCATTTGCAGGGCACTCCATGAGGACGAGAAGAGGCCAACACGAGGGCTAACCAGGCTTCAGTTCTTCCTCCTCGTCTTCAGCACGAGCTTCGCATACTACGTCGTCCCCAACTATCTCTTTCCTTCCATCTCCGCCCTCTCCTTCATCTGCTGGTTCTGGACGAACTCAGTGACGATGCAGCAGGTTGGGTCTGGCCTCCAAGGCCTCGGCATTGGCGCATTCGCGGTCGACTGGTCCGCCGTCGCCGGATTTCTCGGAAGCCCACTCGCCACCCCTGGCTTCGCCATCATCAACGTCATGTTCGGCTTCATCATGGTGGTCTACGTCATCATTCCCCTGACTTACTGGAACAATGCTTATCATGCCAAGAACTTCCCAATTTTCTCCTCCAATGTGTATATGGGCAATGGAACTCTGTACAATGTGAACCAGATTTTGAACCAGAAGACCTTCAGTTTTAATCAGGAGAAGTACGATGAAGCCGGCCCTATTAATCTTAGCATATTCTTCGTTATTACTTACGGGCTTAGCTTCGCGACTCTGGCTGCAACTCTTTCTCATGTTTCTTTGTTTCATGGAAGGTAAAAGATTTCAACTTTACTAAAACTAAATATATGATTGTGGTTCAAAATTGAATTTTTTTGAAATTGCAGAGAGATATGGAGTCAGACAAGAGCAGCAATGCAAGATAAATTTGGGGATGTTCATACTAGATTGATGAAGAAAAACTATCCGCAGGTGCCTCAATGGTGGTTCTACTCAATTCTGTTCTTGATGATTGGCCTCGCAATCTTTGCTGTTGAAGGTTTTGGGAAGCAGCTGCAGCTTCCTTATTGGGGAGTTCTTCTTGCTGCTGGCTTGGCTCTTCTCTTTACCCTTCCAATCGGAGTCATCACGGCCACCACTAATCAAGTTAGTTTGACACATTTCATCTTTGTTCTGTCGTCGTCGATCTCATCCAGTTGAAGTTGATTGGGGCTGATATCGAGTCAAAATCGAAATTTTTCATTCAAATTCGGCTCGAAATTGAAATCGATTTTGAGTCAAGACAGCTTGATTTGAAATGACTCGAAATCGAATCGAGACGGCTCGAAATCGAGCAGTTTTTCTCTTTACTCCTAGTTGGCTCAAAATTGAATTGGACAACATCTAAGGCGTCATTTGGTTTAGTGTTTTGCCCAGACTGCGGGAGGAGAACGAGCGCTTTTGGAACCAAAAGGGGAAGGCCGCGGTCGGAATCCCGCCGTTTTCCTCCATTTCCCATCGCACAGCGGGTTCAAACGGAGCAAACGCCGCCGCCGGCCATTTGATACCTGCCGTGCGGCGGCATTTGTCCCAAACGAAAAGCTCCAAACGCTGCACCAAACGAAGCCTAAATTTAATAAATGAAACATTTAAAGCGTTTATTAATTCCTTTTTATTTAAGTTTAAATTGTTTTTAATTGTAAAATAAGAATATATTAATAAATACATAATATTTTTAATCAATTCAAGTCTATTCAAATCATATTTCGAATGATTCAGCGCTGGCTCGAAAACGACTTGAAATCAGATTCAAGTCCAATTGATTTGACTCAAACCGAGTCAAATCAATTTTAACTGATTCTAATTCAGCTCAACATTCTAACGATTTTTGAGTTTCGAATAGTATGCTCAGCTATATTAATGAGACGAAATAAATATGTTTAACAAGTTCTGATTTTTGTATAAATATATATTTTTTCAGCAACCAGGACTTAATGTTATGACAGAATTGATAATTGGATACATTTACCCTGGGAGGCCACTTGCTAATGTTGCATTCAAAACATACGGCTACATTAGCATGACGCAGGCAATCTCCTTCCTCGCTGATTTCAAGCTCGGGCATTACATGAAGATTCCGCCGAGGTCTATGTTTTTAGTTCAGGTATTTATTATACAGGGTTCTTAATTTTGCCATGGCTGGTCATCACCATCACCTTCATCACTGTATAACAAAAGCACTACCTCTTTTCAGCTCGTAGGCACCATGGTGGCCTCCTCAGTATACTTCGGTACGGCGTGGTGGCTGCTAGAAACCATCGAGAACATCTGCGATCCTGCGAAACTCCCCGAAGGGAGCCCCTGGACCTGCCCTGGGGACGCCGTCTTCTTCAACGCCTCCATCATATGGGGAGTCGTCGCTCCCCGCCGCATGTTCGGCGATCTCGGCCTCTACGTCAAGATGAATTACTTCTTCCTCATCGGCCTCCTAGCCCCCGTCCCAATCTACATTCTCTCCCGCCGCTTCCCAGAGAAGAAGTGGATCCGCCTCATCAACGCACCAATCATTCTCAGTGCCACCGGCGCCATGCCTCCGGCTAGGGCCGTGAATTACATCATGTGGAGCGCCGTCGGGATCTTCTTCAGCTTCGTTGTTTTTCGGCAATACAAGGGGTGGTGGGCGAGGCACAACTATGTGCTTTCCGCCGG
Organism: Platanthera guangdongensis; assembly: GCA_039583875.1. Classification (NCBI taxonomy): domain Eukaryota; kingdom Viridiplantae; phylum Streptophyta; class Magnoliopsida; order Asparagales; family Orchidaceae; genus Platanthera; species Platanthera guangdongensis. The sequence goes on along the minus strand of CM077159.1, from coordinate 127,543,719 downwards.
ACTTGATGCCGGCGTCGCGTTCATGGCAACTTTGACTTACTTCACCTTGCAAATAAGGAACATTGATGGGCCGAAGTGGTGGGGGTTGGAACTGGGCGACCACTGCCCGTTGGCGAGCTGCCCGACGGCGCCGGGGGTGAAGGTGCCCAACTGTCCTGTGCACTAGGAATGGAAGAGAGGAGTAACGGGGAGGCATTTCGTCGAATCGTTTGGGGGTGTGTTGTGAGTGAGTCGCACCTAGCTACATGTATATGTTTCTACTTCTATTTGTCTTCTTGGAAATTTGAATATTTATTGTAATCTCTTACCAACATTTACTTTTTAGGCATGCTCATATACAAATATGTATGCATGTATGTTTACTCAAATTGTTGGTGGCAAAAAGGGATTATATGTATTTATTTATACAAATTTTATTAAAATGTCCTTGAGCATTATTCATTGAACATAGCATGGTTTTTTAATTTATTGTAATGTTTGCACATTCAATAATGATGATGTAAGCTCTTAGGTAAGATTGCTTAGAGGTGTGTATAGTATTTTAGTAAGGTCTAGATGGATGATATTACTTGGTTGCATATACATCATCATAATGATGATGTAGAAAATAAAATAGCGTAAGCAATTATGCAAGCGTGAAAATAGTATATTTTTTCTTGAGTGACTATCAAATATGGATCTTCATTTGGAAGACATTCAGTTTTAGAATAATAGTTTAACTTACCTTCACTTTTATGCTTTTGTGTTATGGATGTGTTTGTTCTCTTTTGTTATTTTCATGCTCGGAGCTAACAAGTGGCATCACAGCTAAGCTTTGATCTTTCACGTGGATAGCTATGACACAATTCAATGTAGTGAAATTTGATGAACAAAATAGCTTCAATCTATGTAGAATCTAAGATGTCTAATCCACAAAAATGTTAAATGAGATGATGTTGCCCACAAAAGAAAAGTTGGAGATGAAGACAAAGCACGCTCTAGTTTTCTCTTGTTAATGAGGTGCTTCATTAAGTTGTCAAGGAAGAGACTGAAGCAAACTTTATTCAAAAGCACCGCAAGGTCTTTTTGTAATTAATGTTGTAGCTCAAACATCTTCAAGATGATGGAATGTACGTATATAAGTGCCTATTTAAAAGAATTAGATTAAATAATAGTGATTTATTTGAAAAACATTGATGTGAATATGGATGACAAGAATCGGACAATGATCCACTTATGCATGTTTGCTCCATCCCTTAGGTACTTCATGAACAACATGGTGTATAATTGAGACACGTTTTCTATAGAAGATGTGAACCAAGCTCTTCACTTAAAAGAGTTGTGTAGAAAGGTGTCATTAGATTGACCAGATAGATATGTTGTTGGAGTATGCATGAAAGGACAATAATAGAAGTGAGATTGAAAAGACGATAAAGGAAAGTCAAGATCACAGACAATTAATTTAAAGGTGAGTGTCAGTATAGAATGAAGAAAATGAATTTAAAAAAGTTTGTTGCGTCCTCAATGAGAATAGGATGAAAAAAAATCTTCAAATTCAGTGAGCATTACAAATATGGCATTAGACAACAATCACTATATACTTTCTATGTATATATATTAGTTGACATTCAAAATTCTCGAGTGATTGATTTTGATTTAATTGTTTTTTATTTCTCTTATCACTTGCCATAGTTAAATCAAAAGGTGGTTGTCAGATTGTATGATGTGGTACCAATTGAAGGAGAGTTTTTTTGCGCCTTCTACTAAAAACCAAGAAACATGCCTGAAATCTCTTGATGATATGTTTATAGTTAATAGTATCCATCAAAACTCTTTCAAACAGGCTTCTCGAACATGACAACAATATTAGAGAAGGCTTAGGATGCTAAAATATTCCATTTCATTTGTAGTAAGGAGATTATTTGCAACTAATCTTTTATACTTCAATTGTATTGGAGTGTGATCGGTATAAGATGAAAATTACTCATGCATGGTATAAAATTATTCATGGTCGAGCCAGCCAGATAACTTATATATCACAAATAAGGTCCTACATGATATAGTCGGCATTCTATAAGAACATAAATGAACTCGACAAGTTTTTGATTTTCCTTCTACTATTCTATAATTTGAAGAATTAATAAATGTTATAGGCCTTCTGCGCATCATTGTATGTTGAAATTTGTGAAGTGGAAGTGGTTGGCGGGACAGGCCGAGCGGCCTGAGCGGACAGCGTCGGCGGACTGGGCGGACTGGGCGGACTGTTGTATGCGGCCTAGTGGAAGGCCTAGTGGAAGCTGGCTGTTCTGAGCGGGTTGTGCAGACTATGTCCGCGGACTGTGCGGCCTGTTATTTGCGGATAGGGCGTTAGCTGAGTGATTTAGCCAAGGAGCGGCCTAAGCGGATAAAGGCTTGCGGACTGGTGCGTTGCTCAGTGGCCGCGTTGCAAGCTTGTGTAACCAGCGGTTTGGCTCATGTCCGCGGGAAGATTGCGGACTGGCATGTCCGCGGTGTGTGCTGTTGCGGACTGGGTTTAGAGTTTGGCTGTGGCCTTGCTAAGCTCTGGTGGTACAGCAGGTGCACTACTGTGGAGGTCTATGGCGGACTGGTGTGTGGAGTCCGGCAGGTGGCCGTTGCATTGGGCAGATGTGCGAGTAGCTTGCGGACTGCTTCTCCTTGGCGGAGTGTTGGCGGTCTGTGTTGCTAGGATGTTTTGGCGGACGGAGCTATGTCCGTCATACTCGCATTAGGCCTTTGGTGGTTCTGGACTTGGTCACACTCTGTGCCAAGACCAGGGTGTCCGCAGTATCCGCCAAAGTCCGCTGTTGACCGGGCGGACTGTTGCTAACTCTGCCTTTGGTCGTGGACTTATGGCGGATGGAGGCTTGAGTCTTGTTCTATGCGGACTGTCTCTGGTTTGTGCGGACAGTCACTAAAGGTGGTTGCTGTCCTGCAGTGGTTGAAGGCTTTGCGGGATGGTGCCTTGTCCGCATAGCTTGGACGGACTGATGAGGGTTCGCTAAAGTTGTCTTGCTCCTGGCGAGTTTTCCTTGGTATCCGGCTAAGTCCTTGCGGACTCAGCAGACGGAGTTTTGCTAGCGCGCGAGCTGGGGCGGTGTCTCTATCTCTAGGGCGGTGACCACACTCCTCACCTCGCCTATAAATAGGACCCCCCGGCACGTATACAGTAACTGAGTGAACAGTAAGTTGGGCTTGGGCAAATTGCTGCGGTCTGCTTTTTCTGTCCGCGCGAATTGAGTAGAGCTGACGGTTTGCTGTGTGCAGGTCGCGCGGGTAGCTTCAAGGAGCCAGGAGTTTGGCTTTGACTTCGGTCAAGTACTTGGAAATTTTGCAGTCTCTACGGATTCAGCAGGTCGCTCTGCGGCTTGTCAGTTCTCTGCTTCAACATTTGCAAGTTCCAATAACCTGTCCGCCAGGCGCAGGCGGGTAGGCGGTCTGTTCTTCAGTTCATCAGCAGTTGGCGAATAACGGTGTGTCCGCGCGGCCTCGCGGCTTTGGCAGACTCCGTGTCTATTTGGCGGATTGCAGCTTCAGCTTTGGCGGCTTCGGCGGACTTGGCGACCTCGGCGGTCTCGGCGGATTCCGGTGCTGTCCGCCCGGCTTGTTTTTTGGTGCTTTCTGTTATAGCTTGTATACTAGCGAAATCATGTCTCGCTACGTATACCTCGCCTTGTAAAGAAGATTAATGTATAAAAGATCTGCCCGTTCTTCTATGTGTTTGGTGTGTTGATCTTGCTCCCTGGGTTTCCGCAAGATCAAAGTGTGAACTGGGTAGTTCCGAAGATATTAATTTGGCTTTTGGGCTATCTTGCTGACCACCTTGAGAAATTTTAACATGGTATCAGAGGGAGGTTCAGTTGCTTGAGCGGTCTTCAACCAGTGTTGTGCTCTGTGTTTAGTGGTGATCAACCTGTGTTGGTGCTTTGAGCTTCTGAAGGCTTTTCCAAGCAGTTGTTGCAATGGAAGGGAGTTATGCAAGAGGTCTTGGCATTGAACTCTTAACTCTGACTAACTTTAAGAAGTGGAAGTCGTGCATGAAGAGTTATCTTCTTGGCGAGGAGCTGTGGGAAGTCGTCGATGGTGACGACAGACAGGAAGTCACTACTGCATTTGGTACTGCTGAGCAGGTTAGGCTCTGGAGAAAAACAAATGCTAAGGCGGAGTTTATTCTCAAGAGGGCCGTGTCACTAGAACTGTTTATCACATCATTGGATGTGAGTCGGCTGCTGATATTTGGACAACTATCGATGAGTTGTTCAATAGGAAGAATGTGGCGCGACTACAGTTCCTAGAGAATGAGTTGGCTAGAATAACTCAAGGAGACCTTTCCATCGCTAAATTCTTTCTGAAGATGAAGAGCTTGTGTGCTGAGCTGTCGGCACTTGATCCTGATGAGCCTATCTCTGAGGCTAAGATGAAAAGGCACATAATCCGCGGCTTGCGGAAGGAGTATGTGGCCTTTGTGACATCTGTTCAAGGTTGGGCTACTCAGCCGTCTCTACTGGAGCTTGAGAACCTGCTTGCCTCACATGAGAGCTTGGCAAGGAAGATGGCTGGAGTTAATATCAATCAGGAAGGCAGTGAAGCTCTCTTCTCAGGAAAAAAGATGAAAGGATGGGAAGGGAAGAAGAAGAAGCAGGTCGCTGGTGAGAAGGAGCCTTCAACTTCATATCAGCCGGAGAGGAGCGCTGCTCCTAAGGACTGGAAGAAGAACTTGAAGTGCTACCGGTATCATCAGCGAGGGCACTTCAAGCGGGACTGCAAGGTCAAGCTGCAGCCTGGGCATGCTGCAGGAAAGGAAGAAGCTTGCTCTAGGAGTGAGGAAGCAGAATGGGGCGGAGCTTTCATGACGGGCACTTGTGTCCGTGCCTTGTTTGCTGAGGACTTCAATGGCGAGTGGATCGTGGACTCCGGGTGTGGTCATCACCTTACCGGAGACAAATCGAAGTTCTCCTCCATGCAAGCATACTCAGGTAACGAAGCTATTATCACTACTGATAATACTGTTTATGCAGTAGAAAAAAGGGAGTTGTGTCTTTAGGTAGTGATCAAGGGCCACTCACATTAAGGAGTGTGTATCACGTACCGGGCATGAAGAAGAACCTTTTCTCGGTGACCAATGCGGTGGACGCTGGTTATCACGTTCTGTTTGAGCCAACAGACGTGAGGTTCCTTCGCAATGTATCAGCGGTGAAGGCTGATGTTGCTCATATAGGGAGGAGGGTCAAGAACTTATTTGTTCTTGTTACTAATACTTATGTTGATCGTATGAGAGCCAACGATAGCGCTGCTATCTCGTATGAGAGGCTGGGGCATGTAGGCATGGACAAGCTGAAGGCTATGGCTAGTAGAAGTTTGGTGAGGGGTCTACCTAAGTTATCCTCCTTTGGTGACGGGCATGTTTGCGCGGGGTGTCAATACGGTAAGGCACATCGCCTTCCGTTTGATAAATCACAAACAAGGAGCAAGCAAGCATTGGAGTGTATTCATGGCGACTTGATGGGACCAACGGTCACTGCCAGCCTTGGTGGAAGCAGATACATGCTTGTCTTGATTGATGACTACTCAAGGTATACTTGGGTTTACTTCTTGAAGGAGAAGTCAGAAGCATTCCGTTTGTTTGTGGAGTTCAAGGAGTTGGTAGAAGGCCGGCTTGGCTTGCGGATCAAGAAGCTTAGAACGGACAACGGTGGTGAGTTTATCTCCTCCGAGTTTTCTAACTTTTGCAGGAAGCACAGGATCCAACGGGAGCTTACTTGTGCTCACACTCCACAACAAAATGGAGTAGCGGAGCGAAAGATCCGTCACTTGACGGAGACTTGCAAATGCTGGCTTCATGTGAAAGACATCCCAAGGTCCTTTTGGGCGGAGGGGATGTCTTGTGCCTCTTATGTCATCAACAGGATGCCGCTCAGCCCGATCAATATGAAGACTCCTATTGAGTTGTTGCTGAAGGAGAAGCCAAGTGTGGGACACCTTCGGGTGTTCGGTTCAACTTGCTACGTGCATATCTCGGATGCTTCACGGACTAAGCTGGATGCAAAGGCAAGGAAGCTTGTCTTTGTTGGCTATGATGAGCGGAAGAAGGGATGGAAATGCATGAATCCTGCGACGAAGAAGTTCGTTGTGTCAAGAGACGTTGTCTTTGACGAGCTGACGTCATATGGAGGTGGCTCGGTTGAGCTAGCCGGTAGCAAGGTTGATGAAGAACCCTTGGTGGTTGCTGAATGCCTGGAGGAGGAGCTTGCTATTTCACCAGCAGCTCCTGTTGCTTCTAACTCTGAGGCTGAGCCTTCTGGCTCAGGAAGCAGGGGGAGCACTGCTCAATGCTTGCCCTAAGTAGGAGTTGAGCCCGAAGAAGCAACGGAAGCAGCAAGAAAGGAGCTTACCCTTCTGAGATCGAAGAGGGTTATTAAGGCTCCGGCTCGTTACTGTGATGGGAATGCAGTGAGCTTTGTCTTTTGCTTCTTTGCAGGTCCTCTGGATGAGCGAGAGCCTGCAAGCTTCAACGAGGCCACTGGAGTTAAGGACTGGGAAGATGCCATGAAGGAAGAGATTGCTGCTCTCGAGAAGAATGAAACCTGTGACCTTGTGTCCAAGGTTGATGGCATTACTCCGGTTACTTGCAAGTGGGTGTATAAGTTGAAGAAGAATGCTGATGGGAGCATTGATAGGTTCAAAGTGTTGGGTACATTGGTTTAAATGTACCTGATTTGAAGAAGCCTCACCCTACTCAATGATATACATCAAAATGTATTTGATGTATTTTGAGTTGCCTTGTGCAGGTTAAGTATTTGTAGGGAAAGTAGAAAAGATTCTAAGTCCATGTGTCAACACCCAGAAGGAAAGTGTCGACACTTAAGAAGACTTGTGTCGACACCCGGGCAAGCAGTGTCGACACTTGGAGTAATTGTGTCGACACCAGGGATACAGAGTCGACACCAGACAGAAAGTGTCGACACAAGGAGCTGTGTCGACACTCAATGAAGAAAAGTCCAGTGAAGCAGTGTCGACACCTAGAGGAATTGTGTCTACATCAGAAAGTGTCGACACTTGGAGGCTGTGTCGACAGTCAGTAAAGCTCAGCAGAGTCTAAGTATAAGTGTCGACATAATAAAGAATGTGTCGACACTCAGCAGAAGACTCAACACATGAAGAAAGTGTCGACACAATGAAGAATGTGTCGACACATAGCAGAAGACTCGATACATGAAGAAAGTGTCGATACTAGGAGGCTGTGTCGACACTCAGCAAAGTTCAACAAAAATTTTAAGTACAAGTGTCGACACAAAGGAGATGTGTCGACACTCAGCAAAAGTCTCAACAGAAGAAGAATGTGTCGACACAAGGAGCTGTGTCGACACTCAGCAAGTATCAACACAGAAGGCATGTGTCGACACCAAGAAGATGTGTCGACACTGAACAAGTTCAACACATGAAGATGTGTCGACACAAAGGAGATGTGTCGACACTTACAAGAAATCAACAAAGTACTGAAGAACAAGGAGTTGTGTCGACACACATTATCAGTGTCGACACATGATGAAGAAGCTGTGTCGAGAAGTAATTTCTACAACACAAGGAGTTGTGTCGACACCTTGAAGGCTAGTGTCGACACTTAGTCTACTTGTGTCGACACTTGGTCTATAAGTATCGACACTTAAAGACAGGCTGTCTCGACACTTTCAGACAGTTACAGTTATTTCAAGAACTGACTGGATGACATGACAGCTGCCATTCCAGCCGGTCTACTGCACCTGTCAGAGTTGTCAGGAAACTGTTAGGAACCGGATCAGCCGGTCACCATGAAGAAGGCCTATATATAGGCTTATACTGACAATAGAAGAAGAAGATCGAAAAGAGAAACACAGAAGAAGATCTAGCTATTTATTGAAGAATCAAGTGAAGATCTAAGTAGTTGGAGAGAGAGAGAGCTCCATCCAAGAAGACAGCCATTGGAACCAGGCTGTGAAGAAGGGTTCAGACCAAGTTCTGAATCTTAAGTTGCAGTGATTGAAGATCAGCTGCAGAGAATCAATCCTATTATGTTCTACATTCAAGAAGTTTTGAAGAAAGCCAAGTAAGATTGATCTCAGCAGAGTTCATTCAAGAACTCATCAAGAACCTGTCAACTCATCTCTCTGTTTCTGAGTTGTAGATATATACACTTTGTATTCTTATTTTCTTATAGGATCCTTAGGGATCTGAGTTGTAAGCCTGTAATTATAAAGGCTGAGTGGTAGGGCCTGTGTGCCTGAGTGTAGGAGATCTATTTCTCTGAGTGTAGGCATGTTGTGGCTGAGTGTAGGCCTTGTGGCTGAGTGTAGGCTTTGTGAAGAACCTGAGTGTAGGTCTTTGGAGAAGACTGAGTTGTAGGGCCTTGGGCCTGAGCTGTAGGAACCTGTTTGGGGTTCTGAGTGTAAGATCTGAGGATCTAAGATAGTGGAGGAGTTTGGCCAAATCTAGTACAATACTAGATAGGCGAAGGGGGAAAGTGGATGTACCCAAACCTTGGGGAACCACTATAAATCTGTGTGTTCACTGTGTGCATGTATGATTCTGTGATTGATGATTGATTGCTGTGAAGAAATAATTATAACTCTGTGATAAAATCTGAAATCTGCCTAAAACGTTTAAGAAAGATTTAGTCACCCATTCACCCCCCCCCCCCTCTAGGTGATTTGGTACAATTTCTTTCAAGTGGTATCAGAGCGAGGTTACTCAAAAAAATGACTTAACTGTCTGAGTAGATCCTGTTGGCAGATTCACTATAAGTAAAGTGCAGAATCAAGAAAATCAAGAAACATGTGTTCAACAGAGAATCATAAGGAACTTGGATCCATGAAGTTACCCATTTGCAGAAAAGAGATTTTTGGCATCTGGAAAGAAAGGGTGAGACTATTTATGGAAGCCTCAGACCCTAGAATATATATATCACAGTTAAAGAATGGTCATATATGCCTATGAAGGTTTCAGTCCTGGATGCAAATCAGAGAACACCTAAGGACTTCTCTGAAATGACAAAAGATGAGATAATTCTAGCCACAATGGATAAGAGGGCTCAAAATATCATTGTAAGTGTCATTGATGATGCTACCTTTCAGAACTTAATACACTGTAAGACATCTAAGGAGATGTGGGATACCTTGATAGTGTATATGGATGGTTCTGAAGAAGTAAGGCAGGACAGAAAGTCCTTGTTAAACCAAGAATATGAAAGTTACAGGCAAGGAAGGTCTGATAGCATAACAGAATGCTATAAGAAATTTTATAGGATTGTCAATGAGCTAATGTCCTATGGAAGAGATTTCAGTAATTATGAGCTAAATGATAAGTTCTTGAGATCCCTTACAAAGGATTGAGACACCAAGATCTGTGTCATTAGGGAAATGGCCAAGTTAGCAGATATCCCTCATCCAACATTGTTTGGGAAACTGCTGTCTTATGAAATGCAGTTAATGGTAAGGAAAGAAGAGGAGAAGTCTACCAGAATTGAGAATAAAGAAAGAACAGTGGCATTCAAGATAGAAGCCACCAGAAAATACAGAAGTAAGTCTTCATCTCCACCACCAAAGATTGCAGAGATTGAGTCAGATGATTCAGAAAGCAGAAAGTCTGAAAGCAGTGAAAGTGATGAGGACTTTGCAGCATTCACAAGACACTTTCAGAAGTTTCTAAAGAAGAAACAGTGGAGGTCAAAACCATTCACTTCACAGGGAAAAGATGACTATTATCAGAACAAGAAGTCATCAAAGAAAGACAGGAAAAAGACCAATTCAAGCAAGGCAACTTTATCAAAAATTGTATGTTATTGCTGTAACAGACAAGGACATGTCATTGCTGACTGTCTAGAGAAAAGGAAAGAATCTACTGATAAGAAAAAGACTCAATTCAAGGGCAAGAAGGAAAGGTCCTTTGTTGCCAAGAAGGACAAAGGCCTGTCAGACATGTCTTCTTCAGAAACTGAGTCAGAAGCTGAAGCTTACATAGGACTGTTTGCTGAAGAAGAAGAAGAGGAGTTCATCCAGTTAATGAACTTTATATATGAATAAGAGGACACTCAGTGCCAAGGACTGATGGCATTGTTAGAAGGTGACAAAATCCAGGAGCAGCCTGGACCTAGTAAGGTACAAAATTGTTCTTTAAGTTCAATTTCTTGTGCTAGTTCAGAATCAGATACATCAACATCAAGTGATGCCAGTGGATCTGAATCTGAAGAGGATATTCATCAGTTAATTGATGAATATAGAGTTCTGTTGCAAGCATTTAAGAAATGCAAATCCTTGGCCAAGAGTCAAGCTAAGGAGATTGCAAGTCTCAAAGTGGCTGCAACAGATTTTGAGAAGTTGTTTGATCAAAAACTTAATGAGATAGCCAGACTGAAGAACATAACTGTTATTCAGATGTGGACTATAACATTTAAGAATGATCAAATCAGAAATCTGGAGACTAGTCTTCAGAAGGAGAGAGATATAGTTGCTAGGTTTTTTAAACCTAAGTCTGTTCTACCTTTGATTGATGAGTTTATACCTCACAAGGGTAAAGCTGGACTGGGGTTTACTAAACCTGCTAGGACTGTTTAGTCTAAGTCTAAGGGCAAAGCCCCAGCTCTCAACAAGCCAGCTATAGATAAAACAGCTATGAATGTACCTAAGCAAAGGTACAATAGGTTTGAGTGCTGGTGATGTGGCAAGATAGGCCACTATGCCATAGACTGTTGGCACAATTCTAGTGCCAAGTTAAGTAGCAAACTGCCTGTTAGAAGATCTACAGGTAGCTTTGTTAAGAGGCAAACTAACCAGCACCAAGGACCCAAGAATTCTTTGGGTTCTAAGGTCAACTAATCTGTTTTGCAGGTAAGTCCAAGTGGCCATGCCCCAATATGGTACTTGGACAGTGGTTGTTCCAGACATATGACTGGAACTAGGGGATTGCTAAAGGACTACACACCAATCAAGGATGGTCCTAAAGTCACCTTTGGTGGTTCTGAAAAAGGAATCATCAAGGGTTTTGGTAACATTTCTAACACCCATATTACTATTACTCAAGTGGCTTATGTTAAAGGTTTGAAACATAACCTTATTAGTATAAGTCAATTGAGTGATGTAAGATATGACATCTCATTTGTCAAAAATGGTTGTCATATCAGGAGGTCAATTGATCAAGAGATCATTTTGACAGGTTATAGAAAGAGGAATGTCTATTGTCTAGACATTATGTGTGAGACCAATGGTTCTCTAGTGTGTCTTGTAGCTGATGAGAAAGTCTCTCATTGTGTCAAATGGCACAAGAGGCTAGCCCATCTCAACTACAAGACAATTGGCAAACTCTATAGCAAAGAGTTAGTGAGGAATGGTCCTCAAGTTAAGTGTATTAAAGATGGAATATGCTCAGCTTGTCAAAAGGGCAAGCAGACTAGATCCACCTTTAGTAGCATTGAAAACAAAGATGTTGTGAGGTGCTTATGCATTTTGCATATGGATCTCTTTGGTCCTATGCCAGTTCCACAGCCTAGGTAGGAAGGTCTATACCTTTGTGGTTGTAGATGACTACTCAAGGTTTTCCTGGGTGTTCTTCCTTAGACAGAAATCTGAAACACCTAGTATCTTCTATAGCTTTTCAAACAAATTCAGAATGAACTAGACAGTACAGTGGTCAAGATAAGAAGTGACCATGGTACTGAATTTCAGTCTGATAGTATGACAAAACTATGTGAAGAATTTGAGATATTTCAGGAATTTTCTTCACCAAGAACACCTCAGCAAAATGGCATTGCTGAGAGGAAAAATAGAACCTTGATTGAGGCTGGTAGAACCCTATTAAGTGACACATCTCTCCCAAAATATTTCTGGGCTGAGGCAGTTAATACTGCATGCCATGTAATTAATAGGGCTACCATTACTAAAAGCCACAATAAGACCACCTATGAGATTGTGAAAGACAGAAAACCAAACCTATCCTATTTCAGGATCTTTGGTTGTAAATGCTTTATACTTAATAATGGAAAGTCTTACTTGACTAAGTTTGCTGTCAAGTCCCAAGAGGGAATTTTTGTTGGGTACAGCAACAACAGTAAGGCTTATAGGGTCTACAACTTGTCTACTCAAGTTATAGAAGAGTTTGTACATGTAGTATTTGATGAAGCTAAACTTATTAACAATGAGTTGTCTAGAAGTATTTGCAGCTCCACAGGTGTGACTGAGAAGATGGACAAGCTCACTATAGAAGAAGGACCTACTGCTAGACAGCAAGTAGATGATAGTGGCTGTTGTCCAGGGGGAGTACTACATATACCTAATGCAGAAGAAGACCAAGGAGTACAGCAAGATGAAGGAGCTGAAGGAGTTCAACCTGAAGCCAGGTTGCCTCCAGCTAACAGGCATCTAAGAGATCATCCAGCAGAGCAAATCATTGGTGATCTAAGACAAGGGGTACAAACAAGGAGCAGAAATCTGAGTGCAGCACTCTACTCCAGTTTTCTATCCAAGTAAAGTCAAAGAAGTTTGAAGAAGTCATCCTAGACCCTCATTGGATTGAGGCAATGCAAGAAGAGCTGAATCAGTTCAAGAGATGCAAAGTCTGGGAGCTTGTTCCTAAACCAAAAAACCACAACATAATTGGAACCAAGTGGATCTTTAGGAACAAGATGGATGAACATGGAGTAATTGTCAAGAACAAAGCAAGACTGGTTGTCAAGGGATATAGGCAGGAAGAAGGTATTGACTTTGATCAAACCTTTGCTCCAGTAGCCAGACTGAAAGTCATAAGGATGTTCCTGGCCTATGCAACCTATCAAGGATTTAAAGTATACCAAATGGATGTTAAGTCAGCCTTTCTGAATGGTAATCTGAAGGAAGAGGTCTATGTGGAACAGCCATCAGGATTTGTTGATTCAACTCAACCTAATTATGTCTATAGACTTAGGAAGGCTTTGTATGGGTTAAAACAAGCCCCTAGGGCTTGGTATGAAACCATGTCTAGTTTCCTCATTGAGAATAAATTCACAAGGGGGAAAATATACAAGACTCTATTCCTTAGGGAATCCAGAGGCAAGATCATACTAGTCCAAATATATGTAGATGACATAATATTTGGGTCTACTGAAAGTAGTCTTTGCAGAAAGTTTGCAAAACTTATACAAGGGCAATTTGAGATGAGCAGTATGGGGGAACTTAAGTTCTTCTTGGGTCTCCAAGTTAGACAGACTGAGAATGGTTTATCCATATGCCAGTCTAAGTTCACCCTAGAACTGATAAGGAAGTATGGTATGGATTCATCCAGTACTATGAAGACTCCTATGGGGTCAAGTATGTCTCTTAGCAAAGATGATGCAGGGAAACCTGTAGATGAGACTTTGTATAGATGGATAGTTGGCTCCCTACTCTATTTAACTGCAAGTAGACCAGATATCATGTATGCTACATGTGTCTGTGCTATGTACCAAGCATGCCCTAAAGAGTCTCATTTGACAGCAGTCAAAAGGATACTGAGATATCTAAAGGGCACTCCTTATCTAGGCTTTTGGTACCCTAGGAATGGAGACTTTGAACTAACAGGTTATTCAGATGCAGATTTTGCAGGCTGCAAAGAAGATAGAAAAAGTACAACTGGAACCTGTCAATTCCTAGGTGGAAGACTGATTTTATGGAGTAGCAAGAAGCAAACAAGTGTGGCTATCTCCACAGCAGAATCAGAATATGTGGCTGCAGGAAGTTGATGTGCTCAACTTCTATGGATACAACATCAGCTTGAGGATTATAGTATTCAGGTAAGTAGAACACCATTATTTTGTGATTCTACTAGTGTTATATCTATTGCAAACAATCCTGTTTCTCATAGTAGAACTAAACACATTGAAATAAAATATCATTTTCTAAGGGAACATGTTGAAAAAGAAGATATTTCACTAGAATATATAAATACTGATAATCAACTAGCTGACATGTATACTAAGCCCTTAGAGGAAACAAAGTTCAATAGATTTAAAATTGAACTAGGTATGATAAACTTAGAATAAGTTTATAGAAATGGCTAAGTAAAATAGTGTCGACACACAGAGTTGTCTGTGTCGAGACAGAAAATTGGTGTCGACACTTCAGAGAAAAGGTGTCGACACATCTAGGAAGTTGGTGTCGACACTTCAGAAATTTAGTATCGACACATATAGGATAGGTGTCGACACATCCAAGGTGGTGTCGACACTTAGACTTTATGCAGAATTAGTGAAGTAAAGTCTCAACTAAGTGTCGAGCTAAGCGGTGTCGACACATAAACAAGTGTCGACACATATATTCTGTCGACTATACTTGTGTCGACACATAGGTGTCGAGACATTATAAGTCTGTGTCGACACTTATCAACAGTGTCGACACAATTTGCGTTTCTTGACGCGCCCTTTCATCTTCAAACCTAGAAAGGTATAAATCGGATTTCTCCATCGACTGTCGACACGCTCACTAAAGTTTCGAGACCAAACTTGTGTGTCGACACCTCTCTTCTCTCAATTCAAATTCTTCAAACCCTAATGGCGCCCAAGTTCGAGGAGAACATAAATGAAGGTTATGAACTGGTGCGGCACGCGTTTGATGACGCAGATTCAGAGATCAAGGATGTGGTAACCCTAGTTGCAAACTCAGGGTTAGACTTTCTTGTTTCAGAGCCAACCAAAATCTGGAAGAAAGAAGTTCTAGAATTTCTGAATGGCGCAACCCTAGACAACTCTGGACTCAAGATAAAGTCAAGGGTTCATGGAGAAAAGGTGAAGGTATCACCTAAGAGTGTGAGAAAGGTACTAAACCTACCAAGGACAAAGGAAGAGGATGAAGTTACTGCTTCTAAGACCAGAGACGCTTTAACATTGTGTGGACTGGATTCCAAGCTGAAAATTGGATCAGTATTCAATAGAAAAGGGATGAACAGCCAAGGCAAATTTCTCTCAGAAATTGTTGGCAAGGTGATCTTGAGTAAGCCTGGAGGGCATGACAGGGTATCAGCCCATATGTTCAATCTTATGACAAGGATTATCTTCACATTGAAAACTGATTGGTCTGTAGTAGTCTTTGATAAGATTAAGGAGAGTCTGAAGAAACCCAATTTGGGTAGGATACTCAGTCTTTACTTGGCTGGTAGTATACCAGAAGTAATGAGTCAAGCTGCAGGCTCTAAAATCAATCATATGAGAAGGATGGACATGAGACTCTTCACAAGATGGGATAGGGTCTTGACAAAGGAATTACCTACTCCTGAGAAAATAACTCTACAGAAGAAGAAGAAGACAACCCCAGTGGCTCAGGAATCATCCAGCAGTTCAGAAGAACAAGTTGTCTTCACTCCTGATGAAGAAGACACTGGTATTGCTGGAAAGTCTCCAACTATACAAGATGATGCAGACAGGCAGGGGGAGCTACCACAGGCTAGCCCTCTTCACCAGGATTCTATCCAGGGGGAGCCTCTAGTAGTGGAAGAGTCCAACTCCACTAGAAAGTGAACAAGCCACTCACATCATTCTTGAGGTACTCACTGAAATCAATAACTTAGTTTTCCCTATAGAGGATAATGTTTTGTCTGATTCATTAAATAATGTTAATCAGCTACCTCAGATTGATAGTCTACCCCCAGATGTTGTCATGGAGGACACATCTGTTGCAGCTCAAGTTGTATCTGATCAAGTTGTTGATGAGCCAAGAGAATCTCCATCACAACCTCAACAAGAGTTTACCATGGAAGATCTCTTCCTTAATCTGGACCAAACAGACTTTGAAAAGGAAAGTGTTGCTGCTAAGGGGGAGAATGCTCATGTTGAGGGGGAGCAAGTAGTAATTGTTGAAGAAATAGCAAGGAAAGAGCCTGAGAAGCCAAAGGCTGTTGAGGAGCTACCTAGGGAGAGGGTAGATATAGCAAGCACATCAGCTTCTGAAGATGAGGAGGCTGCAAAAGCAAAGAAAAGGAAATTCCAAGTATTTAAGAGAAGGAGCCAGAATTACAAAAAGGCCTTACAAACAATAGCACCACAACCTGCAGTACAGCCAGCACCATCTATAGATTACAGTTCTCTGATGGTTGCTATGCAAGTAAAGCTTGATGAGCAAAGACAAGCAATTGAAAAGTATGTAGATGAAGGGCAAAAATCTCTACAGTTTGATCTAGCTCAGGACATTAAGTCTATTAGATTTGAGATGAATCTAAATAAGAATGAGATGACTGACTGCTTCCACAAGGGAGGGAATGTAGTAGTCTATCTAGCTACTCATCAAGAGAAAATCAAAGCTCAAGTGGATGAACTTGAAGTAAAGCAAGGTTATGTTCTAGAGAATCAAATTAGAATGAATGATAATTTGACAGCTTCCCACAATGCCATTGTAACTGAGATAAAGAATATAGCCACTGCACAGTCTGCAGAAAGTGCCACAGCCAAAGAAACTTTTGATAAGCACTTGCAAGAGAGCTTAACTGCTGTTACAACTGCTATACAAGACTCTCAGAAGCTCATCACTGAAAAACTCCAAAGGTTGAAACCTTACTTTAAGGATGGAGTAAACTACTTGGATGCCCAAATAAGATTTCAAAAGGATGATCTAAGAGATCACATGGAAAGAGAAGTCATAAAGGGGGAGAGGGTGTTAGTCAAAGCCAGCTCTGATCATGCAAAGTGGATTTCTAATTCTATCAGAGCAACTCTTGGTTATCCTCCTTTATGTGATGATGATAATGTTGCAGAGTCTGGGATACATCCTGCATATCTAGGAGGGGAGCAACCTGAAGTGGCTCAAGTAATCTACCCTCCTCCAGACTTTGATATGATACATACTGATATATAGTCCATGTATAGCCCACCTGAGGGAAAGCACAATGTCATTATAGAAAAAGTGGTTCAGCCAGTATCTGAGGCTATGCAAGAAGCTTTGCTGAAAGAACAAGAAGCCAAACTGTCTAAGAAGAGGTTCAGAGAGCAAGCTGAACAAAGGCCTGATTTTGAACAGTGGAGCCCCACTTCAAGAAACATTATCTTAACTGCATGGAAGGTTGCCAAAGATAATATTCAAGACAGAAACAAATGGTTTTCTGAACTAGAATGGAGGAAGCATGAGACAAGGCAAGAAGTCATTGTGTAATATAGAAGAAAGGCAAAGATGGGAAAGCTACCTCCTACTGCCCAGGAGCCTAGCAAGTACTTTCCCAAGCCTTATCATTACTTTGAGAGGCAGAAGATTAAAGCTGAAGAGCTAAAGAAGAAGGAGCTGAAAGGGAAAAAGCCTGCTGATACTGAAGATGCTGAAGCCCCTGTACAAGCCAAGATACAGTCTGGAAAGGGAATAGTGATCAAGGATGCTGAGCAAAAATAGAATAGAATTTTCTTCAGTTTACAATTGTAATCTTTTGATTTTAAACACTTTGTAAACTTTTGTAAAATGAATATGACAAAGTTATTAGAACAATGTGATGTGTTATAAATCTATTTCATAATTGTTCTGAGATGATATCTGTGTATACATGTTTTGTTTGATATATGTTTATGTTTTCCCTGATTGCATAATCCTGCTTTATATCATACTGTGCTTTTATTCTGTATGGTGTATATCATTGACTAAGGGTTATGACTTCTCCAAATATGGGGAGATTGTTGGGTACATTGGTTTAAATGTACCTGATTTGAAGAAGTCTCACCCTACTCAATGATATACATCAAAATGTATTTGATGTATTTTGAGTTGCCTTGTGCAGGTTAAGTATTTGCAGGGAAAGTAGAAAAGATTCTAAGTCCATGTGTCGACACCCAGAAGGAAAGTGTCGACACTTAAGAAGACTTGTGTCGACAACCAGGCAAGCAGTATTGACACTTGGAGTAATTGTGTCGACACCAGGAATGCAGAGTCGACACCAGACAGAAAGTGTCGACACAAGGAGCTGTGTCGACACTCAATTAAGAAAAGTCCAGTGAAGCAGTGTCGACACTTAGCAGCAGTGTCGACACCTAGAGGAACTGTGTCTACATCAGAAAGTGTCAACACTTGGAGGCTGTGTCGACACTCAGCAAAGTTCAGCAGAGTCTAAGTATAAGTGTCGACATAATAAAAATGTGTCGACACTCAGCAGAAGACTCAACACATGAAAAAGTGTCGACACAATGAAGAATGTGTCAACACACAGCAGAAGACTCGATACATGAAGAAAGTGTCGACACTAGGAGGCTGTGTCGACACTCAGCAAAGTTCAACAAAAATTTTAAGTACAAGTGTCGACATAAAGGAGATGTGTCGACACTCAGCCAAAGTCTCAACAGAAGAAGAATGTGTCGACACAAGGAGCTGTGTCGACACTCAGCAAGTATCAACATAGAAGGCATGTGTCGACACCAAGAAGATGTGTCGACACTGAACAAGTTCAACACATGAAGATGTGTCGACACTTACAAGAAATCAATAAAGTACTGAAGAACAAGGAGTTGTGTCGACACACATTATCAGTGTCGACACATGATGAAGAAGCTGTGTCGAGAAGTAATTTCTACAACACAAGGAGTTGTGTCGACACCTTGAAGGCTAGTGTCGACACTTAGTCTACTTGTGTCGACACTTGGTCTATAAGTGTCGACACTTAAAGACAGACTGTCTCGACACTTTCAGACATTTACAATTATTTCAAGAACTGACTGGATGACATGACAGCTGCCATTCCAGCCGGTCTACTGCACCTGTCAGAGTTGTCAGGAAACTGTTAGGAACCGGATCAGCCGGTCACCATGAAGAAGGCCTATATATAGGCTTATACTGACAACAGAAGAAGAAGATCGAAAAGAGAAACACAGAAGAAGATCTAGATATTCATTGAAGAATCAAGTGAAGATCTAAGTAGTTGGAGAGAGAGAGCTCCATCCAAGAAGACAGCCATTGGAACCAGGCTGTGAAGAAGGGTTCAGACCAAGTTCTGAATCTTAAGTTGCAGTGATTGAAGATCAGCTGCAGAGAATCAATCCTATTGTGTTCTACATTCAAGAAGCTTTGAAGAAAGCCAAGTGAGATTGATCTCAGCAGAGTTCATTCAAGAACTCATCAAGAACCTGTCAACTCATCTCTCTGTTTCTGAGTTGTAGGTATATACACTTTGTATTCTTATTTTCTTGTAGGATCCTTAGGGATCTTAGTTGTAAGTCTGTAATTATAAAGGCTGAGTGGTAGGGCCTGTGTACCTGAGTGTAGGAGATCTATTTCTCTGAGTGTAGGCCTGTTGTGGCTGAGTGTAAGCCTTGTGGCTGAGTGTAGGCTTTGTGAAGAAGCTGAGTGTAGGTTTTTGGAGAAGACTGAGTTGTAGGGCCTTGGGCCTGAGCTGTAGGAACCTGTTTGGGGTTCTGAGTGTAAGATCTGAGGATCTGAGATAGTGGAGGAGTTTGGCCGAATCTAGTACACTACTAGATAGGCGAAGGGGGAAAGTGGATGTACCCAAACCTTGGGGAACCATTATAAATCTGTGTGTTCACTGTGTGCATGTATGATTCTGTGATTGATGATTGATTGTTGTGAAGAAATAATTATAACTCTGTGATAAAATCTGAAATCTGCCTAAAAAGTTTAAGAAAGATTTAGTCACCTATTCACCCCCCCCCCTCTAGGTGATTAGGTACAATTTCTTTCACAAAGCTCGTCTGGTCGCTTTAGGATTCTCACAGCAGTATGGAGAAGACTATGAGGAGACATTCAGTCCGGTTGTGAAGATGACTTCAGTTAGAGTGGTGATCGCCTTGGCTGCTAGCAAGGGATGGAGGTTGT
This sequence comes from Platanthera guangdongensis, assembly GCA_039583875.1. NCBI lineage: Eukaryota > Viridiplantae > Streptophyta > Magnoliopsida > Asparagales > Orchidaceae > Platanthera > Platanthera guangdongensis. Next base: position 127,523,956 of record CM077159.1, on the reverse strand, counting down.
GGCAACTCGATGTGAAGAATGCCTTTCTTTACGGAGAGATTGACAAGGACATCTTCATGGATCAGCCACTTGGATTTGTTTCTGAAGATCATCCGGACTATGTCTGCAATCTCAGGAAGGCTCTCTATGGGTTGAAGCAAGCTCCTAGAGCTTCGTATGGGAAGATTGCGGAGTACCTGCAATTCTGTGGATATCTTGCTTTCAACTCGGATTCAAGCTTGTTCGTCAAGAAGAAGGGGGAGCTACAAGTCTTGTTCCTGCTGTATGTGGATGACATGATCATCATAGGGAATTCGGAGGAGAAAGTAGCAAGGCTCTGGGCCGAGCTTGCTATACGCTTCGAGATGAAATACTTGGGAGAGCTTCACCACTTTCTCGGTCTTGAGGTGGAGAGGAAGGAGTGCGGGATTCTCATTTGCCAGAAAGGGTATTCAGATCGCATTGTGAAGCGGTTCGGCATGGGCGAAGGGAAGAAGTGCTCTACTCCACTGGAACCTGGGCTGAAGCTTCGACGAGATGAGGGAAGGATTCTTCATGATCCCTTGGTGTTTAGGGCTCTTGTTGGGAGCTTGATCTACCTGATGATTACAAGGCCAGACATTGCTTACGCTATTGGCCGAGTAAGTCGGTTTATGGCGGAACCAAGGAAGTCTCATCTAGTGGCGACAAAGAGTATTTTGAAGTATATCAAGGCAACTTCTGACATGGGACTCCTCTATAGAAGGGACTCGGAGTTTGCGTTGCTTTGGTACACGGATGCAGACTATGGCGGTGATTCGGATGATCGGAGGTCAACTTCAGGTTATGTGTTCACTTGCGGTTCAGCTAGCATCTCATGGTGTAGCAAGAAGCGAGACTCGGTGTCCATCTCAACTACGGAGGCATAGTATAAGGCTACGTCCTTGGCTGCTCAGGAAGCCATCTGGTTGAGGAGGCTTATAGAGGATGTTCATGAAGAAGTGCAAGGGCCAACTTTACTCCGGGGTGACAATGAGAGTGATCTCAAGCTGGTTAACAATCCAGTGTGTCACGCTAGGACCAAGCATATAGAGATCGATCACCATTTCATCAGGGGGAAGGTGTTGGAGGGATCTCTACTGGTCGGGCATGTTCGGAGTGAAGATACTCTTGCTGACATCCTCACGAAGCCACTGTCGAAAAGGCCCTTTGAGCGGTTACGCAGCTTGCTGGGCTTGGTCACCACTTCTCACTTCAAAGGGGAGTGTTGAAATTTGTGAAGTGGAAGTGGTTGGCGGGACAGGCCGGGCGGCCTGAGCGGACAGCGTCGGCAGACTGGGCGGACTCGGCGGACTGCTGTATGCGGCCTGGTGGAAGGTCTAGTGGAAGCTGGCTGTTCTAAGCGGGTTGTGCAGACTATGTCCGCGGACTGTGCGGCCTGTTATCTGCGGATAGGGCGTTGGCTGAGTGATTTAGCCAAGGAGCAGCCTAAGCAGATAAAGGCTTGCGGACTGGTGCGTTGCTCAGTGGCCGCGTTGCAAGCTTGTGTAACCGGCGGTTTGGCCCATGTCCGCGGGAAGCTTACGGACTGGCATGTCTGTGGTGTGTGTTGTTGCGGACTGGGTTTAGAGCTTGGTTGTGGCCTTGCAAAGCTCTGGTGGTACAGCAGGTGCACTGCTGTGGAGGTCTATGGCGGACTGGTGTGTGGAGTCCAGCAGGTGGCCGTTGCATTGGGTAGATCTGCGAGTAGCTTGCGGACTGCTTCTCCTTGGCGGAGTGTTGGCGGTCTGTGATGCTAGGATGTTTTGGCGGACGGAGATATGTCTGTCATGCTCGCATTAGGCCTTTGGTGGTTCTGGACTTGGTCACACTCTGTGCCAAGATCAGGGTGTCCGCAGTATCCGTCAAAGTCCGCTGTTGACCGGGCGGACTGTTGCTAACTCTGCCTTTGGTCGTGGACTTGTGGCGGATGGAGGCTTGAGTCTTGTTCTATGCGGACTGTCTCTGGTTTGTGCGGACAGTCACTAAAGGGGGTTGTTGTCCTGCAGCGGTTGAAGGCTTTGCGGGTTGATGCCTTGTCCGCATAGCTTGGGCGGACTGATGAGGGTTAGCCAAAGTTGCCTTGCTCCTGGCGGGTTTTCCTTGGTATCTGGCTAAGTCCTTGCGGACTCAGCGGACGGAGTTTTGCTAGCGCGCGAGCTGGGGCGGTGTCTCTATCTCTAGGGCGGTGATCACACTCCTCACCTCGCCTATAAATAGGACCCCCCGGCACGTATACAGTAACTGAGTGAACAGTAAGTTGGGCTTGGGCAAATTGCTGCGGTCTGCGTTTTCTGTCCGCGCGGATTGAGTAGAGCTGACGGTTTGCTGTGTGCAGGTCGCGCGTGTAGCTTCAAGGAGCCAGGAGTTTGGCTTTGACTTCGGTCAAGTACTTGGAAGTTGTGCGGTCTTTGCAGATTCAGCAGGTCGCTCTGCGGCTTGTCAGTTCTCTGCTTCAACATTTGCAAGTTCCAATAACCTGTCCGCCAAGCGCATGCGGGTAGGCGGTATGTTCTTCAGTTCATCAGCAGTAGGCGAATAACGGTGTGTCCGCGCGGCCTCGCAGCTTCGGCGGACTCCGTGTCTATTCGGCGGATTGCAGCTTCAGCTTGGGCGGCTTCGGCGGACTTGGCGACCTCGGCAGGTCTCGGCGGATTCCGGTGCTGTCCGCCCGACTTGTTTTTTGGTGCTTTCTGTTATAGCTTGTATACTAGCGAAATCATGTCTCGCTACGTATACCTCGCCTTGTAAATAAGATTAATGTATAAAAGATCTGATTGTTCTTCCATGTGCTTGGTGTGTTGAGCTTGCTCTCTGTGTTTCCGCAAGATCAAAGTGTGAACTGGGTAGTTCCGAAGATATTATTTGGCTTTTGGGCTATCTTGTTGACCACCTTGAGAAATTTTAACATTGTATCTACGAATACAAACTAATTGAATGCAATTAACATAATATGCGAAGAAATAACTACAAAAAGTGCTTTTTTATGGATGGACCAATGAGACATGTAAAACATGTCATTATTAAGCATCAACCTCGACTTCATTTGATAGAGCGGCTGCGGTTGTAAAAGAAGCGGTTGTAAAGACAAGTTTGTAAATGAAGTTGTTGGAAATTTGCTGCTGGAAATAAAAATCTACTTGGATAGTCAAGTGTTTGCAGAGCTGTTTAGAACAGAGAACCGTTTGACGAAAGGGTGATGACATTTACGAAATTTTTTAAATAAATTGTTGAAAATAATATTTATATTTTTTATTATTATTAATTAGTTTTAATATTAATAATTTTGTTTTCAATTATATAAATTTATAATTATATATATATATATATATATATTCTAATCTATTTTTATAATATATATATATTATAAAAATAGATTAGAATATGTATTAAAAATAATGCTTAAACTATAGAAATATTTTTTTTGTAATTTTTATATTGTTTTTGTAAAAAAAATTCCATTCCTCCGTCCCACGCCGCCGTTCCGTCGTCCTGCCTTCGCCATGCTTTCGCCCGTCGTTGGCGGCCTGCCAGAGCGCCAACGAGATACCCCCTGCGGGTTCGTTGGGGACCGGCAAGCCAGACAGTGCGCTCCGGGTAGGCCGTCGGTGGCTCCGTCGTCGACGGCAACCCTAAAAAAGCGTCAAGGCTCATGTAGGAGGCAGAGCTCTTGGAGGAGGATGAGAAGGGAGGAGGCGGAGCTCATGGAATAGGGAGGAGGCAGATCTCATGGAGGAGGAGTAGACGGAGGAGAGGTTGGAGCTAGATCTTGGAGGGGCACTGGAGGGCGATCGACGGGATAGCAACGGGATTTCAAAAAAAATTGAAATCTGGCTGACTGGAGGTTAAGCCAGTTGCTAAAGCCGGAATTTCTTAAGGACCAAAACGCTGGTGTGCCAAACTAGCGGCGGAAAAATAAATGAAAAATTGAGTGCGCGGTGCGTTTTTAGGAAACAGAACGCCGCTAAACGTTAAACCAAATGAATCCCTCATCTATCATTACAAAAAATTTACAAACATGATGACAGATTAACCTAAAATGAATTTCTTTTCACTTATGATGCTTTCATAATTATTTTGAAAATTTGGTTGTGTAGTATATCAGATAATAGATAGTGCAGAGATATAGACACACAGGTACACACAGAAGTAGCAAAGTAAGAAATAGAAATAGAGAAGGCATCTAAAATACGCATGATTAGAACAGAGATTCCCGTAAAAGACTGTTACTCCTCTCTTCCATAGCAATGTGGTCGAGCACAACCTCTTCCTCAAGGTGATCAGTCTTTTCCACTGGATACTCCAAGCCACTAAATCTTTTCCACTAGAGATTCAAAAAACTTTGTACCTTGTTTGAAGGGAGAATCTGGTAACCCATTACAACTGTTGGTTATGACTGTGAAGGCTTTAGATCAAGCAAAATTTATCACTAAAGAGAATTGATGATTAGCTGAATCCTAGAATAAGAAGGATTTAGTTTACAGAGAAGAGAGTTGTTCTTGACAGCAGATGACTATTCAATTATGTAGTATTAGAGTTTTTTTTTTTGAAAAATAGAGGGCTTTTATATATATTGGTTCTCTTTTTCATTCTATAACAAGATTCAAAGAAACTTGTGTGGCATGCACTGCAGGTAGTTGGCTCCACAAACCCGAATGCCCGAGAAGATCTCCGCCTCCCAAACCAAAGTGAGCTGAGCACCCTAAAGGGTACTCGAGAGCACTAGTGAAAGTCAAGGAATGTCCCTCACCTAGAGGGGGAGGGGTGAATAGGAGATGCTGCCTTTTCCTAAATTTAACGCGGAATAATAAATGTAAGAACAAGAAGAACGCAATCACAAAACATTCACAACACAAATACAGGAAAACTATAGTGGTTTCTCGATTTAGGTACGCCCACTTTCTCACTCCCTATCTAGTAGTGAGCTAGCCTCGACAAACTCAAACCAAATCTCAGATTCACAGATCCTATAACTCAGAGACCAAGTCTCCTACCTAAGAGGCATTGGCTATCCTCCTACCACAGATCCCCTAGCTTAGGATCCTACAACTCATATTCCATATGGAATCTTACACTCAACTTCTACAAAGGAATACTGCAGCTCAGAGACAAAGTATCCTACCTCATAGGCACTGACTGACCCCTACCTCAGGTCACTAGGACCCTACAACTCAGATTTTAGTGAAATCCTATAGTTTAATAAGTTTCTACTACAAAAACTTTTTATAGTCTCAGTAAATATTTCTTTGAAAGAACTGGAGCCTTCTTGAAGCCTGTTAAGAACAAGCTTCCTCTCTAATCTTTTTGCAGAGGTTTTTGATAAGATTTGCTTTAGTGAAAGTGTTTCCTCTACACTTTTGAAGATTCTTCTTCTTGTTGAGAGATGTTCGAGCTTTGAATGTATCAGCAAGATAAATCGACTTTTCCACTAGAGAAACAAGTAATTAGCTTTAGATGGTTTCTTCTCAATTCATGAGCTTTCAAAATGAATAGCACTTTCTCAAAAAGATAATGGCAGAAAGCTCAAACTCATTTATGTCGATTAGGATTTACTATTTATGCCATTTTCCTTTTATATGGCTGAGATTCTTAATGACCGAATCTCAGGCAATTTGATGTCAGAATTCTTTTACCCTAAAGGACAAATCTGATTGACTCTTTCTACTATGACATTAAATGAGATAATGACAAAACAATGCGCCCGTTTTAATTCGGGCTTGTCTGGTAAATTCGACTAGATATCTGGTTGAATTTCTTCATGTCTAATCGAATTCCTTCTTCACTATTTTTTTTGGTCGAATGATGGACATCCAGTTGAATCTAAATATTTTTCTCTAAACTATTTGATTTGGTTAAATGTGCTTCATGTTCAGTCGAAAAATTTGATATCAAGTCAAATTCTTACTTCGTGCACATTCTTCCAGATGCTTATAGTCAAATTACTTCTCAAGGGCTTCTTCTGATTGAATATGGGCTTAGAACAGTTTTACTTAAATACCTCTTCTTCTCCCTGTCTGGTCAAATGGATCTAGTCGAATTACTAAATATCCAGACAAATTATAGCTTAGGATGGAAGCTAGCTTCTTGCTTCAAGACTTCAAGTCATCTTTATGCTTCAAGGATCTTTTGGTCAAATTGTCTTGAGCATTTTTCACAATCGTGTAGATGATCTAAACAAATTCCCACTTAACAGTTTTATGTGTAACATCCAACCTTCTTTGAGGCGTCTAACCGGTTCAATTGAACCCAAGAAGGGGCTTGGACCGGATCCTAGTGAACATGACCCGGCCTCCATCACAAAATAATGATGGGATAAGATATATCGACGTAAAATATTGAGCATGTGTGATCTAAATAGACTTCTGTTAGTTGTATTGGACTTGTATAGTCGATACGAGTGCAACGGAACTCATTTCGTCCCGATCCGAGGTGGTTTGGAGAAAACAACCATTTTGAGTAACATTGCACACCGCAATGACGACATGTTAAAATATTGAGCATATGTGCTTCGAATCGACTTTCATCAATTGTATTGGAATCATATAGTATATATGAGTGCGACGGAACTCATTTCGTTCTGATCCGAGGTCATTTGGAGAAAACAACCATTTTGAGTCATATTGCGCATCATAATGACGTCGTGTTAAAATATTGAACATACGAGCTCTGAATTAACTTTTGTTAGTTGTGTTAGACTCGTATGGTCGACACGAGTGCAATGGAACATGTTTCATTCAATTCTGACATCATTTAGTCAAGTAATTAAAAATAAATCTAGTAAAATATTATGATGTCGCGATATACATAAATGCGCAAATACGACTCTAACTCGACGACATTGACTCAACACTCAAAAACCCCGAGCAATATGGACTCTGACATGTATGGGGGACCCTCTTAAAGTTGACTTGGGTCAACCCTCTTATAAGTGGTGATTTTTGAATTCTTAAAACTCTCTCCACTCACTTTTCCCAAACACAAAACCATAATTTCCCTCCCCCTAGTTGATTAATTAATCATCATGCACCAATCCCAAGCATGGATTAAGATGTGTTGGAGAGTAAACCTAGACTAAGCTACTCATCCCCCTCCCAGTCAACCTCAAAAGAAGAAAACCATGATCCAAGCGATGCATGCTGATTGGCCACCAAGGACACCCCTCCAGCCACTAGTAGACTGCCAGATGTCCCTCCAAATCCAACCATGGTTTTATAAAACCCTAAGCCATACCCAAAAGGGAGAGGAGGGGAGAGGGGAGGGCTTTGAATCTCCTATATAAGGACCCTCTCAGCTCCAAAGGGGGCAGGCTCCACCCTGACCACCATCGAGCTCTACCCCAACCACCTTGAGCCCTGCCAGAGCTGGAGGAGACAAGGCCAAGCACCACCACCTCTCCCATCACCACCCTTGTTGTACAACCCCGTATTAGTTGAGTGGGACCTCCCGACGAAGCCAGGAACCCCCAGATTCTAGCTGGTCAAAGTAGGCGAGTGGGGTAGGCAGACTCACACTCGCCCGGAGAGTGTGAAGACCTTTTGCCAAGTCAAGCGGAAGGGCTTTCGCCCAAGTAAGCGAAAGGACCATAAGGTTAAGCAAAAAGGTTCTTACCAAGTCAGGCGGATGGCATGAGGATTCCGCACTCGCCCTTTGAGGAGTCGCAGGGGGAAGCACTTGGTTCATTCCAGCATTCGCTTCTTCAAGCGAGAGGCGCCTGCTTGGGTCACTCGCCCAATAGGCTCTAGAGATAAAATTACCTGGATGCCCTTAGGGGTCTACAAATAGCTTTTCAGAATAGCAGAGTTACGTTGTTGGCAGACCAATTTGGGTAGAGTATAACATTTCTAGAACAGCAAAATTATGCTTTTTACAGACCATGTTTGAAATTTTATAAATAGACCTTATGGGCACCTTTGGAGAGGATTCCATTTCATTATTCCTGGCTTCCTCCTCCTTGGGTTATTCTTGGTCTAGTTATATAAGCCCTCCAAGGTGCCCAGCTCAGCTTTTGGCTAGGGAGAGGAAGATCTCTTGAGATCTTTTGAGTGAGTGGTGGGACCTCCACGCTGCTGCCCAGGGTTAGTTTTTTAGTTTATAGCAACTAGTCAAGAGCCTAAGTTTGGGAGAAGTAGGTGTAAGCTACCCCTTTAGGTCCGAACTCTGATTGAGGCCAAGTTTTGAGTTCAACATTTCTGGTGCAGTGATTGTGGATCGTAGCTTGCACAGGAAAATCTTGAGCTAAGCTTCATGGCTGGAGGCAAGGACTAAGGGGCTTGCTCGGGCGGCTTGCCGCCCCCGGCGAGTGGGATCACGATCTGGATGCTGGAAGGCTTCAAGCAGGAGGTCCTACACACCATCCATTTGGCATTCACTGCGAGAGATGAGTGGGCCACGCCTTCTATTCCAGTGGTCGTGGCTCCATCCTTAGGCGAGAACGATCCGGGGCAGTGCCCCAAGAAGTAGGTCCCGGTTGAGAGCAGGGAGAGGGATCTTGCTGGACAAGAGCTGTTCCTAGGACAGGCGAGTGCTCACAAGGTCAGCGAGCCGAGGGCGCAAGATTAATCCACTCGCCAGGCTGGTGGAGGAAGCCCATTCAGTGAGTTGATCGTCTCGGCCCTAGTCCCAGAAGGATTCAGGGAACCAGAGATGTCCTACTGCATGGGCAAGGATGACCCGGTGCAGCATGTTCAATGGTTCGAGGATGTTGTTTCCATCAGACATATGTCAGATGCATTCAAGTGTCGGCAATTTGTCATCACCTTGAAGGAGAAGGCCGCTGATTGGTTTCCCTAGCTTCTGCGAGTTCCATCCACTATTTTGAATTCCTGTGTCGTGGGTTCCTATTGAGGTTCTCAACATTGAAGAAGAGAAAGAAGGGGCTGAGTGTTTGTTCGCCATCAAGTAGAAGCAGGAAGAGATGCCGGGGAGCTACGTCGACCGGTTTCAGGAAGAGATCTTTCTGGTTCAAGAGGTCCCATGGTATACACTGATGCTCGCCTTCAACATGCGTTTGAGGAAGGGATTCTTCAGCATGGAGCTGAAAAGGGTGCCCCTTTCTTTCAAAGAGTTGATGGAGCGGGCATCTGTAACGCCCCGATTTTTCTAATGATTATTTTATCCTCTCGGTGACGTCATAATGACGTAAGGGGAATTATGTTATCATGGAGTTGACGGCGCGTCGCCGTTAGTGCGTTTTTGCGTATGTTCGGTCGAGTCGGCCAAATTCGTGAATCCCTGTCGAAATTGTAAAATTTCACGTTAGCAAATTAAATTAATTAATTTTGAACTTGCCCGTCAAGTTTCGTCGCATTCCGAGCATTATTGGAGCCTCTGCGAATTTTTGAAGTTTTGAAAGATTTATGTTTACCTTAGACTTTGAAAATTTATATCTCAAGAACGGCTTGTCGGATTTTGGTTTTTACTTCGTCGTTGGGTTCGTGGCGTCGGCATTCATCTATGGCGCGAATTTCGTAGGATTCGACGCGCTTTTAGCCCTCTGTAATATTTCTAATATTATTATTCATATAATATATATATATATAATATATATAATAATTATATAAATATATAATGTTTTAGTACCCAAGGCTTTAGTCGAACTCAACCCCCCTCCCATTATAATATTTATAATGATATTATTATTATTATTATTATTATTATTATTACTACTACATTACATATATAATAATATTATGTAAAAGCATTAGCCTTCCACGAATGCATTGCATTCTTCAAACGCAATGCGTTCGACGAATGCATTGCCTTCTTCGAACGCAATGCGTTCGACGAAGGCAGTGCCTTCTTCGAGCGCAATGCGTTCGACGAATGCATTTCCCTATTCGTTCGACGAAATGCTCTCGCAAAATTCTTCTCTTCCGCCAAACTCTCTCGCGAGATTGTTTTCCTGCTCTCTCGTGTAAACCATCTTCTTTTCGCGAAACCCGTTTGCCTTCTCGCGAAATCCAGCTCCCTCATTTCTAATACTATTATTATTATTATTATATATATCATTATAACATCTTCTCCACCAAGACAAGTAGCTGAGCCCCCTCTTCTTCCTCAGGCCGAAGTCAGAGAGTGACAGCGTGACGATTTTCGTGAATCTTCAGGTGGCCGCCGACGGAGCTCCGGTGCTCCAAATTTCCAACCGATCATAGATCTGGAAAGCTCTCAGCGAGAGCTTCGCCATCGTGGTAAAATCTTCCCCTTTCCTTGAGATTTTCTCGTTAGAGTTTTTGGCCCTAACCTCTATTTCGACTATTTCTTATTAGATTTCGACTTTCGTCGTCTTCTTTAGCCCGATCTGCGACAAGGAGTGGATCAGAGGATCTTTCCGGTAAAACCGAGGCAAGTGATGTTTTTACTCTCCCTCTTGCTACTTTCTTCTAATTCTTTTTGTCACATTTTGTTGAATTTGTCATGTTTCAACTTCATAGAAACTTGTTCTTAAATTCTAATTTTTTTCCTTGAATTGTAACTTGTTTCCCCTAGAACCATACTCCCATTTTTTATTCCGTAGAATTGGCAAACAATTTGGTTGTCTGCTATTTTAACTATCGATTCATGTTGATCGTTGTGACACCTTGTGCGTCTTGTTGTTTTGATTAAACTTCACTTTGCTTGATCTTGAAATGTCCTTATGCAGTCCACATTGTGTGTTGACCGTGAGTCTGCGATGAATAAAAAAACTTTTCATGCATGATTATGTAACTAAAGAAACACAGATGGACTGTGCGCGTTGGGGTTTCTCCCTCGTCATAGTGCCTTATGGTTGAGTCTGTGCGCGTTGTAGACTTTCATCCCCGACACATTACCTTAGCTTGGTCTGTGCGCGTTGGGGTTTCTCCCTCGGCATGGTGCATATTGCCTAGGTTTGTGCGCGCTGTGCACCTTTTTCTCTGCCACAGTACTCTTTATTGTTGAGCTGATCAGTCTCATTTTTATTGATGAATAAAATGAATATTATTGAAAGATGAAAATTTGAACTTCTGATGTTTGGTACTCTGTTCTTCTTGTTGATGTGATTAGCCATGCCTGCTCGACTTAGATTTATTGTTGCTTACTTTTACTCTGCTGCTGGCCTTTTGTTGCAGTCGTGTTATATATTTCGTTCAGTTTGAGGTTTGTTTGGTCTGCCCTTACTTTTTGCATCATTTGTAACTTGCTTCTGAGGTGTTCTTATTTTGAATGCCTCAGGATCAGAGCAGTAGCAGATTTAGCTGACCGTGATGTGCTTCTGGTGCTGCTGGTTGCTGCGGCCGTTTGTTTCCACCTCAGAGCTTTGAGATAGTTGACTTTATTTAGACTTGTCAGTTTTTACTATGTGTTCATGTCAGTTGTTGACGCTCGTAGTCTTTGACTTTTTCTGTGATAAACTACTTGCTGCTTTTACTGTTGTTACTTTTTTTACCTGTTTATACTTGATCTTTAGGAAGGATTTATGTTATGATTCATATAGTTACTTTTAAGTATACAAAATTGCATTCTGGAATATTGACATAGCATAACTTTTTAACTGCAAAACTTACTACTTTTAAGTGCTATAAAAGTCCTTTTTTTCTTATTTATATTAAATACAGAAGTCACGTCATCATTACATTATGCTAACCGTTCATTCTCATATAGGATAACAAATGAATCAAACTAAGTATTTTTTTCACTGCGTAAACTTATATATTTTCTCACATATGGACTAGTGATCCACCCGACCGAGGGACACGGTCAGTAACTCAAATAACTTATATGTATTGTTTTTTAACTTAATTTCATAAATCTTTTACATGAAGTAAATGTGAGGATGAGTCGCCTGAGCGTCTGCAGTTGTCCCCTGCACGGCGTGGCATCACAACACATATTTTCTGTTACTCTGACGTATTATTTAATTCGGGAAAAATGTGTGTTGTGGAAGTTGGTATCAGAGCGAGGTTGTGCAAGAGGGTTGGTTGGTTTGGCAAGCCAGTATGACAACTTTCTCTTAAGCAAAACTCTAATCGTATCATTTCATTGCATATACACACTGATATGTCATCAGTAGATCTTGATGGAAGCACGAACACTACACTCATAGCATGATAAGAAGTATATGAGACATATTATGTAGTATGGGATGCATAATATGTTTTTGTATTTGGATCCACCATAGGTGGCAACATGTGACGGTTATGTAGTATGAGATGCATAACCATCATCACATGGATGCCCATTAGCACGTTTACTTTTCTTCGTTACATATTTCGCGAGAGAGTTTGGCGGGAGAGAAGAATTTTGCGAGAGCATTTTGTCGAAGGGATAAGGGAATGCATTCGTCGAACGCATTGCGCTCGAAGAAGGCAATGCATTTGTTGAATGCATTGTGTTCGAAGAATGCAATGCATTCGAGGAAGGCTAATGCCTTTACATAATATTATTATTATATATGTAATATAATAATAATATTATGTAAAGGCATTAGCCTTCGTCGAATGCATTGCATTCTTTGAACGCAATGCGTTCGACGAATGAATTGCCTTCTTCGAGCACAATGCGTTTGACGAATGCATTCCCTTATCCGTTCGACGAAATGCTCTCACAAAATTCTTCTCTCCCGCCAAACTCTCTCGCGAAATTCATCTCCCTCATTCTAATATTAATATTATTATTATTATTATTATTATATATATATATATATATATATATATATATATATATATATATATATATATATATATATATATATATAATTATAACTTCATCTTCTCCACCAAGACAAGTAGCTGAGCCCCCTCTTCTTCCTCAGGCCGAAGTTAGAGACTGACAGCGTGACGATTTTCGTGAATCTTCCGGTGGCAGCCGACGGAGCTCCGGTGCTCGAAATTTCCAACCGATCATAGATCTGGAAAGCTCTCAGCGAGAGCTTCGCCATCGTGGTAAAATCTTCCCCTTTCCTTGAGATTTTCTCGTTAGGGTTTTTTGCCCCAACCTCTATTTCGGCTATTTCTTGCTAGATTTCGACTTTTGTCGTCTTCTTTAGCCCGATCTGCGACAAGGAGTGGTTCGAAGGATCTTTCCGGTAAAATCGAGGCAAGTGGTGTTCTTGCTCTCCCTCTTGCTCCTTTCTTCTAATTTTTTTGCCACATTTTGTTGAGTTTATCATGTTTCAACTTCATAGAAACTTATCCTTAAATTCTATTTTTTCCCTTGAATTGTAACTTGTTTCCCCTAGAACCGTACTCCCAATTTTTATTCCGTAGATTTGGTAAACAATTTGGTTGTCGTGTCATTTTAACTATCGAGTCATGTTGATCGTTGTGACACCTTGTGGGCCCCGTTGTTTTAATTAAACTTCACTTTGCTTGACCTTGAAATGTCCTTATGCAGTTCACATTGTTTGTTGACCGTGAGTCTGTGATGAATAAAAGAAACTCTGCATGCATGATTATGTAACTAAAGAAACACAGATGGATTGTGCGCGTTGGGGTTTCTCTCTCGGCATAGTGCCTTGTGGTTTAGTCTGTGTGCATTGTGGACTTTCATCCCCAACACATTACCTTAGCTTGGTCTGTGCGTGTTGGGGTTTCTCCCTCGGCATGGTGCCTGTTGGCTGGGTTTGTGGGCGTTGTGGACCTTTTTCCCTGGCACAGTACTCATTATTGTTGTGCTGATCAGTCTCATTTTTATTGTTGAATAACATGAATATTAATGAAAGATGAAAGTTTGAACTTCTGATGTTTGGTACTTTGTTCTTCCTGTTGATGTGATTAGCTATGCCTGCTCGACTAGATTTACTGTCGCTTAGTCTTACACTGATGCTGAACTTTTGTTGCAATCGTGTTATAGATTTCGTTCAGTTTGAGGTTTGTTTAGGTCTGCCCTTACTTTTTGCACCATTTGTAACTTGCTACTGAGATGTTCTTCTTTTGAATGCCTCAGGATCAAAGAAGTAGCATGTTTAGCTTGTTGTATTGTGCTTCTGGTGCTGTGGGTTGCTGCGGTCGTTTATTTCCACCTCAGAGCTTTGAGGTAGTTGACTTTGTTTAGACTTGTCAGTTTTTACTATGGGTTCGTGTCAGTTGTTGACGCTCATAGTCTTTGACTTTTTCTGTGATAGACTACTTGTTGCTTTTACTATTGTTACTTGTTTTACCTGTTTATATTTGCTCTCTAGGAAGGATTTATGCTAGAATGCATATAGTTACTTTTAAGTATACAAAACTGCATTCTGAAATATTGACATGACATAACTTTTTAAATGCAAAACTTACTACTTTTAAGCGCTATAAAAGTCTTTTTTTCTTATTTATATTAAATGCAGAAGTCACATCATCATTACATTATGCTAACCTTACATTCTCATATAGGATAATAAATGAATCAAACTAAGTACTTTTTTCACTGCGTAAACTTATATATTTTCTCACCTATGGACTAGTGATCCACCCGACCGAGGGACACGGTCAGTAACTCAAATAACTTATATGTATTGTTTTCTTTTTAACTTAATTTTATAAATCTTTTACATGAAGTAAATGTAAGGATGAGTCGCTTGAGCGTCTGCAGTTGTCTGCCAACACAGCGTGGCATCACGGCGCATATTTTCCCTTAATCTAACGTATTATTTAATATGGGGAAAATACGTGTTGTGACAGGATCGAATGAGATAGAGAGTGAAATGGCTAACCCAGAGTTCTCCAAGAAGCTGGCCAAGTTGGCTGGGGAGGATATGAAGGAGCAGGGGGCAGGAAGACAGCGAGAAGAGAGGAGGAGGGAAGAGCCTCACAACCAAGGGAACCAGGGGCGGCAGCAAGGTTGGGGGCATCGACAGCCGAAACAATGGGTTGGGATGGAGGCCCCAGGAAGGACCTGCCCATGGGCAGGTGAGAGGACTCTAGGATGGGGAGAATTTTCACAAAGGTCAGAGACAATTCAACACACCAACATGGAGGTAGGTTCAGAGGGCTTCACTCCTGCAGCAGCGTGAGGCGATGGCAATTGCTCGGGGAAGGGGGGCGAGAAGGGGAGCTTGAGCAGGAGGAGAAGAGGAGGGGGCAGGGTGGTGTTGTCCTTTCTGTAACTTCCATCAGGAGGAGGGGCACACTATGGACACCTGCCCAGAGTTTTTGGAAGTGAGAGAGTCCAGAGGGCGAGTTCAGCAACAACCATCGGTGAGGATAAAGGAGGTTATATTGGGGGGGAAGAAGAGGACATGTGCGAAGACAGGGCCGACGTGGGGGCCCGAGGGGGGATCAGAGTGATCCATGGGGGAGTTGGAGTCGAATCCACCCACAAGGGGAGCTTCCAGACCTTGTTTGAAGGAGCGTCTCCTCGACCTCCAAAACTCCCCCCCCCCCGGAAGAAAAGATCACCTTCTCGTCAAAGGATATGCCAGACTACGAAGACCTGTTCTGCGATGCCTTACTGATCCAGAAGGCCATCAAGAACTTCACGGTCTCTCGGATACTGGTTGATAACAGGAACTCCATGAATGTGATCTTCAACAAGGCCTTCGATGAGATGAAGGTAGTGTACATGAGAGTGTTAGCTTCAGACGGACCATTGTTTGGATTTTTAGGGGAGAGGAAGGAAGTTGAAGGAGGAGTTGGACTCCTTGTGATGCTGGGGGATGTCGAGGAATTGTCGGTTCGTCATTATTGACGCTCCGAGCAGCTACAATGCCATATTTAGATGCCCCCTCATCAACACCTTTCGATTCATCCCCTTCTCATTCCACCGCAGACGCCCCCTTGGAGTGCCAACAAACCGAAGGAGAATACACTTAGTTGAAAGTTTACAACAGAGATTATCTCAACAAAGCAGTAACAACCAGCAACACATGGGGGGCAAACTTCTTTACAAGGCAACATACATGTTTCACCAAAACCCAACACCGGGAGAGCAGAGACAGTTACAAAGACAAGAACAAAAAACAAGCCGCGCGGACTCAATCAACAAGCCGCCGAACTACTGGTGACCTGTCCGCCAGGTCGCCAGGCAACCCAAGCCGCGCGGACTCACCCTTACTCCAATGCTTAGCGCCGGTCTGAACGGCCAGATGCGCCACCGAATGGAACAGTCCGCCTGAAGCAGGCGACTTCCTGACCCCGAACCAAGTCGCCAAAGAGAAGACCTCCTGGCCGCTATCCGCGACCTGCTGTTTACCGCCTGTTGCTTAACCGCAGAGTACTGCCCTGACCGCAATCAGAATCCTGGCTTTCCAGCGCTATCCGCACAACCTGCACAGAAACCGGTCAACTCTATCCGCGCGGACACAAAGTCCAGACCGCAGCAACTTACGCGAGCTCAAATACTGTTCACTTACTTCGGTCTAGAGTTCTGATGTGACATGAGTCCTATGGCACGACGATGAGTATGGTCATAGTCATAGGATCAGCCACATGCAGCAAGAACGTGTCCGCCAGCCCGCGGACAGCCAGTTCGCCGCCCTGTGTAATAGCCGGGAGGCCGGACTTGCCCGAGAGACCAAGCCAGGACAACAGCCGGACTCCACAACAGCCGTGTCCGCCATTCTGCAGACAAGGCAAGCCCGCAAAACCCGAGCCCGCAGCCTCGCCATCAAGGTAGCGGACACCCGGCTTCCGGTAGATTACCTTATTGCCAGTGGACTTAGCGGACACGCCAATCCAGTCCGCTAACATAAAGAGACTTCTCCAGCCCGCATTCCTGCTGACTGCCTCAGTCCGCATCCCCGTCCAAAACCTCATCACAAGGCTTATCAGCGGACTCTGGCTCCAGTCCGCACGCTCCTGCACAAGCAATTCTCCAGTCCGCAAATCCCCAAGCTAGCAAACAAGGCGATAGGCTTGGCGGACTGAGAAACCACCCCGCGCTCCACTGCGCGATCTCCCGTGGAAGAATTCCCACCAAGTCCAGTGGAGGATCCGCACTTACTGGCGGACACTGGAGGTTCCAGTTCCTGTCCGCGCTGAGCGGTCTCCACGGCTTCCAGAAGAGCAAGACCAAGGCATCTGCCAACCGAGCTCCAGCTGAGACTCCGCGGATAACATTCCTATCCGGGTTACTTCCTGGGAGTAAACCGCCTGCAAGTGTCAGACCGCCGCTGCTGTCCGCGCAGTCCGCGCGCACAGACCGCCCAGGCCGCCACAGAGCAAACCGCCTGCAACATCCCTGCCGAATCCGCCAACCCAGTCCGCGTAGTCCGCGCGGATAGGTTGCCTTCCATTCACCCACTTTCACTTCACAGAATTCAACACTCATTCCACTAGTGCCTCAAGTTCAACAGAGGGGGGGGCAAGTTTTGATCAGAGGTGACCTGAAGGTGGCGAGGCAATGTTACATGACGATCGTCAACACCATAGCATGAATGGTGGAGGCAGAAGAGTTGGGGAGAGAGCTTGCGATGTAGGATTCAGAAGTGACCGAGGAAGGAACAGCCGGGGAGTTGGAGATGACAAGGGTAGTGGTAGAAGTGCATAAAGAGGAGGGAGTGGATTGTGCCCCGGAGGCGATGGAAGTGGAAGAAGTGGAGGATGAGGAGGTTCTTGAGCAGAAGGAGAGGCTGAGAGGCAAGTGGGATCAATCCAGGTTGGAACCGGTAGAGGAGGTTGTGGAGTTGGAGGTCTTCGTCAAGGAAAGGAAGGTGGAAAGGGTGCGGATCAACAGTGGCCTGAGCCTCGAGGACCGAAAGAGGGTGCGGGAGTGCATTAAAAGGAATGTCAACATCTTCACTTGGAGTGCAAAGGACATGCTAGACATCGACGCAGAATGTGGCATGCCACCATTTGAACCTCGACCGCAAGACACTCCCCATCTGCCAGAAGAGGAGGATCATCGCCACGATACTGGAGGAGCCCATCCAGGAGGAGGTATTACTCAAAGCAGGTTTTGTATCAAAAATCCAGTATCCAGGCTGGGTCTCAAATATTGTGATGGTTAAGAAGAGAGATGGGTGATGGATAATGTGTGTAGACTTCTCTCTTCTAAATAAATTATGTCTCAAGGATTGCTACCCCTGCCTCGAATCAAAGCGTTGGATGACTTAGCCGTCAGTTTTTTTATGATGAGTTATTCAGATGTTTTTTCAGATTATCATCAGATCAGGATGCATCCACCCGACGTTATGGATGTATCCTTCATTACAAGGGAAGGATGCTTCACCTACAAGATGATGTCCTTCGGGCTGAAGAACGCAGGAGCTACATACCAGTGAATGATGGATCAGGTCTTCCAAGGTCATAGAGTGAGGAGCTTGGAAGTGTATGTGGACGATCTCATGGTGAAAAGTCGGGATGTGGACTTCCACTTGCTCGACTTAGAAGAAACGTTTGCCACTTTATAAAAGTTCAAGATGCGGCTGAACCCCTTGAAGTATGTCTTCGGGGCTGCAGGGGAAAGTTTTTGGGCCATCTCCTCACACCGGTATGGGTAAAGCCCAATCCAGACAAGGTGAAGGTCATAATAGAGTTAGAGTCGCCACGTAATACCAAAGAAGTTCAGCGCTTGACAGAGAAGCTCGCCGGGTTGAGTAGGTTTCTCTCCTGGGAAGGGGAGAAGTGATCACATTTCTTCAAGGTGTTGCGAGGGAGCCAAAACTTTGAGTGGACCAAAGAATACGAAGAAGCTTTACAGGCATTGAAGAAGGACCTGGCGCTGTACTTGGGAGTGGGAGCTGAGGCTATGAGCTCGTTCTTGATTCGGGAAGAGGGTAAGAAATAACTGCCCATCTATTATGTCAGCAGGGTCTTAAAGAAGATAGAGCTTCGCTACCCGATCCTCGAGAAGTTGGCTTTCTTCTTGGTTGTCTCAGCTCGAAAGCTCAGGTCGTACTTTCAAGCGCACACGATCAAGGTGGTGATGGACCACCCTCTTCGCAAAATCTTCGAAGGGGTGGAGCATTCGAGACGACTAGCTAAATGGTCCATCGAGCTGAGCGAGTTTGACATCTCTTTTGTACCACGGCTCTTCATTAAGGCATAGGTGGTGGCCGACTTCTTGGCTGACTATGTCGTCAAGGTAGAAGGTGAGGGCCGTCGAAGCAGGTTGCCTGGAAGGTATTTTTTGACGGCGCACCGGGGAAGCATTTTGTAGGGGGGTAGTGTTGGTAAGCCCCCAGGGGGTCATAATAGAGCAGGACGTGGTCTTGCATTTCCCAGTCACTAATGACCAGACGAAGTATGAGGCTGTGATAGCAGGACTATGTCTGGTCGTGGGGCTGGGGGTGTAAGATGTGGAGGTGTCCACCGACTAGTTGGTTGTGACATTACAAATCAAAGGTGAGTATGAGGCAAGTGAGTCTACCCTCATGAAGTATTTGACCAAGATAAGGGGGATCATCAGTGTTGGGTTTTGCTAGGAGGACACAACAGTTGTGCATGTAGCGGAAGAATAGAAAAAGAAAACCCAAAATAGTTCGGATCTAGCGATGAACATTGATCAAGAAGTAAAACTTATTGTAAATAAAATTACCTTTCTGGGATTGAGTCTATACTCAACCTAGATGCTCCAAAAAAATCAGTAGGCCACTCAGTGGCTCAAGTCCTCAGCGCAGAAAGTATATTCGCGCTTCTACAAGAAATCCACACGATCGGGAAAAACCGCTGCCACTTGTCGAACAAGCACTAGGTCAGGAGAGGACACTCAGCATCTACACAGACTACTAGATTTGTTATAGGAGAGGTGTCATCGACACTCACCGGGATCGGGATTGGCGACGGTGACGGCGATGGGATCGGCAGAACGGTTTCTAACGGTCTTTTAGGTTTATCGTCTTTTTGCACAGTGCAGTTCGTGTGCTTAGATAGAATAATCGATCACACCTTATAGAAACCCTAAAACATCCTATTTATACTCCATGGAATAAATAAGACAGTTTCTGCCACTATCCGGAGACCCGAGACTTAGACTACAGAACTTCGGCCAGACAACCCTTGTCTCGACGAATCGTCGAGTATCCAAGGCATATACGATGAATCGTCGAGTATCATCACATACTCGATGAATCGTCGAGTATCCTTAGAATACACAACAAACTCAATGCCATCCTCGACTAAATCAACGCTTGACTCTGCGAAGGAGTTGAGTGGACTCAACGCTTTCTGCTCCATACTTGACGAATGACATTTAGTGCACTCAACGCACTCAATGCCTAATGCCAGACTCGTTGAAAGGCATTGAGTGAACTCAACGCACTCAGCGCCTAAGTGCTAGATTCGTCAAGTCAACCTTTGACTTGATGAAGGCATTGAGTGAACTCAACGCACTCAACGCCTGAGACTCAGACTCGTCGAATCAACTCTTTGACTCAACGAATCGTCGAGTATAGTCAACACACTAAACACTTAAGTGTCATATTAGACGAATCAACATTTAGACTCGGCGAACCGTTGAATATACTCAACACACTCAAAGTCACCATTCGATGAAGTAACGCTTAACTCAATGAAGGCGTTGACTGGTCTCAACGCACTCGGCGCTTTGTCAGCTAGTTTGAGATAAGTCTTTTCCACTCATCATATGAGCTATATCATACTAATCCAATCTCTCAATTTCACCATAATCTTGTGTGTGACCATGATAGGCTCATACTGAGTTAGCAGTGAGGTCGCATGCTTGATCACTTCCAGATCATAATGGTAACATTAACAATCAAAGGATTTCAAACGTTTTCCATTCGACATATCCCCTGGGAAGAAAATGTAGCAGTCGACCATCTGGCCGAGTTCGGACCTAGGGCCGTGTTGAATTCTGTGAAGTGAAAGTGGGTGAATGGAAGGCTTGGGAAACCTATCCGCGCGGACTACGCGGATAGGGTTGGCGGACTGCTAGGTCGGCAGGGATGTTGCAGGCGGTTTGCTCTGTGGCGGCCTGGGTGGTCTGTTCGCGCAGACTACGCGGACAGCAGCAGCGGTCTGACAGGCCAGTGTATGCTCAGCAGGCGGTTGACTCCCAGGAAGTAACCGGGCGGATAGAAATGCCATCCGCGGAGTCCGGCATGAAGCGGACTGAAGAACTGGAGCTCGGCAGACCGGTTTGGCAGTGGCCTTGGTCTTGCTCTGGTGCAGCGGGAAGCCGCGGAGACCGCCGGTCAGCGCGGACAGAAACTGGAGGTCGCCCGGTATGGCGGGCTAGATCCAGTGTCCGCCAGTAAGTGCGGACTGGCCCTTGTGGCCAGTGGACTGGACTTGGTGTGATCTGAACCAAGTCCAGGATGGCTCAGTCCGGGGAGATCGCGCAGTGGAGCGCGGGCTGGTTTCTCAGTCCGCCAAGCGTAGTATAAGTGTTGTTGCCTTGTTTGCTAGCTTGGGGAAATGCGGACTGGAGAATTGCTTGTGCAGGAGCGTGCGGACTGGAGCCAGAGTCCGCTGAGTCCGGTTTAGCCTTGTGATGAGGTTATGGACTCAGGAGTTGCGGACTGGAGTCTGCTGTTAGCAGACTGGATTGGCATGTCCGCTAAGTCCGGAGGTGCCTTGGCAATGAGGCAATGGACTTGGGATATGCGGACGGTAGCCGGGTGTCCGCTGAGTCCGGCAGGTGCCTTGATGGCGAGGCTGCGGGCTCGGGTTTTGCGGGCTGATGCCTTTTCCGCAGAATGGCGGACACGGCTGTTGTGGAGTCCAGCTGTGGTGGTCCTGGCTTGGTCTCTGGCGGTAAGGCGGGCTGGATATTGGAGTCCGGCCTTGGAGAAGCTGGGGCGGACTGGCTATCTGCACAGGAGCGGCGAACTGGAATGTGTGTCCGCGGGCTGGCGGACACACTTGTTCTAGCTGCGGGATGTGGCGGTGATCCTATCGGCTAGGGCGGTGACCATACTCATCATCGTGCCTATAAATAGGACCCATGTCACATCAGGAGTAATGAACCTAGACCGAAGTAAGTGAACAGTAATTGAGCTCGCGTAAGTTGCTGCGGTCTGGACCTTGGTGTCCGCGCGGATAGAGAGTTAACCCGGTTGTGCTGTGCAGGTTGTGCGGATAACGCTGGAAAGCCAGTACTTGGCTCTGATTGCAGTCAGGGACAGTGCGGACTCTGCGGTTAAGCAACAGGCGGTAAACAGCAGGTCGCGGATAGCGACCAGGCGGTCTTCTCTTTGGCAACTTGGTTCGGGGTTCAGGAAGTCGCCTGCTTCAGACGGACTGTTCCATTCGGTGACGCAGCTTGTGCGGTCTGGCGGCCTGCAGATCGGCGGTGAAGAGCTAAGCATTAAAATAAGGGTGAGTCCGCGCGGCTTGGGTTGCGGTCTGGCGACCTGGCGGACTGAGCGGACTCCACAGCAGTAGGTCCGCGCGGCTTGTTGATTGAGTCCGCGCGGCTTGTTTTTTGTTCTTGTCTTTGTAACTGTCTCGGCTCTCCCGGTGTTGGGTTTTGGTGAAGCATGTCTCGCCATGTATGTCTCGCCTTGTAAAGAAGTTTGCTCTTGATCAATAAAGAAGCTTGTGCTGCATGTGTTGCTGGTTGTTACTACTGTGTTGAGATAACCCCTGCTAACTCCACGATCCGAGAAAACTTTCAACATTATAAGTGGGTGTATCCTCCTTCGGTTTGTTGAGCTTTCAACAGGGTATCCAAGGGGGCGTCTGCGGCTTGTTGAATTTTAACATGGTATCAAAGCGAGGTTGTTGGAGTGGTCAAGCAGTGCTCAATGGAAGTAGTTGCTCGTCTGTAGAGGAAACCAGTGGTAGAACCATGGCAGTGGAGGATGCAAGTTGTCTTGGTATTGATCTTCTTACAGAGACGAACTGTGAACGGTGGAAGTCCTGTATGAAGAGCTTTCTTCTTGGCGAGGACCTTTGGGAGGTTGTATGCGGAGCAGGAAGACAAGAGGTTACTGCTGGAAATGCTGAGGCGATGAGAGCTTGGAAGGAGGCAAATGCGAAAGCGGAGTCTATTCTCAAGCAGGTGATCTCATCAGAGCTCTTGGGCCACATTAGTGGATGTCGGTCAGCTGCGGAGGTTTGGACTTCCCTTGATGGGTTGTTCAGGAAGAAGGTGAAGGTTGCTGCTGAAGTTGGTCCCTCTACTTCGTATCAGGAAGAAAGGAGTGTTTCTCCTATGCGTGATAGGAAGAGGAAGGAAGGACCAAGGTGCTATAAATGCAAGCAGCATGGTCATCTTCGGAAGGAGTGCAAGGTTGTCTTTCTCTCGGCGAACGTTGCTCGGGTAGGGAGGAAGGAGAAGAACCTTGTTGGGTTATCAACAAGTTCTGGAGCTGATCGGATGAATGTCAATGATAGTGCAGCTATCTGGCATGAAAGACTGGGGCATGTAGGGATGGACAAGCTGAAAGCAATGGCGGAAAGAAGACTCATAAGAGGGTTGCCTAGATTGTCATCCTATGGCGATGGTCGGGGGTGTGCGGGATGTCAGGAAAGTGAAGCCTATCGCTTCATGGTTGACAAAGCACAATCCAGATGTAATGCACCATTGGCGGTTGTCCATTGTGCTCTGGTGGGACCGACCGTCACGGCCAGTCTTGGAGGCAGCAGGTTCATGCTGATATTGGTTGATGACTATTCTAGGTATACTTGGGTATACTTTATGAAGAAGAAGTCCAACATGGTACGCTTGTTTGTGGAGTTCAAGAAGCTTGTGGAAGGCCAGCTTGGCCGGAGGATCAAGGTGTTGAGGACAAGTATCGGTGGTGAGTTTGGCTCAACCGAGTTCTCACGCTTTTGCAGGAAGCAAGGGATCCGGATGGAGCCTTCTTGTGGACATACTTCACAACAGGGTAGTATTGCAGCTCGGATGATCCGTTGGTTAACGGAGACCTGCAAGTGTTGGCTTTAGAGTAAAGGCGTTCTGAAGGCTCTTTGGGCGGAAGGAATTGCCTGTGCTGCTCATGTCATCAACCGGATGCCTCTTAGTCCGATCATAATGAAGACTCCTTATGAGCTGATGTTCGGAGTGAAGCCCTCAGTGAAGCACCTTCGGGTGTTTGGATCTACCTGCTATATACACTCTCCGGGTGCTCTCAAGACAAAGCTAGTCTTTGTTGGGTATGATGAGCAGAGAAGAAGATGGAGGTGTATGGATCCTGCGACGAAGAAACTCATAGTGTCGAGAGACATTGTTTTCGATGAGTTTACGCCGTATTGGGGTAGCTCTTATGTGGAGCTAGAGATAAGCAGGTCAGATGGTGGGCTGAAGGAGGCTGCTGGTAAGGAAGTGGATTTGCCTGAGTCACCAGGTGCTCCAGGTTGTTCTAGCTCCGGGGCAAAGGCGTCAGAGTCGGGAAGAAGGGGGAGCGATGCTCCAGGTTCTTCTGGTTCGAAGGCGGAGGCTTCCGGTTCAAGAAGCAAGGGGAGCGATGTTCCAGGCCGTTCTTTTTCAAGAGGGGAGTCTTCTGGTTCAGGTAGCAGGGGGAGCGTTGCTCCAGATGCTTTTGGTTCCAGTAAGGAGGCGTCTTGTTCAGGGAGCAAAGGGAGCATTGTTCCGGGTTTGCCCGGGAACGGAGCTGGTTCAATAGCAGCGGAGGTGGTTAGCCATGATCAGGTTCTTCGGAGATCGAAGAGGATCAGTAAGCCACCAGCTCGATATAGTGAAGGGAACACGGCGGACTTGGTCCCGTGTTTCCTTGTTAGCCCTCAGGTCGAGCAAGGTTCTTCTGGCTGTGATGACCCCACTAGAATCAAGGAGGTGTTTGACACCAAGGCTGATGAGGTGACTTCTCTCAGAGATAACAAGGCTTGGGCTTCTGGGTCCAAGGAAGTTGGTGATACTCCTGTGATGCAAGAGTGGAGGTTGAAGCTGAAGAAGACAGAGGGAAGCATGACTCCTTTTTGGAGATGTTGGAGGGCTCCCTCATGGTCCAAGATATGCGGGGCGAGGACTATGTCTTTGACATCTCTTCGTAGATGCTATCGGAAGGACCAGGTGCAAGGTTACGGGAGCTGCTGGAGTTATTCACCACTTCTCACTTCAAGGGGGAGTGTTGAATTCTGTGAAGTGAAATTGGGTGAATGGAAGGCTTGGGAAACCTATCCGCGCGGACTACGCGGACAGGGTTGGCGGACTGCTAGGTCGGCAGGGATGTTGCAGGTGGTTTGCTCTATGGCGGCCTGGGTGGTCTGTTCGCGCGGACTACGCGGACAGCAGCAGCGGTCTGACAGGCCAGTGTATGCTCAGCAGGCGGTTGACTCCCAGGAAGTAACCGGGCGGATAGTAATGCCATCCGCGGAGTCCGGCATGAAGCGGACTGAAGAACTGGAGCTCGGCAGACCGGTTTGGCAGTTGCCTTGGTCTTGCTCTGGTGCAGCGGGAAGCCGCGGAGACCGCCGGTCAGCATGGACAGAAACTGGAGGTCGCCCGGTATGGCGGGCTAGATCCAGTGTCCGCCAGTAAGTGCGGACTGGCCCTTGTGGCCAGTGGACTGGACTTGGTGTGATCTGAACCAAGTCCAGGATGGCTCAGTCCGGGGAGATCGCGCAGTGGAGCGCGGGCTGGTTTCTCAGTCCGCCAAGCGTAGTATAAGTGTTGTTGCCTTGTTTGCTAGCTTGGGGAAATGCGGACTGGAGAATTGCTTGTGCAGGAGCGTGCGGACTGGAGCCAGAGTCCGCTGAGTCTGGTTTAGCCTTATGATGAGGTTATGGACTCAGGAGTTGCGGACTGGAGTCTGCTGTTAGCAGACTGGATTGGCGTGTCCGCTAAGTCCGGAGGTGCCTTGGCAATGAGGCAATGGACTTGGGATATGCGGACGGTAGTCGGGTGTCCGCTGAGTCCGGCAGGTGCCTTGATGGCGAGGTTGCGGGCTCGGGTTTTGTGGGCTGGTGCCTTGTCCGCAGAATGGCGGACACGGCTGTTGTGGAGTCCGGCTGTGGTGGTCCTGGCTTGGTCTCTGGCGGCAAGGCGGGCTGGATATTGGAGTCCGGCCTTGGAGAAGCTAGGGCGGACTGGCTATCTGCACAGGAGCGGCGAACTGGAATGTGTGTCCGCGGGCTGGCGGACACACTTGTTCTAGCTGCGGGATGTGGCGGTGATCCTATCGGCTAGGGCGGTGACCATACTCATCATCGTGCCTATAAATAGGACCCATGTCACATCAGGAGTAATGAACCTAGACCGAAGTAAGTGAACAGTAATTGAGCCCGCGTAAGTTGCTGCGGTCTGGACCTTGGTGTCCGCGCGGATAGAGAGTTGACCCGGTTGTGCTGTGCAGGTTGTGCGGATAGCGCTGGAAAGCCAGGACTTGGCTCTGATTGCGGTCAGGGACAGTGCGGACTCTGCGGTTAAGCAACAGGCGGTAAACAACAGGTCGCGGATAGCGACCAGGCGGTCTTCTCTTTGGCAACTTGGTTCGGGGTTCAGGAAGTCGCCTGCTTCAGGCGGACTGTTCCATTCGGTGACGCAGCTTGTGCGGTCTGGCGGCCTGCATAGATCGGCGGTGAAGAGCTAAGCATTGGAATAAGGGTGAGTCCGCGCGGCTTGGGTTGCGGTCTGGCGACCTGGCGGACTGAGCGGACTCCACAGCAGTAGGTCCGCGCGGCTTGTTGATTGAGTCCGCACGGCTTGTTTTTTGTTCTTGTCTTTGTAACTGTCTCTGCTCTCCCGGTGTTGGGTTTTGGTGAAGCATGTCTCGCCATGTATGTCTCGCCTTGTAAAGAAGTTTGCTCTTGATCAATAAAGAAGCTTGTGTTGCATGTGTTGCTGGTTGTTACTGCTTTGTTGAGATAACCCCTGCTAACTCCACGATCCGAGAAAACTTTCAACATTATAAGTGGGCGTATCCTCCTTCGGTTTGTTGAGCTTTCAACAGGGTATCCAAGGGGGCGTCTGCGGCTTGTTGAATTTTAACAGGCCGGAGGTGCTTTGACGGAGCTGTTTCACCCAGTAATCGAAGAGGATGAGTTGATGGAGTTGGATCGGCGCCCCTCATGGGTAGACCCCTTCATTACTTTCCTGACCATATGCAATCTACCGGAGGAAGTCAAGGACAAAAAGCGCCTCAGCCATAAATCAGCTCATTACGTGATGCACGAAGAAAGGTTGCACTGGTAGACACTTTCTGGGCTCCTAGCTCGATGTGTAACGGAGGAGGAAATTCCGAAGATCCTAGAAGAAGTGCTCTCCAGCGAGTGGGGGAGCCACTCGGGAGGTCGGACCTTGGAGGTGAGGGTGGTATGATAGGGATACTTCTGGCCATCTCTGAGAAAGGACACGGTCGAGTTCACAAGGAAGTGTCGAAAGTGTCAGTTGTATGTTCCACTGCAACTTCTACCCACCCAGAGACTTAGGAGAACGCGGCGCCCTGGCCCTTTGCTATCTAGGGGATGGACTTGGTTGGACCTTTTACCCAAGCAAGTGGGCATAGGAGGTTTCTCTTAGTCATGATCGACTACTTCTCGAAGTGGTTGGAGGTAAAAAACGCTAGCAAATGTGACCTCCCAGGTGATCCGTAATTTAATATGGGGAGAGATCATATATCGACACGGGCTCCCACGGGCCATAGTCACTGACAATGGACCCCAGTTTGTCAGCAAAGAGTTCATCAGCTTCTGCACTCAGCTGGGGATAGACCTCAGGTTTGCCTCCATCCACCACCCTCAGAGTAACAGGTAGGTGGAGGCGGCAAAGAAGATCATTGTAAATCTATTGAAGAAGGTGGAGAACTTGAGAGGAAGTTGGGTAGAACAGCTTCCCTTAGTGTTATGGGCTCTGAGGAACAGCCCCAATACGGCTACCGGAGAAACCCCCTTCAAACTTTCTCACGGCTGTGAAGCCATTCCGCCCGTGGAGTTCGAGGTCAGATCGCCGCAGGTGGAAATTGCTAAGGAAGGAGATGAGGAATAAAGGGTAGAGAATGAAGAAAGGCTACGACTCTCCCTAGATTTGATAGAGGAACTTCGCGACACGACCGTCGTTAGGCAACAAGAGCTCAAGCGACGGATGGCTAAGTACTTTGACAAGCATGTTAGGATCAAACAATTCACAGAAGGGGAATTGGTCCTGAAAAAGGTAGATGTCGTGGTGAGATCTATAACAATGGGGGAGCTTCATCCAAATTGGGAAGGCCCATACATCATTAAGGAAGCGCTAAAGTCAGGAGGATATCGCCTCCAGAATATGGAGGGGGAGGTCCTATGCCACACCTGAAGTGGTGATGATTTGAAGTGTTTTTATCCTTGAACCTTGTATGTAACATATTCTTTTTTAATATTAAGTCTTCTGATACTCCAGATCTTTGGCAAACGAACTGTGTGAGTGGATGATAAGTTGGATATATTGACCCCGAGAAGATCCCACTAACCAAGATCCCACTATCTGGCAGGGCTGTAAGTCACTCGGTGGTGGTTGGAATGTTGATACCGAGAAGATCCCGCGGACCAGGCACCCACTAGCTGGCAGGGCTGCAAGTCACTCGGTGGTGGTTGGAATATTGACACCGAGAAGATCCTGCTGACTAGGCTCCTACTAGCTGGCGGGGCTGGAAGTCACTCAGTGGTGGTTGGAATGTTGACCCCGAGAAGATTCTGCTGACCAGGCTCCCACTAGCTGGTAGGGATGGAAGTCACTTGGTGGTGGTTGGAATGTTGACCCCGAGAAGATCCCACTGATCAGGCTCCCATTAGCTGGCAGGGATGGAAGTCACTTGATGGTGGTTAAAATGTTGATCCCGAGAAGATCCTGCTGACTAGGCTCTCATTAGCTGACAGGGCTGGAAGTCGCTTGGTGGTAGTTAAAATGTTAACCCTGAGAAGATCTTATTAATATGGTTCCCATTATCTGGCAGGGCTGGAAGTCACTTGGTAGTGGTTGGAATGTTGACCCTGAGAAGATCCAACTGATCAGGCTCCCATTAGCTGGTAGGGCTGGAATTCACTCAGTGGTGGTTAGAATGTTGACCCTAAGAAGATCCTGCTGACCAGGCTCCCATTAGCTGGCAGGGATAGAAGTCACTTGTAGGTGGTTAGAATATTGACCCTGGGAAGATCCCGCTGACCAGGCTCTCACTAGCAAGCACGGCTGGAAGTCTCTCGGTGGTGGTCAGAATGTGTACCCCAAGAATATCCCGCTGACCAGGCTCTCACTAGCTAGCAGGGCTGGAAGTCACTCGGTGGTAGTTGGAATGTTGACCTTGAGAAGATCCCGCTGACTAGGCTCCTACTAGCTGGCAGGGATGGAAGTCACTCGGTGGTGGTAGGAATGTTGACCCCAAGAAGATCCCGCTGACCAGGCTCCCACTAGCTGGCAGGGCTGGAAGTCACTCGGTGGTGGTAGGAATGTTAACCTCGAGAAGATCCCGCTGACCAGGCTCCCACTAGCTGGGATTGCTGTAAGTCACTCGGTGGTGGTAGGAATGTTGACCCCGAGAAGATCTCACTGACCAGGCTCCCACTAACTGGCAGGGCTGGAAGTCACTCGGTGGTGGTTCAAATGTTGACCCCGAGAAGATCCCGCTAACCAGGCTCCCACTAGCTAGTAGGGCTGGAAGTCACTCGGTGGTATATTGACCCCGAGAAGATCCCTCTGACCAGACTCCCATTAGCTGGCAGGGATGGAAGTCACTCGGTGGTGGTTAGAATGTGACCCCATGAAGATCCCGCTGACAAGGCTCCCACTAGCTGGTAGGGATGGAAGTCACTCGGTGGTAGTTGGAATATTGACCCCGAGATGATCCCGCTGAATAGGCTCCCACTAACTGGCAAGACTGGAAGTCACTCGGTGGTGGTTGGAATGTTGACCCTGAGAAGATCCCCCTGACTAGGCTCACATTAGCTGGCAGGACTGGAAGTCACTAGGTAGTGGTTGGAATGTTAACCCCGAGAAGATCATGCTGACCAGGCTCCCATTAGCTGGCAGGGCTGGAAGTCACTCAGTAGTGGTTGGAATGTTGACCCTGAGAAGATCCTGCTGACCAAGTTCTCATTAGCTGACAGGGCTAGAAGTCACTTGGTCGTAGTTGGAATGTTTACCCCAAGAAGATCTCATTGACCAGGCTCTCATTAGCTGGCAGGGCTGGAAGTCACTCGGTGGTGGTTAGAATGTCGACCCCGAGAAGATCCGCTGACCGGGCTCCTATCAGCTGGCAGGGCTGGAAGCCACTCGGTGGTGGTTGGAAATGTTGACTCTAGGACGATCCCGCTATCAGGCCCTCACCAAGCTGACAGTGTTGGAAGGCCCTCGGTGGAGGTCATGAAATATCATGGAGCTAAGTCCCGAGGTAACCCCGTTGTTAGGCTCTCAGCTAGTTGGCAGGTCTGGAAGACCCTCGGTGGACGTGGTGAGACACTTGGGAAGGGGGTTGGTCCAAAGAGAATGACGCTCGTTTAGAGCATGGCAGGTGAGACCTAGATGCATGAGTGGGGTCTGCATAGCGCAAGGACCCACTCGATAAAGATCCACTCAGCAGGTTTTCTCGACGATTTAGCCTCTCGGAGTAGGGAATTGGTGTCGTCTCACACCAGACTGTCCACGTGCGTGGGGTCGTTGCGGTCACCACCTAAGAGCCTAAGGCAAGCACGAATAAGGACAACTGAGAGTAAGCTTTCGTTAAAAACTCACTTCGGGCAAGAGCAACCCAGGCGCAGCTTAGAAACTAAGGGTTGGTGGTGAACAAACACGCACAAGAGCGTTTGTGAATTGAGAGAAACAAAAAAGCAAGAAAAATTAACAATAAACAACCATTTCGGCAGAAACACAACTTAGAAAATTTGTATTTATATCTCAAAAAGTGTTTTTACAAGAGGGTTTGTCCCTGGCACAACATCAATAAAAAAAAAATACAATCAAAAAAATAAAAGCAGAAGAGCTTCAGGATGAGTCGTTGGGCTTCTCGTTGGAAGATCTTTCGCTCCCGCGGAGGGTAGAATCGATGTCGTCTCAAAGCGGGAGGTCCTCGTCCTCGGCCACGTCGATTGGGGTGAAAAGCCATGGGAGGATGTTCGCGCCACGAGCCTTTCAATGCCTTCCATCAGAATTCCGGCCTCTCGCAGCTCCTCGATCATGTGCTTAGCCGCCCCCTGGGAATTCTCCTGCATCATCACCACGATCTCATGGTTGGTGTATTGATGCAGTTTTCCCTTCTCGTCGGGAGGTGGCGGGACGAGGAGCTCTTGCAGACACATTTTCTCAACCTTCAACCCCGTGACCTCGCGTTTATAGCCAGCCACCCGCACGCAGAGTTGTTCGACATTCGCGGGGCCCTGCATAAAAGGTTTAAAAAGTTAGTATAAAACAAAAAACGAGAGTGCAAAAGACATGCGAGGCTTCACTCACCCCTTTTGTCGGGCGATTGGGAGAATCTCCTCGAAATCCTTCAGCTTGTCCTTTAGGGAGGCAACCTCCGCTGTGGATAGATCCCATGACTGCTGGACGTCGCCAAGGTTCCGCTCGAGGGTGAGGCTGCAACACGACGATATATACACAAGCTCAAGGGCTCGAAGCGGGCCCGCGCATCCTCATGCGCGAGGGTCCAGGTCGACTTCGCATCAAAAATGTTATCGTCCTCCCGACTGTATAACCCAGAAGCGAATGTGAAGGCATCGCAAGTGGTGTCCCGCTTGATCCATGAGGGGAGGAGCGTTGAAATGGAGGCCCGATTGACCTTGTCATCCCATTAGAGTAGGGGATGACCAGTCTCGTCCATGTATTTCTCGTCGAGACCAAAATTCTGGTGCCCTTGCGGCACCGGCCCCACGGGAGCCTTCTGTGTCGCGGTGATGATCTGGGCAGCGACGCTAGGCGTATCCGTCGCGGTCGAGGTCTTGGTAGGAGCCTCGACGACATACTTGCCCTTATCCAGCGCTGGCGGCTTGGTTTTCTTGAAGGATGTTGGAGGGGAGGCATCGGGCTTCAGCTTTGGGGATGTAACACCCCCATCCGTCACATAGGATATAACAGAAGGTCTGGCCGGGGCCCCACGCCATATACCACGGATAGTTAGTGGAGTTACGTATTAATACAAAATTACCATCAAAGGAAACACGCGTCCTAACTCAGAGCATTCTAGCAGAAGCTTTTTAAAACAGTTATAAGAACCCAAACCAAAGCATGAATGTCCACTAAAATCCAAAGTAGGAATGACAGTACAAATACACCAAATAGTTTGCCTTATGGTCTTACAAGAGTTTCCTTAAACAATAAATGTGTTAAATACATCAGCACGCAGTCCGGACACACATGAGAATAAAGAGCAAACATTCGCTTTGGCCTTCAAGGGCTGGCTCAGCAACAAGGGCTTCAGCCCGCAACTTGCCACTAGGCTCCGCAGCACCTGCAATCAACATTCCACCGCAGCGGTGGCAAACAAAAGCAACGGTAAGCTAAAGCTGATCAAATTATAACGACCCCGCCCCTTAATCTGGGCGGCGGTGCTCCTTCCCTGTATTTCATTAGTATAATCAAACATAATAGTGAACGTACAATTTAAGCACACTTCACCACAGGCGTAGGCACGCACGACCACACACCCCGTGCTCTCAGGGCACATTCTCGGTGAACCTGGTCCACCACCGCCCCCTAGGATGGCAACATCGTGAGCATTAAAGTCTTTTCGGCCGAATCCTAAGACTCTCCCTCTATGTCATCGATAAGCCCCTTAAACTGAACCACATAGAGCGGGTATGGTTTCACTCAACCCGTTGTTAACATCGCCATGTCAATTTAAGTCATAGGCATGGGCCAAGCTTCCCCGAAGCCCGAGTATCGATCACACAATTTTACATAACCCAATTATGTACAAGTTGGCTCCCAGACCACCAAGATGGCAGAACCACGCATCTGCCCAGTTTTCTGGGTGCACCTTGAGGTTAGTCCCCAAGTCTCCCTGTTGCAATCTACCACGTAGAAAAAACAGAAAAACAAACGGCACAGAGTCTTCTTCGGCATTACAATCATCATGAAAACATCACCGATCCAGACCAACATGTCATGGTAGGCTTCACACACCATTCATATGTCCGTACTTCGATTCCGGACTCTAAATGCAAAACAACGGGTCTATTCTTGTCCACCCGAAGGAATACCTCACTCACTGCACACTCGCGAGAGCGGGTTTTCCTATGCAGAAAGGAAGAGGACTTCACATGTCCAAGAAGAGAATCGTTACCCTAGAGGTTCGCTTTGGCGCCAGGGAAAACTAGCTGGATGAAAAGCACCGCAACAGCCTTGCCTCCACGGATCTGGACACGGCTCGCGATATGGGGCTCTGAAGCTCCACCGGCCGCCAGATTCCTCCTTCTCCTTCTTCCTTGCTCTCCCCACTCTCTAACTCTTTTAGAAAGAGAATGACCTAAGAGAAATGACGGTTTAACCCTCAACTCCCGGCCTTATAACAGCAGGGAGATCTCTGGGCCATTGGATCCTATTAGAAGGAAATGAAGGGCCACGAAACGCCCTGAAAATCACTGTCTTGGGCCGAATTCGGCCTGTGACACGCCCGTGTCACAGTCTGTGTGCCTTAATCAATGTAAGCAAATGTCGCGTCTCGACCAGGACAAGGGCTTAGACACGCCCGTGTCAACATTTGACACGCCCGTGTCAATCAACACACGCATGTGTCATGGGGCGTGTTCCTCAATCGAAACAAGAAATGTAATGTCCTGAACAGGAAATGGTTTCTCGACACGCTCGTGTCAACTTTTGACACGCCTGTGTTGACCAGTACATGCATGAGTTCAAGGTCGTGTTCCTCACCCGACATAGCCTGGCTAACATAGAACAGGACACAGCCCTGGACACGCCCGTGTCTCAGGTCATGTGCCTGACCTCCAAGGATCGTCGAATGTATTTCGTCGACCACACGGAAAATCGTCGAACTTTTAGCAGGACACGGCCATGGACACGCCCGTGTGCCAGGCCGTGTGACCCTTATCAGACCCCAGATTAGCCTTAAGACGCTACCAAATCATTTCCGAGTTTTGGGGCGTTATAATTCTCCCCCTTAAATGAATTTCATCCTGAAATTATGTAATAAAAAGTACTCAAACTTAAACGGTACCTGAGTAGAAGAGCTCGTGATACTCCTCAAGGATGGTCTGCTCTCGCTCCACAAAAACTCATCACGACCGCAGTTGTCCCATCGGACTTTGACCATCTTGATGTCTTTGTTACGAAGTTGCATAACTTCAAAGTCCTCAATGCGAATGGGCTTGACCTTCATCGTCAACCCATTATCAACCGGTACCTGATCGACCGCAATCACTTGCGAAGGCTCTTGCACCGCCTTCCGCAACACTGATATGTGGAATATGTCATGTAGACCACTCAGTTCCACTGATATCTTTAGTCGATAAGCCGCTTCACCAATTCGCTCTAAAATCTCAAACGGTCCAAGGTACCTCAGACTCAGCTTCTTCAAGCGTCGTAACCGTGAGACACCCTTGAATGGCTTAATTTTCAAATATACCCAGTCACCAACAGCAAACTCAACGTTCATATGCTTGGCATTATAGTATTTAGCCTGCCTGTCCTAAGCGATCAGCAATCGTTCTTGTATGTTTGTACCAACGAAGTGGCGTCTTCCACTTCTTGTCGTTTGTACAGCTTCAACTCACCCGTCTCTAACCAAGACAACGGCGTGCGACACTTTCTACCGTAAAGGTCCTCGAAGGGCGCCATTTGAATACTCGCTTGATAGTTGTTGTTATAAGAAAATTCCACCATGTACAGGTGATCCTCCCACTGCTTTCCGAAATCCAAGACGCACATGCAAAGCATGTCCTCCATCATCCTGTTGACCCTCTCGGTCTGACCATCCGTCTGTGGATGAACGGCCGTGCTGAAACTCAGCTTAGTTCCCAACAATTGATGCACTAACCTCCAATCGTTGGACATGAAGCGCCCATCTCGGTCACTCACGATGCTGCGGGGCACACCGTACAGTCGAACAATGTTATCTACGTAGAGTTTTGCCAGTTTATCCATTGAATCATCCTTCCTATTCGAAATAAAGTGCGACACATTCGTCAATCTATCTATGATCACCCAGATGGTGTTGTTTCCATTTTGCGACCTTGGCAACCCATGCACGAAATCCATTGAAATATCGTCGAACTTCCACTCCAGGATAGGTAA
The DNA here is from genome assembly GCA_039583875.1 of Platanthera guangdongensis. Lineage (NCBI taxonomy): Eukaryota > Viridiplantae > Streptophyta > Magnoliopsida > Asparagales > Orchidaceae > Platanthera > Platanthera guangdongensis. Next base: position 127,489,003 of record CM077159.1, on the reverse strand, counting down.
GGGCGTTAAGAAATCTCCAGGCTTCTGGCAATCCGCCTTCACCAAGGCGCACGTTTGACACTTCACCACATAAAGTGCTACGTCCCTCTTAAGTCCTGGCCACCAGAACAACTTTTTCATATCTCTAGATATTTTGTGCTCTCCAGGTGAATCGAGTACTTAGTTTGACGTGCCTCGTACATCAATTCCTCTCGTAGATTACCCACACTTGGGACGCACAAACGACAGTCCCTCCATAACAGTCCATCCTTAACAATAAATTGGGAATTTGACTCATCCAAAGCCTCATCCATGATCTGCTTCATGATGTTATGCCCATCCAGAGCTTGTCGAATCCTATCAGCAAGGTCATAATTCACTTTAGCCCAGTTCAATTGCGCTTCGGCACTAGTCTGCTTGTCAGCACAAGAGATCTCTAGTGCCTCGAAATCACGAACTAAACACTCATCATGTATCGACAACCATTTGGTCTGCACGGGAGCCCTACGACTCAACGCATCTGCAACCGCATTGTCTTTCCCAGGCACATAATGTATCTTGAAGGTGTAGTCACCAAGGAACACCATCCACCTCCACTCTGCATGTTTTGGTTCTTTTGATCCAACAAGTACTTCAGACTCTTCTGATCGGTATAGATATTAACATTCACACTGTACAGGTAATGCCTCCACAGCTTCAGGGCAAATATCACGGCCGCTAACTCCAAGTCATGGAACGGATAATTCCTCTCGTGTACCTTCAGCTGACGTGAGCCATAAGCTATTACACTCACATGCTGCAGGAGAACATAACCTAAGCCACTGCCCGAAGCATCGCTGTAAATCTCAAATCCTTCGGTCCCACTCGGCGAACATAGAATAGGCGTCATGGTCAGCCGACTTTTTAGTTCTTCGAAAGCTTGCGCACACTCTAACAACCACACAAACTTTTGATCTTTCTTCGTCAAAGTTGTGAGGGATAATACTATTCGCGAGAAGTTCTCTTCGAAGCGCCTGTAGTAGCCGGCAAGTCCAAGGAAACTCCGGACTTCTGCCATTATAGATAACACAGGCCACTCCCGTATCGCAACTATCTTCGTCGGATCTACCGCAATCCCTTCTCCACTAACTATATGACCAAGGAATGCTACCGAGGATAACCAGAATTCACATTTGGAGAATTTGGCATAAAGTTGATTCCTCCTCAATGTCTCCAACACCATATGCAGATACTTGAAATGATCCTCCTCGCACTGCAAGTACAACAATATATCGTCGATAAAGACTATCACGAAGTGGTCCAGGTACTCTCTGAACATTTTGTTCATCAAATCCATAAACATGTATGGCGCATTAGTAAGCCCAAACGGCATGACGGTGAACTCATAATGCCTATACTGTGTGCTGGAAGCTGTTTTGGGGATGTCACTTTCCCTTATCCGCAGCTGATAGTATCCGGATTTCAGATCCAACATTGAGTACACAGTCGATCCCACCAGCTGGTCGAACAGATCATCAATCCTGGGGATCAGATACCTATTCTTCTTTGTTAGCTTATTCAACTCCCGGTAATCGATACAAAGTCTTAATCTTCTGTCCTTCTTCTTTGCAAAGCGGACAGGCGTACTCCAAGGCGACGAACTTGGACGTACATAACCTTATTCCAACAGTTCTTGAAGTTGCACTTTCAGTTCCTCCATGTCCTTTGGCGCTAACCGATACGGAGAGCGTGACACGGGTTTGGCACCTAGCACTAGCTCAATGGTGAAGTAGATCTCTCACTAAGGCGGGGCTCCAGGGAGATAGTTAGGGAACACGTCAGGATACTCAGATACAACTGGGATACTGTCCATACTAGGCTTAGGCTTCGAATCCTCCACTAAAGTGAAAAACAGCTCTGCACCAGCACGAACTGCCTTAACCACCTGGAGAGCAGACATCAAAGTCATGCTCGACCCTTTCATGCCCGCAAAAGTCATCTCACGATCAGTTCCCAATTTGACCTCCTTGCGGTTGCAATCAATGTATGTCCGCTACTCCGAGAGCCAGTCCATCCTAAAGATCACGTTGAACTCCACTAACGGCAGTAGCGATGCTTGCAAGTCAAACTCTTGACTCCCAATCCGTATCTTTAAGCAACAAACTCTATCAGTGTGCATTGCACACCCATTAGGCAACAACACATCCAACTTTTCCCTTGTCATCAAAGAAGGTACTCTGATGCATGATACAAATCCTTCGGACAAAAAGGAATGCGAAGCTCACGTATCGAACAGTGCATCGCCCGATAATAGAAAATCAAAACAAAGCCTAGCACAAGCAGTCATAAGCTAACGTGCAAAAGGTAACAAATATATAAAGCTAATCTGCTTTTAATTAACTCATACATGTCACCACGTCAGTCTGCTTTATGGCCTCCTGAAGGCCAAGATTGTACACTCTAGGCTGAGCTGGAGCATAGTGGGATGCGGTTGACTCCACCGCCTTCCCCTTTTCCTCGTATATTGCTCCAGGCTTCCTCTCGGACTTTGGACGTCCGCTCCAACAATCTCTGGCAAAGTGTCCCAGCTTCCCACAGTTATAACATATAATTGGGTCTCGCCCAATTGCTGCTCCAGGTCTAGTCTTCTTTGCCACTAGAATACCACTACGTTCTCTGGCACTCTGTCCTATAGCTGCTCCTGACATATCTTTCTTTGCCTTCTATGCACCATCCCGACAATCTTGGGCAAGGTGTCATTCCTTGCCACAAGTATGACAAGTGTAAGTAACTTTTCTAGTAGATGTTCTAGCCCTCTTTTTTAGCATTCTGCGGTATGCAGCCTTTGTAAGACCTGCAAAGTTCGGTACATTACACACTGACATCTGGTGGGCTTTCCCCAAATCTACTTCCAAAGATCTAGCTGACTCCACCAAGGCTCAAAATCCCAATAATTTTGGTCCTAGCAGTAGAACCTGTAACTCGCCACGCAGATCATTATAAAATCTATCGACTATAGACTACTCATTCTCCAACTCAAAGCATGGGTAGCGCCTTATCATAAGAAACGCCTGCAAATATTCATCAACTGAGCGTGCTCCCTACACTAAAAGCATGTTCAAATGCTGACCCAATGTTCTTTTAAATGTCATTTGCTCCATCACACCACCCGACGTTGAAGCCACCTCAGGGACAAAGGGTTGCACATTCCTTCCATTTGGTGCATTAGTCACAGCGAACACTGCTTCAACTACCCTTCTTATGGTTTCAACAAAAGGAGGGGTCTCAGACACGTCATTGAGTGCACTACTCTCCGTGAGATGTTGTAGTTGCGACTGTCGCGCACCGCTCCTAGTCACCTATAGTTGTAAAAACGCTCAATTAGGCGACACACAAATTGCCAAAAGGCAATCATTGGAACGCTCAGGTTCCTCAAACAAGCGTATTTTCATTCCTAAGTGGACATTCATGGGTTCTTTTCATGTTATAACGATGACGCACATACATGTGCTCACCACCCCTTAAAAGAATTTGCCTACGAATTCAAATAAGCAATACCAATGTCATAGTCTGATACCAAATTGTAACACCCCCATCCGTCACATGGGATATAATAGAAGGTCCGGCTGGGGCCCCATGATATATACCATGGACAGTTAGTAGAGTTATGTATTAATACCAAATTACCGCCAAGGGAAACACACATCATAACTCAGAGCATTCTAGCGGAAGCTTTTTAAAATAGTTATAAGAACACAAACCAAAGCATGAATGTCCACTAAAACCCAAAGTATGAATGACAGTACAAATATACCAAATAGTTGACCTTATGGCCTTACAAGAGTTTATTTAAACAATAAATGTCTTCCATACATCGGCACGCAGCCGGACACACATGAGCATAAAGAGCAAACATTCGTTTTGGCCTCAAGGACTGTCTCAGCAACAACTGCTTCAGCCTACTACTTGCCACTAGGCTCCGCAGTACCTGCAATCAATATTTCACCGCATTTGTGGCAAACAAATGCAACGGTCAGCTAAAGCTGATCAAATTATAACAACCCCGCCCCTTAATCGGGGCGGTGGTGCTCCTTCCCTGCATTTCATTAGTATAATCAAACATAATAGTGAATGTACAATTTAAGCACACTTCACCACATGCGTAGGCACGCACGGCCACACACCCCGTGCTCTCAGGGCATATTCTCGGTGAACCCGGTCCACCACCGCCCCCAGGACGGCAACATCGTGAGCATTAAAGTCTTTCCGGCTGAAGCCTAAGACTCTCCCTCTATGCCATTGGTAGGCCCCTTAAATCGAACCACATGGAGCGGGTATGGTTTCACTCAACTCGTTGCTCACATCGTCATGTCAATTTAAGTCATCGGCGCGAGTCAATCTTCCCTGAAGCCCGAGTATCGATCACACAATTTTACATAATCCAGTTATGTACAAGTTGGCTCCCAGGCCACCAAGATGGCAGAACCATGGAACTGCCCAGTTTTTCGGGTGCACCGTGAGGTTAGTCCCCAAGACTCCCTGTTGCAATCTACCACGTAGAAAAACCCTAAAAAATGGCACGGAGTCTTCTCAGGCAATACAAGCATCATGAAAACATCACCGATCCAGACCAACATGTCCTAGTAGGCTTTACACATCATGTCTATGTCCATACTTCGATTCCAGACTCTAAATGCAAAACGACGGGGACTATTCATGTCCACCCGAAGGAATACCTCACACTCACGGCACACTCGTGAGAGCGGGTTTTCCTATGCAGAAAGGAAGAGGACTTCACATGTCCAAGAAGAGAATCGTTACCCAAGAGGTTCGCTTTGGGGCCATGGAAAACTAGCCAAATGAAAAGCACTGTAATGGCCTCACCTCCACGGATCTGGACGTGGCTCGCGATTTGGCGCTCCGAAGCTGCACCAGCGGCCGGATTCCTCCTTCTCCTTCTTTCTTGCTCTCCCCACTCTCTAACTCTTTTAGAAAGAGAATGACCTAAGAGAAATGAGGGTTTAACCCACAACTGTCGGCCTTATAACAGCAGGGAGATCTCTGGTCTGTTGGATCCTATTAGAAGGAAATGAAGGGCCACAAAACGCCCTGAAAATCACTTTCCTGGGCCATATACGGCCTATGACACGCTCGTGTCACAGGCCATGTGCCTTAAGCAACGTAAGAAGCTGTCACATCCCGACCAGGACACGGGCTTAGACACGCCCGTGTCAACATTTGACACGCCCGTGTCAACATTTGACATGCCCGTGTCAATATTTGACACGCCCGTGTCAATCAGCACATGCCCGTGTCATGGGGCGTGTTCCTCAATAGACACAAGAACCATAACGTCCCGAACAGGACATTGTTTCTCGACACGCCCGTGTCAACTTTTGACACGCCCGTGTCGACCAGTACACGCCTGAGTTCATGCTCGTGTTCCTCACCTGACACAGCCTGGCTAACACAGAGCAGGACACGGCCTTGGACACGCCCGTATCTCAGGTTGTGTGTCTGGCCTCCAAGGATCGTCGAATGTATTTCATCGACCACACGGAAAATCGTCGAACTTGTAGCAGGACACGGCCATGGACACGCCCATGTCCCAGGCAGTGTGACCATATCAGGCCCTAGATTAGCCTTAAGACACTACCAAATCATTTCCTAGTTATGGGGCGTTACAATTCTCCCCCCTTAAATGAATTTCGTCCCGAAATTATGGAATAAAAAGTACTCAAACTTAAATGGTACCTGAGTAGAAGAGCTCGGGATACTCCTCAAGCATGGTCTGCTCTCGCTCCCATGAAAACTCATCACGACTGTAGTTGTCCCATCGGACTTTGACCATCCTGATGTCTTTGTTACGAAGTCGCTTGACTTCAAAGTCCTCAATGAAAACGGGCATGACCTTCATCGTCAACCAATTATCAACTGGTACCTGATCGACCGCAATCACTTGCGAAGGCTCTTGCACCGCCTTCCGCAACACTAATATGTGGAATATGTCGTGTAGACCACTCAATTCCACTGATAGCTTTAGTCAATATGCCGCTTCACCAATTCGCTCTAAAATCTCAAATGGTCCAAGGTACCTCAGACTCAGCTTCTTCAAGCGTCATACCCGTGAGACACCCTTGAACGGCTTAATTTTCAAATATACCCAGTCACCAATAGCGAACTCAACGTTCATATGATTGGCATCATAGTATTTAGCCTGCCTGTCCTGAGCGATCAGCAATCGTTCTTGTATTGTTTGTACCAATAAAGTGGCGCCTTCCACTTCTTGTCATTTGTACAGCTTCGACTCACCTGTCTCCAACCAAGACAATGGCGTGCGACACTTTCTACCGTAAAGAGCTTCGAAGGGCGCCATTTGAATACTCGCTTGGTAGTTGTTGTTATTAGCAAACTCCACCATGTACAGGTGATCCTCCCACCGCTTTTCGACATCCAAGACGCACATGTGAAGCATGCCCAAAATCGTCCAGTTGACCCTCTCGGTCTGACCATCCGTCCGCGGATGAAAGGCCGTGCTGAAACTCAGCTTGGTTCCCAACAATTGATGCACTAGCCTCCAGTCATTGGACGTCAAGCGCCCATCTCGGTCACTCACGATGTTGCGGGGCACACCGTACAGTCGAACAATGTTATCTACGTAGAGTTTTGCCAGTTTATCCACTGAATCATCCTTCCTATTCAGAATGAAGTGCGACATATACGTCAATCTATCTACGATCAACCAGATGGCGTTGTTTCCCTTTTGCGACCTTGAAAACCCATGCACGAAATCCATTGAAATATCGTCGAACTTCCACTCCAGGATAGGTATGGACTTCAAGAAATCTCCCGGCTTCTGGCAATCCGCCTTCACTAAGGCGCACGTTTGACACTTCGCCACATAAAGTGCTATGTCCTTCTTAAGTCCTGGCCACCAGAACAACTTTTTCATATCTCTAAACATTTTTGTGCTCCCCGGGTGAATCGAGTACATAGTATGATGAGTCTCGCACATCAATTCCTCTCGTAAATTACCCACACTTGGGACGCACAGACTGCAGTCCCTCCATAATAGTCCATCCTTAATAATAAATTGGGAATTTGACCCATCCAAAGCCTCATCCATGATCTGCTTCATGATGTTATCCCCATCCAGAGCTTGTCGAATCCTATCAGCAAGGTCATATTGCACTTTAGTCCAGTTCAATTGCGCTTCGGCACTAGTCTGCTTGTCAGCACAAGAGATCTCTAGTACCTCCAAATCACGAACTAAACGCTCATCATGTATCGACAACCAGTTGGTCTATGCAGGAGCCCTATGACTCAATGCATCCGCAACCGCATTGCCTTTCCCAGACACACAATGTATCTTGAAGGTGTAGTCACCCAAGAACTCCATCCACCTCCATTGTCGCATGTTTTGGTCCTTTTAATCCAACAAGTACTTCAGATTCTTGTGATCGGTATAGATATCGACCTTCACATAGTACAGGTAATGCCTCCACAGCTTCAGGTCAAATATCACGGTCGCTAACTCCATGTCATTGACCGGATAATTCCTCTCGTGTACCTTCAGCTGACGTGAGCCATAAGCTATTAAACTCTCATGCTGCAGGAGGACACAACCTAAGACACTGCCCGAAGCATCGCTGTAAATCTCAAATCCTTCGGTCCCACTTGGTGAACATAAAATAGGCGTCGTGGTCAGCTGACTTTTCAGTTCTTCGAAAGCTTGCGCGCACTCTAGCAACCATACAACTTTTGATCTTTCCTCGTCAAAGTCATGAGGGTAACGCTATCCGCGAGAAGTTCTCTACGAAGCGCCTGTAGTAGCCGACAAGTCCAAGGAAACTCCGGACTTCTGACACGATAGATAACACAGGCCACTCCCGTATCGCAACTATCTTCGCCGGATCTACCGCAATCCCTTCTCCACTAACTATATGACCAAGGAATGCTACCGAGGATAACCAGAATTCGCATTTTGAGAATTCGGCATAAAGTTGATTCCTCTTCAATGTCTCCAACACCATATGCAGATGTTTGAAAAGATCCTACTCGCACTGCGAGTACAATAATATATCGTCGATAAATACTATCACGAATTGGTCCAGGTACTCTCTGAACATTCTGTTCATCAAATCCATAAACACGGATGGCGCATTAGTCAGCCCAAACGGCATGACGGTGAACTCATAATGCCTATACCGTGTGCTGAAAGCTGTCTTAGGGATATCACTTTCCCTTATCCGCAGCTGATAGTATCCGGATTTCAGATCCAACTTTGAGTACACAGTCGACCCCACCAGCTGGTCGAACAGATCATCAATCCTTGGGATCAGATACCTATTCTTCTCTGTTAGCTTATTCAACTCCTGGTAATCGATACAAAGTCGTAAGCTTCCGTCCTTCTTCTTAACAAAGAGCACTGGCGTACTCCAAGGCGACAAACGTGGACGCACATAACCCTATTCCAACAGTTCTTGAAGTTGCACTTTCAATTCCTCCAACTCCTTAGGCGCTAACCGATACGGAGAGCGCGACACGGGTTCGGCACCTGGCACTTGCTCAATGGTGAAGTCGATATCTCGCTGAGGCGGGGCTCCAGGGAGATCGTCAGGGAACACGTCAGGATACTCAGACACAACTGGGATACTGTCCATACTAGGCTTAGGATTCGAAGCCTCCACTAAAGTGAAAAATAGCTCTGCACTAGCACGAACTGCCTTAGCCACCTGGAGAGCAGACATCAAAGTCTTGCTCCACCCTTTCATGCCCGTAAAAGTCGTCTCACGATGAGTTCCCAATTTGACCTCCTTGCGGTTGCAATCAATGTATGTTCGCTGCTCCGAGAGCCAGTCCATCCCAAAGATGACGTCGAACTCCACTAATGGCAGTAGCGATGCTTGCAAGTCAAACTCTTGATTCCCAATCCGTATCTTTTCGCAACAAACTCTATCTGCGTCATTGCACACCCATTAGGCAACAACACATCCAACTTTTCCCTTGTCATCGAAGAAGGTACTCCGATGCATGATATAAATCCTTCGGACAAAAAGGAATGCAAAGCTCCCGTATCGAACAGTGCTCTCGCCGGATAATAGAAAATCAAAAAAATCCTAGCACAAGCAGTCATAAGCTAACGTGCAAAAGGTAACAAATATATAAAGCTAATCTGCTTTTAATTAACTCATACATGTCACCATGTCAGTCTGCTTTATGGCCTCCTGAAGGCCAAGATTGTACACTCTAGGCTAAGCTGGAGCATAGTGGGATGCGGTTGACTCCACCGCCTTCCGCTTTTCCTCGTATGTTGCTCCAGGCTTCCTCTCGAACTTTGGACATCCGCTCCAACAATCTCGGGCAAAGTGTCCCGGCTTCCCACAGTTATAACATATAATTGGGTCTCGCCCAATTGCTGCTCCAGGTCCAGTCTTCTTTGCTACTAGAATACCACTACGTTCTCTGACACTCTGTCCTATAGTGGCTCCTGACATATCTTTCTTTGTCTTCTGTGCACCATCCCGACAATCTCAGGCAAGGTGTCATTCCTTGCCACAAGTATGACAAGTGTAAGTAGCTTTGCTAGTAGATGTTCTAGCCCTCTTTTTCAGCGTTCTGCGGTATGCAGCCTTTGTAAGACCTGCAGAGTTCGGTACCCTACACACTGACATCTGGTGGGCTTTCCCCAAATCTACTTCCAAAGATCTAGCCGGCTCCACCAAGGTTCAGAATCCCAATAATTTTGATCCTAGCAGTAGAACCTGTAACTCGCCACACGGACGATTATAAAATCTTTCGACTCTAGACTACTTGTTCTCCAACTCAAAGCCTGGGTAGCGCCTTATCATAAGAAACGCATGCAAATATTCATCAACTGAGCGCGCTCCCTGTACTAAAAGCATGTTCAAATGCTGACCTGATGGTCTTCTAAATGTCATTTGCTCCATCACACTACCCGACGTTGATGCCACCTCAGGGACAAAGGGTTGCGCATTCCTTCCATGTGGTGCATTAGTCACAGCGAACACCGCTTCAACTACCCTTCTTATGGTTTCAACAGAAGGAGGGGTCTTAGACACATCGTTGAGTGCACTACTCTCCATGAGATATTGTAGTTGCAACTGCCGCGCACCGCTCCTAGTCACCTATAGATGTAAAAACACTCAATTAGGCGACACACAAATTGCCACAAGGCAATCATTGGAACGCTCAGGTTCCTCAAACAAGTGTATTTTCATTCCTAAGTGGACATTCATGGGTTCTTTTCATGTTATAACGATGACGTACATACATGTGTTCACCACCCCTTAAAAGAATTTGCCCACGAATTCAAATAATCAAGACCAATGTCATAGCCTGATACCAAATTGTAACACCCCCATCCGTCACATGGGATATAACAGAAGGTCCGGCTGGGGCCCCTTGCCATATACCACAGACAGTTAGTAGAGTTACGTATTAATACCAAATTACAGTCAAAGGAAACACACGTCCTAACTCAGAGCATTCTAACGGAAGCTTTTTAAAACAGTTATAAGAACTCAAACCAAAACATGAATGTCCATTAAAACTCAAAGTATGAATGACAGTACAAATACACCAAATATTTGGCCTTATAGCCTTACAAGAGTTTATTTAAACAATAAATGTCTTCCATACATCGGCACGCAGGTCGGACACACATGAGCATAAAGAGCAAACATTCGCTTTGGCCTTCAAGGGCTGCCTCAGCAACAAGGGCTTCAACCCGCTACTTGCCACTAGACTCCGCAGCACCTGCAATCAACATTCCACCGCAACTGTGGCAAACAAAAGCAACGGTCAGCTAAAGATGATCAAATTATAACGACCCCGCCACTTAATCGGGACGGTGGTGCTCCTTCCCTGCATTTCATTGGTATAATCAAACATAATAGTGAACGTATAATTTAAGCACACTTCACCACAGGCGTAGGCACGCACGACCACATACCCTGTGCTCTCAGGGCACATTCTCGGTGAACCCGGTCCACCACCGCCCCCAGGACGGCAACATTGTGAGCATTAAAGTCTTTTCGGCCGAAGCCTAATACTCGCCCTCTATGCCATCAGTAGGCCCCTTAAACCGAACAACATAGAGCGGGTACGGTTTCACTCAACTAGTTGCTCACATCTCCATGTCAATTTAAGTCATCGGCGCGGGTCAAGCTTCCCTGAAGCCCAAGTATCGATCACACAATTTTACATAACCCAGTTATGTTCAAGTTGGCTCCCAGGCCACCAAGATGGCAGAACCACGCAACTGCCCAGTTTTCCGGGTGCACCGTGAGGTTAGTCCCGAAGGCTTCCTGTTGAAATCTACAACGTAGAAAAACCCGAAAAACAAATGGCACAGAGTCTTCTCAGGCAATACAAGCATCATGAAAACATCATCGATCCAGACCAACATGTCCTGGTAGGATTCACACACCATGCCTATGTCTGTACTTCGATTCCAGACTCTAAATGCAAAATGACGGGGACTATTCATGTCCAACCGAAGGAATACCTCACACTCACGGCACACTCGCGAGAGCGGGTTTTCCTATGCAGAAAGGAAGAGGACTTCGCATGTCTAAGAAGAGAATCATTACCCTAGAGGTTCGCTTTGGCGCCATGGAAAACTAGCCAGATGAAAAGCACTACAACGGCCTCGCCTCCATGGATCTGGACGCGGCTCGCGATTTGGCGCTCCGAAGCTTCACCGGTGGCCGGATTCCTCCTTCTCCTTCTTTCATGCTCTCCCCACTCTCTAACTCTTTTAAAAAGAGAATGACCTAAGAGAAATGAGGGTTTAACCCTCAACTCCCGGCCTTATAATAGCAGGGAGATCTCTGGGCCATTGGATCCTATTAGAAGGAAATGAACGGCCACGAAACGCACTGAAAATCACTTTCTTGGGACGAACACGGCTTGTGACAAGCCCATGTCACAGGTCGTGTACCTCAAGCAACGTGAGAAACTGTCGCGTCCCGACCAGGACACGGTCTTAGACATGCCCGTGTCAATATTTGACACGCCCGTGTTAATTAGCACACTCATGTGTCATGGGGTGTGTTCCTCAATCGACACAGGAACCGTAACATCCCGAACAGGACACGGTTTCTCGACACGCCCGTATCAACTTTTTACACACCAGTGTCGACCAGTACAAGCCTGAGTTCAAGGCCGTGTTCCTCACCTGACACAGTCCGGCTAACACAGAGCAGGACACGGCTCTGGACACGCCTGTGTCTCAGGCCGTGTGCCCGACCTCCATAGATTGTCAAATGCATTTCGTCGACCACATGGAAAATCGTCGAACTCATAGCAGGACACGGCCATGGACACGTCTGTGTCCCAGGCCGTGTGACCCTTATCAGGCCCCAGATTGGCCTTAAGACGCTATCAGATCATTTCCGAGTTTTGGGGCATTACAGGGGAACTCAGCCGAGATGAGGTACCCGGCTCCTCCCGACAGGCCGCGAACGTGAATACGGCGAGAGATGGGTCGTAGGCAAGAACCTTGGTTTCCTCGTACGGTTGCCTAAGAGGAACCTCTTGTACACTTGCACAAATAACGAGGGATAAGTCCTACCAATCCAAGGTGAATTCAAAAGTAGAAGGGTATAATATTACCTTCACCGGCGAGAACAGGCGGGGGAGAGTCTAGGTTCTGTCGCAGATACTTGACATCAAAAATCTTCGTGCCAAAGAAGGCATGAAGGGCGGTCTCGTGACCCCCAAGTGCGGGAGGCCCATAATTCGCCTCCTCATACTGAACCGGCGAGAGGGGAATTTTGCCAAAGTTCCCCGACACGAAGATAAATTTTGGGGAATATTGCACTAACTTCTCAGAATGATAGACTTTCTCGGGTTAATGACGGTGGAGATAAGTTATCTCCAGTAAGAGGACAGAGATCTCATGTTGAGGGGTCGGAGTCGGGATGGCAGTTTCGTCCGCCGTAAGGTTTCGCTGAATGGTCTTGGCCTTTCTCGTCTGATATGGCGAGTGCGCGGGCCTCTTGGACGAGAGCTACGTGGCATATTTAGAAGTTTTAGAAGTGTTCTTTGCTTGCAGAGTAGCGAGATGATCCAACAGCTCTTGCGAGATCGACTTCAGAGCCATTTTAGTATACATCATTGGGGCGGCGAAGGCTTGAGGGATGGACAGTGGATGAGCAGGGGATATCAAGTTAAGATCAGACCCTAGAATATTTATAGAGCCATGGAGGGACCCACAAAAGATTCCCTTCTAGTTCAACAAACACTCACTGAATACCCGTGGTTGAACTCCTCTTTCCAAGCAAAGAGCCAGCTCGAAAAGAGCGGGGATTGTGTGTTGGAACCCCAGTTTGGATTTGGGCAAGGAACATTATTAGGAATATTAGTTTGACCCACCATGTATAGTCATGGGTCATAGGATTATTTCTAGGACAGGTCATTTAGAAGGACTCTCCAGCATTGTAGAAAAGAAGTCCAAGAAATGTGGTTAAGACAAAGTCAGAGAATCAGATCGAACAACCAGAAGAGTAAACTAATTAGAGTAAAATCACAGCACAGAATAAAGAAAGAAGATCAAGCAACCAGAAGAGACACAAGGATTTTATAGTGGTTCCCCAACCTGGCTACATCCACTCTTCTACCACCCTGGTAGGAATCCACTCAGGTTTTTGATCAGGTGACTTCCACCAATGGGTTTTGATCAGGTCCGCAAAAACCAACTCAAGTCTTTTGGAAGGAGACTTGCAACCAGGAATCACTTTTGAAGGGAGATGACAACCCTTTATACAGGACGTGGTGAGAGAGTGATATTATCTTCTCTATCAACAATCTGAGAGAAGATTCAAGTGGAATGATGTTAGCAAAGGCTTCCCCTGAGATATTGATTGGTTCAGGTTTGCTGGAAGCTTTGCTTCAGGGTGATATGCCTTCAATCTTCCGGCCTGGACCAGAGTATCCTTCAGGAACTTCTGACTGATAGAGTATTTGTTGTCCTTGAAGTAGTCCTGTAGAGTTGAGGGAAGAAGAAGACTCTTGATAGATGATTGGATGTTCTTCTTCTTCTTCAGATGGCTGTTATCACTCTGGTCTAGGGCTTCAAGTTACTGTAGTGATATTGTCCTTTCTGTATCTATCTGTGTATTGTTGTCTATCTGATCTATCTTCTTCCTGTATTTGAATTTCGTAGACTTGATGGTGGAAGAAACATTCCCGAGAGTGAAGATACTTTGGAAATTGATCCTCACTTAATTCTTCTGTAACTGTCCGTTTGAACGGCTATTTTCACTGAGAATATTGACTGTAATTAATCCTCAATTAATTCTTTCAACTGTTACTGATTGCTCAGAATTCGTTGACCTGAACTTTCGTCGAGTTCATCAATCATCGACCTGAGTTCGACATTCGTCGAACTCAGCTAGATTCGTCGAGCTGAATATCTTGCCTGCGTTCGTCGACTGGAGCTTGTAGTTCGTCGAGCTCAGTTTTTGTGTTCGTCGAGCTGAGAGAACTGTTGAGTGTCGACACAGTTGCTGTGATGGTGTCGACACAACCTTGCTGTGAGTCTTGAGATCGTCGACCTGAGTTCAGAGAAGCAACTCAGAATTCGTCGACCGGAGATCGTCGTTCGTCGAACTGCGTTCGACGATCGTCGATCTGATTCTCTGACTTTGTCTTAACCGCATTTCTTGGAATTCTTTTCTATAATGCTGGAGAGTCCTTCTAAATGACCTGTCCTAGAAATAATCTTATGACCCATGACTATACATGGTGGGTCAAACTAATATTCCTAATAGTGTTCCTTGCCCAAATCCAAACTGGGGTTCCAACAATCTCCCCCTATTTGGGTGAGTACACTATTTACATAAATGTAAGTAAAATACAAGGCAATAAAATACAATCTCCCCCTAAATCTGGATCAAGAAAATCTGTTGTTGTTGTTGTTGATCATTGCCCAAATCTGCAACATTATAATCTGTTGCTGCTGCTGTTAGAAGTTCTGCAGCTTCATTTATAGGCATCTCCCCCTATTTGCATGGCCACTATTCCACTTGTGGTAAAACAAACAATCTCTCCTTATTTGTATTTCCTTGCCTAAATCCAACAACCACTAATATAGCCTGTATATTTGCTGGACTGAGTTCTTTTCCTGCAAGGAGATGTTAGGAGCTCTGGACCCAGATAACCTTGGGTCCTGGATCTTTTTATAATAATCAGAAATAAAAGAATAAAAATTTCTGTTTTGAAATTCTGAGTTCGACGAATTAAAGTACTTTCGTCCAGCGGAGGTCGATGAATGATATTGAGTTCGTCGAGCTCTGTTCACAGAATGATAATAATTATTTTCTGTGATCCATTTTCGTCGATCTCTGTTCGACGAATTAAATTTGTTTCGTCGACCACAGAATCCTGAATAGTTCAAAGCAAAATCTTAGTTCAACGATCGTCGATCTGAGTTCGACGAATATGATTGATTTCGTCGATATCCGTTCGACGAAATATTTTGAACTAAGATTTTCTGAAGATTTTCATGTGATAATCTGAAATCAGTGTTAAATTTAGCTGAAGAAGAGTCAAGAGAAGAAATAACCTGATCCTCTTCATCTGATTCACACTCTGATTCTTCATATTCTTCAGCATAGCTGCTGCGAGAAACATCTATTGCCATTAGGCAAAATTCTTTTGATTTTGCTTCTTCTTCATCACTACAGGATTCAGCTTCAATTATTCTCTCTTTTTCTGATACAGCAGTCATTTCTGTGATGGAGTCCCACATTTCTTTTGCAGATGAACATTCAACAAGTTCTTCAAAAATGTCATCAGACATTGATTGTGCCAGAATGTTCATTGCTTGTGCATCAGCAATCTTCATCTTTTGTTGGGCATCTGTCCTTTGGGATGGTGGAACAGCATCTGAACTTGTTGTTTGCTGAGATTGAGCTGGTCCTGACAAAATAGATTTAAAGATGTTTTCATCAATGGAGTCCATAAAAAATTAAATCCTTGTCTTCCATAGGGCAAGCTTATCTAGATTGCATATGGGCAGTCTGGTGCTTGAAAACTCATCAAGTTGTGACATTATAACTCTAAAGATATTTAAGATCTATCAAAGGATCTTTTGGTTCAGGTGTTAGCCTGTACAACCAACTAAGGTATGGTATTTTAACCAACCTCACTCTGATACCAATTAAAAGAGACAGATCTTAACTAAACTAATTAGAGTAAAATCACAGCACAGAATAAAGAAAGAAGATCAAGCAACCAGAAGAGACACAAGGATTTTATAGTGGTTCCCCAACCTGGGTACATCCACTCTTCATCCACCCTGGTAGAAGAGTGGATGTACCCAGGTTGGGGAACCACTATAAAATCCTTGTGTCTCTTCTGGTTGCTTGATCTTCTTTCTTTATTCTGTGCTGTGATTTTACTCTAATTAGTTTAGTTAAGATATGTCTCTTTCATTGTGTACAGCCCCGTATTCACTGTGTGGAACCTTCCGACGAAGCCAGGGACCCTCAGGTTCCACCTGGTCAAAGTAGGCAAGTGGGGTAGGCAGACCCACACTCGCCCGGAGAGTGTGAAGACCTTTCGCCAAGTTGGGCGGATGGGCTTTCGCCCAGGTAAGTGGAAGGACTATAGGGTTAGGCGAAAAGGTTCCCTCCAGGTCAGGTGGATGATGTGAGGATCCCGCACTCACCCTTTGAGGAGCCGCGAGGGGAAGCACTCGACTCATTCCAGCATTCGCTTCTTCAGTCGAGAGGCGCCTTCATGGGTCACTCGCCCAGTAGTGTCTAGAGGCAAAATTACCCGAATGCCCTTATGGGTCTGCAAATAGCCTTTCAGAACAGCAGAGTTACGCTGTTGGCAGACCAATTTGGGCTGCGTATAACATTTCCAGATTAGCGTAATTATGTTGTTTGCAGACCATGTTTGAAATTATATAAATAGACCCTATGAGCACCTTTGCAGAGGATTCCATTTCATTTTTCCGGGCTTCCTCCTCCTTGGGTTGTTCTTGCTCTGGCTGTATAAGCCCTCCAAGGTGCCCAGCTCAGCTTTTGGCTAGGGAGGGGAAACTCTCTTGAGATCTTCTAGGTGAGTGGTGGGACCTCCACGATGCAGCCCAGGGTCAGTTTTTTAGTTCTTAGCGACTGGTTAGGAGATTAAGCTTGGGAGAAGTTGGTGTAAGCTACCCCCTTAGGTCTGAACTCTCGTCGAGGCCAAGTTTTGGCTTCAGCACTTGCCCCCTATTTTTCCATATTTATTGTGCATAGAGGACCCTCTCAGCTCCCTGTGGAGCAAAACCCCGCTGGAGCGGTGCATGAAACTCCCTCATAGGGAGAAAAAGGCGGCAACACCGTCAGAGAGCGGAAGTACTCTAGCGGTGCCTTATAACTAAGATCTCACTAAAACTCCTCATGGCACCAAGCCACCAGACCACCACTAGGAGGTGCGCCTGCCTCCGACGAACCCGTCGCAGACAATGACATAGAGGACTGACGACCGGACGACCGTGGACTGTGCCCGCAAGCGTCCGACCCCGCCTCGCAACAGGAGTTGTTGGATCTCCTTTTTGAAATCCAATGGCCCTAATTTATTAATGTTGGTTAATAATCATTAGCCCCACAATCGATCAGAGGAGGATCCGCTTTGGGCGCCACTGTATGTCCCTTCCTGCATGACTCCATCTCAACCAGAAATTATTCATCAAGATTAGTGATATTATTGGTTTTTATATAGTAGTAATAAGTTTTATTTTTCTATGGGCAAAACTAGCATAAAAAGGAAAACTCTGAACATTGAAGTTGTAGCTTCTATTGAGGGATATCAATAATTTTGGGAATTTTCTGATGATAATTTGTATTTTTATTAATCAAAATAAAGTTTATTTTCTCCATTTGAGGACCTTAAAATGCTTATAAAAATCTAAGAAAATTCAGAGTGATGCACATAGCCCTCATGTATGCTCAGTATTAATTTGAGATTTTTTGGGTAAACTTTAATATTTTCCAAGCTATAAAAGGTTTTTGTGATTCACCTTTGGAAAATAGTAAAACTTGAGCCCTCAAATCAAAATTCTTTAAATTTTTATGGTGGATTTATGATCATTAAAAACATGCACTGATAAAGTTCAAGAGCTTTTCAATCATTCCTGGTATTTCTTTTTGATTATTTAATAAATAACTCGAGTCCACCCATTTAAAACTGTTAGAGGTTATTTAAAACCTCAATGGGGTCTGAGAAACTTATGGCAGAACACTAAGGGTGTTTCAAGCCCATGATAAAAGTTTTATAATTTCTGGGAGATTTCTTGTTTAAATAAAGTAAACCCGTAAATTAAAATAATAGGGAACACCTATATTACAGAAATTTATGCGAACAGCCGTGAACTCAAGTGTATAACCCGTATTCGTCGAGCATGGGTCCTACCACAGCCAGTCAGCAGAAGTCAAGGTCAACAAGCCAAAACATTAGTCAAAGTCAGCGCGCAAGACCACGGAAGGTCTGGGCGAGTATGACGAGCTCCTCATGCATACTCTCCAGGTAGGCGACTAGGAGAGATACTCGCCCAGCCCGTGCGAGTTCCTCTAGAAGTCGCCTAGTCGCCTGGGGGTGGGGTATAAATATGACTCCCTCCTCCTTGGATTTCCCTATAAATAGAACCTCAGGGGTACGGGGTGAGACAAGCAAATTCCACGGCAGGGTACTCGCGAGCTCTCCTTTCAAGATACTAGTCGAGCCTTTGGATTCTTTTTCCTTAGAGGCCAGGTCGCGACCTTGCGACTTGTCATCAGGTAATCTCCCTCGTACCTAGTTCGGCCACTTTTGGTTGAGAAGGGACTGCTCCTTTCAAACATCCGGGTACGTGGTGGGACCTTCCTGCCGTAACATCTGGAGTCCTGTTTGCCTTCGTTCTTCATCCTAGTCATCCTAATCGTCTGACCTTACCTCTGAGCCGGTAACCTTAGACGACATTGGTCTGAATTCGAGGTTGAGAATTTTCCTGGCTTCAACACTTGATGCGGTGAGCGTGGATCGCAGCCAAGGAGGAAAGTTTGGTGGTTTAGTAAGATGACCAATGATGGCGAGCATGGAGAGTTGGTCGGCAACTCGGTAGGAGTTGGAGATGTCGCGTGAGGTGGCGAGTTCGTGACAGTAGCTACGTTCGCGAAGAGGATTGAGAATACCATCCTCGCTGGGTTCTCTCATTGCCCCGATGTCACGGTGACCTCCCCCCGTCGCGTGACACCGCAGGATGAGGAAGCGTCGCCGAGACGAGCTGGGAAAGAGCCCGCTTGGGCGAGAGAGGAGAGACCGATGCAATCGCGACATCATCCGGCGAGCAACCAAGGGGTCCATTTTCGGGATCCGATGTCGTCGGCGAGATACCGAGATACTCGCATGTGGAACGAGTATGATATCTCCAGCGAGGATGAAACACGCCACCGCCAGGGAGGGAGGAGCCCCTTTTATGACGAGATCCTTGCCGCCCCCGTCTCCGAAAGCTTCAGAGAGCATGTTCTCACATACTACTCCGGCAGGGATGACCCTGTCCGACGTTTTCAGTGTTTTGAAGACGTCATTTCCATCTGCAATATGTCTGACACGTTCAAGTGCCGGTTCTTCTCCATCACCCTCAATGGCAATGCAAGGGACTGGTTTCATCAGCTGCCAGCAGGCTCCGTCTATTATTTCTCTGATCTGCGTCAGGGCCTCATGGCAAGGTTCACGACATCAAAGAAGAGGAAGAAGGAGGAAACAACTCTCTTCAAGGTTACACAAGGGCAGCACGAGAGCTTAGGCCATTACATCGATCGTTTACAGGAGGAGATCTTGGAGGTGAAGGAGGTGGACAGCTTCACTTTGATGGTGGCCCTGAAGTTTGGGTTGAAGCATAGTCTGTTCAGCATGGAGATGAGGTCCAATCCCCCGAGGTCTTTTGAGGAGATGATAGAGAGGGCGAACACCTTCGTTCGAGGAGAGGAGAAGAATAAAGATTTCTTGGCAAGGCTGGACGGAGAGGATCCGATGGAAAGGAGGAGAACAGGAGCTTCGGGGGCAAAGGCTAGGAGGACGCCAGAGAGGCAGGTCGAGAGAAGGAAGGAAGAGCCAAGGAGAAGGGAGGAAAGGAGGACGAGATAAGAACCCAGGAGAGTCGAGGAAAGGAGGCAGGAGAGGCCTCAAAGGCAAGAGGAGAGGAGGCCAGCAGAGGCCCGGGCAGGAAGAGGGGGAGATAGGCGATTCCAATATCCCGATAATCGCCCCCAGTGGAGGCCACAAATGAGAGAGTGTTTCTAAGAGGAGAGGAGGAACGACAACCGGTAGGAGGGAGGCCGAGGAGGAGGAAGAAGGGAGGTGATTACCATTTCCCGTCAAGATAACAAGCGTCGCCGGAGAGAGCAACGGGCGATGCGTCAGGAGCCGGAGATTCCCCTCTACTGCGACATCCATCGAGTAAAGGAGCATGAGACGTTGGCTTTCTCGGAGTTCTGGGAAGCGAGGAGGATATTGGAGGCATGAGTAGTGGAGAGGGAGCAACAGAGGCAGGAGGCCCTGGTGGGGCAAGTGGCATTCCAAGCTCCGGCGAGAAGAAGGAATAAAGATCGTGTCGACCTGAGAGGTCGTGGGGAGGTGATACATGACCCAAGAGGTGGGCATGTAGGGGTAATCAACGGAGGAGCCGGGCTTGGAGCTTCCTGCAAGGGGAGATTCCATCAGATCTACAAGAAGAACGTCGCCTCGACATCGCAGAATCCACCGTCGTTGGAAGAGATCACCTTCTCAGAGGAGGACATGATGGGGAATGAAAACCCCTTCCACGACGCCCTAGTAATTCAAGCTGCCATCGAAGACTTCACCGTCGACCGAATCCTCGCAGATAACGGTAGCTCAGTGAACGTCATATTCAAGAGAACCTTTGTCGGGCTTCAAGTGGATGCGTCTTAGGTCCAGGATGCAGATGGACCCCTCTTTGACTTCTCGGGCGAGAAGAAAGAGATGGAAGGGGCAGTGGAACTTCTGGTTACTCTCGGTAGGACTTCGATCTGATGTCGCTTTGTCATCGTCGATGCGCCGAGTGGATACAATGTCATCTTCGGGTGGCCCCTCATCAACTATTTCAAGGCAGTTCTATCGTCATATCATCGGTGCTTGAAGTATTGCCGGGGGGGATGTCCAGATCAGGATCAGGGGAGATCCCAAGGCCTCCAGGGAGTGCTACTTGAATGTCATCAGTACCATCAGCTGGATGAGTGACGCGGAAATGTTGGAGGAGCTGCTGGAAAGGGATAAGGGATTATGTGTTGCTGAAGAGGTGGAGGAGGTGGAAGTGATCTCTTACGAAGGAGAGCCTGGTCTGCTGAAAATTGGAGGATCTCTGCCGCTGGAGGGGAAGATAGAGATGGCCGCTTACCTGCAGGACAACGTCCACGTCTTTGCTTGGAGCGCCGCCGGGATGCCAGGGGTTGACGTCAATGTTGCTTACCATCGCCTCAACCTAGATCCCGTGGTGGCTCCCGTCCGTCAAAAGCAGAGGAAGATTGTTGCCATGCTGGCTGGACCGATCAGGGAGGAAGTGGAGAAGCTGCTGAATGCAGGTTTTGTTTCGTAGATCCAGTATCCAGGCTGGGTCTCCAATGTTGTAATGGTGAAGTAGCCCGAAGGGGGCTGACGTCTTTGTATTGATTTTTCTATGCTGAATAAAGCTTGCTCGAAGGATTGCTACCCCTTGACTCAAATCGACGCGCTGGTTGATTCCATCATCGGGTTTCCTGTGATGAGTTTTCTTGATAATTTTTCAGTGTATCACCTGATCCGGATGCATCCCCCCGACTGCCGCGACGTCTCCTTCATAACCAGCGATGGCTGCTATAGCTACAAAATGATGCTCTTCGGGCTCAAGAACGCATGGGCGACTTACCAAAGAATGATGGATCAAATCTGCAAGGAGTATAAGGGGCGAAACTTGAAAGTCTATGTGGACGATCTCCTTATCAAAAGCAAAAGCGTTGCGGAGCACATAACAGATCTGGTGGAGACCTTCGATACCATGAGAAAGTATAAGATGCGACTCAACCCGGCCAAATGCGTCTTCGGTGCAGGAAGAGGGAAGTTTTTAGGTTACCTCCTCACTCTCAGGGGGTGGAACCCAATCCAGACAAAGTGAAGGCCATTCTGGAGATGGCATCTCCGAGAGATCCCAAAGAGGTTCAGAGGTTGACGGGATGGCTAGCAGGCCTTAGTCATTTTTTTATCCAAGGCAGGAGAGAAGTGCTCTCCATTCTTCAAGACTCTTCGGGGAAATCAGAAGTTCGTGTGGACCACGGAGTGTGAGGAGGCCTTCGGAAAGCTCAAGCAACAACTAACTCAAGCTCCTCTACTCCAAGGCCCGCGGGGGAATGAAGATATCTTGTTATATTTGGGGGTAGGAGCAGAGGTTGTTAGCTCGGTGTTTGTCTGAGAGGAAGGCAAGAGGCAGCTCCCTGTCTACTATGTGAGTAGAGTGCTGCGGCAAGCGAAAACAAGATATCCTATCTTGGAGAAGTTGGTGTTTGCTTTGGTGGTTTCGACTCGGAGGCTCCGTCCTTATTTTCAGGCTCATTCCATCAGGGTCATCTCTGATCACCCTCTGTGTAGTATCCTGGATGGGGTGGAGCACTCAGGCAGGTTGGCGAAATGGGCGATGGAGCTTAGCGAGTTCGACATTTCTTACTCTCCAAGGGTAGCGATCAAGGCGCATGCGGTGGCAGATTTCCTGACCGACTTCTCAGTCGAGGTGGAAAAATATGAAGGCTCTTCTAGCCCAGTCTCTTGGAAGATGTTTGTGGACGGGGCTTCGTGCAGGTACTCTGTGGGAGCCGGAGTCGTTCTAGTAAGCCCCCAGGGAATCAGGATCGAGCAAGCAGTCAAGATCCTCTTCCCTGTTACAAATAATCAGGCGAAGTACGAAGCTATGGTGGCTGGCTTGCGTCTCGCCAAGAATTTAGCAATTCGAGATATCAGGGCCTTCACCGACTCGATGGTAGTCACGTCCCAGATCAGAGGCGAGTTTGAAGTAAATGACCTGGTCCTGCAGAAATATTTAGTCAAGGTGAAAGGCCTGATCGGGGGATTTCAATCTTTCTTCGTCGAACATGTACCCCGAGAAGAGAATTCAGAGGCTGACTATCTCGCCAAGTACGGCCCCCGGGCTGGGGGGACCGTGACCGAACTATTCCGACCGTCCATCAAAGAGGGGGAGATGACAGAGATCGAGCAGAGGGCATCCTGGAGGGATCTGTTTCTTTCTTTCTTAACAACAGGTCAGGTCCCTGTCAGTGAGGGAGATCAGAGGAAGTTTCTTTACAAGACTGCATATTACTTACGACAGTAAGGAGAGCTCTATCGTAAGACTATCTTGGGCCCTCTGGCCCGGTGTCTATCAGAGGTTGAAGTCCCTCGTGTTCTGGAGGAAATTCATTTGGTAGAGTGTGGTAGTCACTCGGGGACTCATACTGTGGAACAGAGAATTCTAAGGCATGGATACTTCTGGCCCACCATTCGAAAAGATGCAGAAGCCTTCTCCAAGAAGTGTCCGCAATGTCAGCTCTTTGCGCCTCTTCAACTACAACCAGCGCAACACCTTTGATCGATCACTGCTCCATGGCAATTCGTCATCTGGGGAATGGACTTGATCGGCCCTTTCCCTCAGGCCAGCAGACAGAGGAAGTTCGTCCTCATCATGATCGATTATTTCTCCAAATGGATCGAGGCGAAAGCTTTGGCGAATACCACTTCTCAGATTGTAAAGAATTTCATCTAAGGAGAGATTGTATGCAGGTTTGGGATTCCTCTCGCCATCGTCACCGACAGCGGTCCACAATTCGCCAGCTTGGAGTTAGATGACTTCTGCAAGCAGCTAGGGACGGATCTTCGATTCGCCTCCGTGCATCATTGATGGCGTGACCCCTCCTCCACCATTTGAAGACAATGCTGACGATGCTGCTGATGATCTGGTTGATAAGGCAATACGACTCAAGGATGTGAGGCGGCACGATGACGCTAACGGAAGGCTACGCTACAACCTCCGCCCGCGACGTGCTACCGCCACGGCAACGCATTAGCTTTATTTATTTCCTTTTCTTGCACTCTCTTTTATATTTGGAATATAAAATTATCCTATGTTTATGTGATAATTTTATATTCATTGCATGTGTTGTTATTTTTCATTTTGAACTATTTTTAGTATTGGTGTGCAATTAGCCAGTCGGATGGATGAGATTAAATCTCCATCATGAAGGGCAAAGACTTGTTTGTAACTCATATATAAGGAGGCTTTCATTTGAGATAATTAGAAAGAGTTAAAACCTAAATCTCTCCTTGAGAAAATTCGGCCAAGAGGAGACCTTCTCCAAGCCGCCGCACCCCCTTGGTTGTGGTGTGAAGTCGCCGCCTCCTTGCTCCCTCCATCCGTTCGGTGCGACTCCGACGCGGCTTCCTTCGGTGCGACTCCTTGGAAGAAGGTTGCAAAGCATTCGGCGTGACGCCGGTGGATCCGTGGAGAGAGTGATTCTCCCATAGTTATCTTGTGTGAAAGCTTTCCGGTTGGGTAATCTCTTTCCCCTCCCTTGTCTGATTTCTTCTCTTTAGTTGTGATGGTTTTTGCAAATCGTTTTCTCCGGATCTTTAAATTAATCGCTGCAAGTTTTGAAACGAAATCGCCGTTGCAAGGCTTTTTATTTCCGGATCGGGTGGATCCTATTTGCCTGAGCGGATCTTGGCCTATAGCCTTGGTCTTGCTCTCAAAAAGGAGTGGCAACCTTTGTGTTTTCTTGGGGAATATTCCGACTCAAATTTCCGATCGTTATTTTCGAGTCGACCATTCCTCCTTTGTTGTTTGTGCTGCGTTTTGTGACGAGTAACTATTGTGGGCGATAGGTGCTGTGTAGGTGCGGTAGATCTACGACGTGTTGTGCGTAGGGAGAGCGTTAGCTTCGCGGAGATCTCCATTTCCGGATACCCCTACATCAATTTGGTATTAGACGCGGTTGTTTCAACTTTCACGTTGCAAACATCCTCTCTGCGTTCCTTGTTGGAGATCGGATCGTTAGAAAATCAAAAAAATTATTTTCTGTGGTCTGCCAATAGCAGGCTGAAATCTTTATTTTTCAGCAAAATTTCAAAAACAAAATTTTTTAACGATCTACGTGTTATTCAGATTGGGAATATATAAAAATATTTTATTTTCAATATAGCTACAGCCCTAGGAAAATTCATCTTGCCTGGGGCCTCACAAACCTGAATGCGCACTAGGCTAGGAACAGAGTACGCAACCCCGTCTACGTCTAGGATGGCTGCGAACGAGCATGGTGATCCCAACACCGAGGCTATAGCGGGTCTTCGTGCCGAAATGGCTGAGCTTAGGAACGTCTTAGCCCAGACCCTACAAAATCAGGAAAGGCCACCCCCACCTCCCGTTAATGTTGGGCAGCCCAACCGGCACCAACCGAACTTTGACTCGGATTCTGAGGGAAACTCTCCCCGTGTGCCCCCTCGAGAACCCCGCCCCGAGCGAGGATTTGATATCATGAGGGCCATCAAGATAAATGCCCCCACCTATGATGGCATGGGAGATCCCCAGATCTTCCTCCATTGGGCTATAGACATGGAGTGTTATTTCGAATGGCACAACCTCACGGACCCCCAAAAGGTTCAAGTTGCCCGGATGAAATTAACGGGACGTGCCAAAACTTATTGGCTGAATGAAGAACGTAGGTTAGGAGCTGGGCACGGGGTCCCACTCATTGGATGGGCTGTGATGAAGAACCTGTTGATCGATCAGTACGTTCCTGCGTACCATCGGACGCAGATGTTCGATGAGCTTGCCACCCTTCGGCAAGGCTCAATGTCTGTTGCTGAATATATGGGAGAACTTAAGGACCGTATGGTACGATGTGACCTTCGAGAGCTCCCTGAAGTCACTTTATCTAGATTTCGAAAGGGACTTCACCCCGACATTCTGCGGAAACTCTTGTGTTACGGTCATACGGACTTGAATACGACTTTCAATGCCGCCTTGGACATTGAAAAGCACCTAGCATCTAAGGCTCACTCCCGTTATTCTAGTACGAAGAATAAGTCCACCCCTGGGGCATCTTCTTCCACATACCCTGATAAGGGAAAGTTCAAATCTACCGAGTCGAAGTCAATCGTGATCACTGCTAGGAACTCCAAGAACCCTGCGAGTGAGCGTGTACCTATCGGGAAGGTTAGCAAGGCTAACACCACTTGTTACTCTTGCGGCATTCAAGGCCACTATGCATACGAATGCCCAACAAAGACAAAAACACTAGCCTTATTAGAACCAACTACCGACCCTGACGATTACGTATACGAGGCCGCAGAGGAGAGTGACCCCGAAGGGGTCCCTAGTGACTTAGAGGACGATCACCCCCTTATGGTGATGCGTTGTATCTTGACCACTCCGCGTCCATTAGATGATTGGAAGAGGACGAGCATATTTTCTCTGATTTTTAAGAGTGGCGAGAAGCTTTGCAAGCTGATTATTAATAGTGGTAGCTGCGTGAATGTCGTATCTGAGAACGTCGTTGCACGTATGTCCTTGGTCACGGAACCGCACCCGACCCCATATCAGGTCGCTTGGATCAACAAGCTCTCTGTACCCGTTACCAAACGATGCCTGGTCCCACTCTCATTCAAATCCTACATTGATGAGGTGTGGTGTGATGTCCTTCCGATGGACGCTTGTCATGTGTTGTTAGGCCGCCCTTGGCTATACGACCGTGATGTTACACATTTTGGTAGAGCCAACACTTATGAATTCAAATTCAATGGCAAAACCATCACTTTGAGGCCGACCATCCCAAAGGAGCCCGTAGTCTTGGCTAAGGACACCACTATTCCGGTAGAACGGAAAACGTTGAATCTAGTTGGTAGGAAAGAGTTTGAGAGGGATCCGTTCTTTGATGGAATCATGTATGCGCTAGTCCTCTTAAGTGTGAAGCCCGATTCTAGCATTTTGGATGAGTTACCTAGTGAGTTACGGGTACTGTTGGAGGAGTATAGGGACGTGTACCCGGATGAGTTGCCGCCCACGTTACCCCGCTTAGGAATATCCAGCATGCGATAGATCTCATCCCGGGGTCTTCCTTGCCAAATCAACCCCATTACCGACTCCACCCCGCAGCTCACCTGGAGTTGCAGTCTCAGATAGAGGGCTTGCTAGCAAAAGGTTTTATTAGGACTAGTATGAGTCCATGTGCTGTACCAGCCCTACTTGCCCCCAAGAAGGATGGTACATAGGAGGATGTGCGTTGATAGCCGGGCTATCAACAAAATCACCATCAAGTATAGGTTCCCCATTCCCCGCCTAGATGATTTGTTGGATGTCTTGTCTGGAGCCACCGTATTCTCCAAATTAGATCTTCGGAGTGGCTATCACCAGATTAGGATACGAGAGGGCGATGAGTGGAAGACGATGTTTAAGTCGAAGGATGGTCTGTACGAATGGCTTGTGATGCCCTTTGGGTTGTCCAATGCCCCTAGTACCTTCTCCCGGATGATGACACCTGTCTTTCAGCCATTCATGGGAAAGTTCGTTGTCGTCTGCTTTGACGATATTCTGATTTATAGCACCTCTACTACCGAGCACATCTCCCACATGAGAGTGATCCTTTCCACCCTGCGGAAGGATACGTTATTTCTCAATCTTAAGAAATGCATTTTCTATGTCTCGGAGGTAGAGTTCTTAGGCTATATAGTCGGCTTTGAGGGTATTCGAGTCGATCCGGGCAAGGTTCAGGTCATTAAGGACTGGCCCGTGCCAACCACCCTACGTGAGGTGCGTAGTTTTCATGGGTTAGCCACGTTTTATCGTCGTTTCATACGAGACTTCAGTAGTATTATGGCGCCTATCACAGACTGTATGAAGAAGGGAGAGTTTACGTGGACGAAGTCCACCACCCATGCTTTTGAACGAATCAAGGAGCTTATGACTGAGGCACCTGTCTTACGTCTACCTGACTTTGCTAAAGTCTTTGAGCTCACATGCGATGCGTCTGGGGTAGGGATTGGAGGTGTCTTGAGCCAGGAGGGCCATCCCGTTAGTTATTTTAGCGAGAAGTTGTCCGGCCCTAAGCTGAACTATTCAAATTACGATAGGGAATTTTATGTTGTAGTCCGATGTCTACACCATTGGAGGCACTATCTCCTCTCCAAGGAGTTTGTGATCCTCTCCGATCATGAGGCTTTACGTTTCATCAACGGCCAGCATAAGATCAGCCCACGTCACGCTAAGTGGGTCGCTTTCTTACAAGGTTACACGTTTAATCTCAAGCACCTTAAGGGAGCTGATAACCGAGTCGTGGATGCCCTTAGTCGTCTTACTCTTTTACTCACCTCTATGGAAGTACATGTTGTAGGATTTTAGCGGATTAAGGATGAGTACGCCACGTGTCCTAACTTCCAAGACTTCTATCTATCTGCCCAGGATAGCTCCCCCACGACGATATCTGCCTACGTCATCAAGGACGGTTACCTGTTTAGGAACGGGAAACTATGTATTCCACAGTCATCGTTACGACTACATATCATATGGGAGTTGCATAGCGGAGGGTTGAGTGGCCACTTTGGTTGAGATAAGACCATTACGTTAGTCGAGGACAAATTCTATTGGCCAAAACTTAAGGTTATGGTGGGACAGGTAGTGAGTAGCTGCCGCACGTGCCAGGTGTCTAAGGGTAGTAAAACCAACGTAGGATTATATACACCCTTGCCTATTCCCTCCATGCCTTGGGTAGACGTTAGTATGGATTTTGTATTATGCCTCCTCGTTACCCTACGCCGTCACGACTCAATTTTTGTAGTTGTGGATAGGTTTTCAAAGATGGCTTATTTCATCCCGTGCAGTACGGACGAATGATGCGTCTCACGTCGCTAAACTTTATTTTAAAGAAGTCGTTAGTCACCGTGGAGTGCCAAAGACCATAGTATCGGATAGGGACGTAAAATTCACTAGTTATTTTTGGAAGACTCTTTGGATATTAATGGGAACGAAATTATTGTTTTCCTCTGTCTATCATCCCCAAACTGATGGGCAGACGGAAGTGGTTAATCGGAGCTTAGGAAATTTGTTACGATGCCTTGTGAGTGATCACAAGAGCACTTGGGATCTTCTCCTTCCTCATGCCCAGTTAGCCTACAATAATTCCAAGAATAGGTCTACGGGTCTGTCTCCGAATGAGATTGTCCACGGGTATAAGGCTCATGTGCCGCTTGACTTGGTGTCGTTGCCCCCAACGTACAAGGCAAGTCAGTTTGCACAATCCTTCGCCAAGCACATCCATGATTTACACGCACGTATATGGGCCACCTTGACTACGCAATGCGACTCTTATCAAGCGCACGCTAATTTACATAGGAGAGTATCAGACTTCACTATTGGCGATCTAGTTTTAGTCCGTTTGGTTCCCGAACGCTTGCCAACTGGCACCGTTAAAAAGTTAGCACCAAAGCGCGCCGGCCCTTTTCGGATTATTAAGAAGTTAGGTGACAACGCTTTTGTTTTGGACTTGCCTGCTGATTGGGGTATCTCCCCCATTTTTAATGTTTCGGATTTAACGATGTTTGTGTCACCAGCACAAGAGTTGATTTCTTTGTCGTCTTCTTCTCCCACTGAAAATTCTCATGGGTTGGGGAGTGGTAGTGCGGATGATCTCTCTCTTTCGGTCCCCACATGTATATCATCAGATGGTAAGTTGCCTTCTTTCCTGCCTACTGCTAATATGTTCCCCAGGTTTCCACAGACGTTTTCCACTCCAGAGATGATACTTGATACTGAGCCTGTTACCACGGCTGATGGCGACACGCACCGCTTTCTCATCCGTTGGCGTGATCGGCCCCCTTCGGATGACTCTTGGGTACTCGAGACGGAGCTGCAGAGTTTGGATGTCGCTCTCCTTTACTGCTATCGCTTGGACCACGCAACGGAGATGCGTGCTTTTGAGTGGGGGAGGATTGATGGCGTGACCCCTCCTCCACCATTTGAAGACAATGCTGACGATGCTGCTGATGATCCGGTTGATAAGGCAATACGACTCGAGGATGTGAGGTGTCACGATGACGCTAATGGAAGGCTACGTTACAACCTCCGCCCGCGACGTGCTACCGCCACGGCAACGCATTAGCTTTATTTATTTCCTTTTCTTGCACTCTCTTTTATATTTGGAATATAAAATTATCTTATGTTTATGTGATAATTTTATATTCATTGCATGTGTTGTTATTTTTCATTTTGAACTATTTTTAGTATTGGTGTGCAATTAGCCAGTCGGATGGATGAGATTAAATCTTCATCATGAAGGGCTAAGACTTGTTTGTAACTCCTATATAAGGAGGCTTTCATTTGAGATAATTAGAAAGAGTTAAAACCTAAATCTCTCCTTGAGAAAATTCGGCCAAGAGGAGACCTTCTCCAAGCCGCCGCCCCCCCTTGGTTGTGCTGTGAAGCCTCCGCCCCCTTGCTCCCTCCATCCGTTCGGTGCGACTCTGACGCGGCTTCCTTCGGTGTGACTCCTTGGAAGAAGGTTGCAAACCATTCGGTGTGACGTCGGTGGATCCGTGGAGAGAGTGATTCTCCCACAGTTATCTTGTGTGAAAGCTTTCCGGTTGGGTAATCTCTTTCCCCTCCCTTGTGTGATTTCTTCTCTTTAGTTGTGGTGGTTTTTGCAAATCATTTTCTCCAGATCTTTAAATTAATCGCTGCAAGTTTTGAAACGAAATCGCCGTTGCAAGGCTTTTTATTTCCGGATCGGGTGGATCCTATTTGCTTGAGCGGATCTTGGCCTATAGCCTTGGTCTTGCTCTCAAAAAGGAGTGGCAACCTTTGTGTTTTCTTGGGGAATATTCCGACTCAAATTTCCGATCGTTGTTTTCGAGTCGACCATTCCTCCTTTGTTGTTTGTGCTGTGTTTTGTGACGAGGAACTATTGTGGGCGATAGGTGCTGTGTAGGTGCGGTAGATCTACGACGTGTTATGTGTAGGGAGAGCGTTAGCTTCGCGGAGATCTCCATTTCCGGATACCCCTACATCAATCATCCTCGCTGTAACGGACAAGTGGAGGCCGCCAACAAGTTAATCATCAACCTCATAAAGAAGAAAGTCACCAACTTGAAGGGTAATTGGGCGAAGCAGCTCCCCTTAGTCCTTTGAGCTCTGAAAACAACTTCGAACTCGGCCACGGGGGAAACTCCCTTCAAGTTGTCCCACGGGTCTGAGGCACTCATCCTAGTGGAGTTCGAGGTTCAGAGCCCGAGAGTCATAGCAGCTCGAGATGGCAGCGAAGAATGGCTCTTGGAGAATGAAGACGCTCAAAGGCTCTCGCTGGATTTTATTGAAGAGCTTCGCGACTTAGCCGCTATCCGCCAGGAGGAGATCAAGCGACGCATGGCAAAGCACTTCGACAAAAATGTCCGCCTAAAGCATTTCCTCGCAGGGGATCTAGTCATGAAAAAGTTGGACGTCCGCGGGAAGGGGTGCAACGGTTGGCAAGCTGCATCCTAATTGGGAAGGTCCCTTCATCGTCTAAGAAGCCTTCGCCACTGGAGGCTATTATCTTCAGGATCAAGTTGGAGAGCAACTGAGAGGTACTTGGAGCGAGGATGACCTAAAGAGGTTCTATCACTGGCGTTAATGATGTACTTTCCTTGTAAATCATATTTTCACATATATATTCAGATAGTGGCAACCATATGGTTTCTTTTTGTGCTTTTTCATCTCAAGATTTCTAAGACCTTAGGGTTCAGCTCCGAGCTCGATCCGAGAAACCGGTTATCGACATGTTCCTCCTTGATAGCTCAGTGCGGATGATTTGACGATGCCTCCGGAAGCGCTCTTATAAGACCGAACCTCTGCACTGACGACCGAGATCAGTTCCCCCCTTGTATGTCGGCCTAGGAACCCCCGACTGCATCTCTCCTCCGACTGGAGGAACTATCAAGAACAGGTTTGAACCCCAATCTCTCGGATTTGTGGAATGATTGACCTTGCCAAGCTCTCATTTTGGCAACAACCCTTCGATTACTTTCAAAGGAAGGATAATCAGTCAAAGGGCGGGGGAAGGCCCAAGGGAATATGTTAGTCACGAGTGCGTCCTGGAGGACCCTCAGAGGAACATTACCCCTCACTCATACACTTGCACTCGTAGCCAGGTGGCAAAGATGAAAATGATCTCAATAGTTGGATTGGGAAGCGAGCCTTCGACCTGTTTCTCCTAGATAGCCCAGGGCGGATGATGGGACGATGTCTCGGGATGTAAGCATCCTTGTAAGACCGAACCCCTTCATTGACGGCCGAGATAAGCTCTCCCCTTGCATGTCGGCCTAACTACCCCCGATTGCATCTCTCCTCCGATTGGAGGAACTATCAGAAACAGGGTTGGACGCCAACCTCCCAACTCGACGGCGGCAGGATTATCGTTCTCTTTGTAATTTCTTCGTCCTCAAAGATTTTGATGCATTTTATTTATTGACAATCTCTTAAGAAGCAGGGAAAAACTACAATGACGTTTAAAGTCCTCGAGTGGCAGTGTCACTGTAAGTCCAAGTCCCTACACGATCTCCTCTCATGCATATTGGCCAAGGACCTCCTCGAGTGAGATCAAATTTCTCGTTGGAGTGATGTCGTAGTCCATGAACTCTGTATGAGCTCCTCTCCTGCAGACCGACTACTTGCCTCCCCAAGTCGACTTACACCACTCTAGTTGAGCAAGGCTCCTGAGAGCTATCGACTCCAACAATGTTCAAAGTCCTCGAGTGGCAGTGTCATCGTAAGTCCAAGTCCCTTCACGAGATCCTCTCCAGCATATTGGCTAACGACCTCCTCGAGTGAGAAAGTTCCTCGCTGGAGTGATGTCGTTGTCCGTGAACTCTATACGAGCTCCTCTCCTGCAGACCGACTACTTTCCTCCCCGAGTCGACTTACACCACTCTAGTTGAGCAAGGCTCCTGAGAGCTGTCGACTCCAATAATATTCAAAGTCCTCGAGTGGCAGTGTCACCATAAGTCCAAGTCCCTGCACGAGCTCCTCTCCTGCATATTGGACAAGGACCTCCACGAGCGAGATCAAGTTCCTCGCTGGAGTGATGTCGTAGTCCGTGAACTCTATACGAGATCCTCTCCTGCAGACCGACTACTTGCCTCCCCGAGTTGACTTACACCACTCTAGTTGAGCAAGGCTCCTGAGAGCTATCGACTCCAACAATGTTCAAAGTCCTCGAGTGGCAGTGTAATCGTAAGTTCAAGTCCCTGCATGAGCTCCTCTCTTGCATATTGGCCAACTACCTCCTCGAGTGAGAAAGTTCCTTGCTGGAGTGATGTCATGGTCCGTGAACTCTGTATGAGCTCCTCTCCAGCAGACCAACTACTTGCCTCCCTGAGTCGACTTACACCACTCTAGTTGAGCAAGGCTCCTGAGAGCTGTCGACTCCAACAATGTTTAAAGTCCTCGAGTGGCAGTGTCATTGTAAGTTCAAATCCTTGCACAAGCTCCTCTCCTGTATATTGGCCAAGGACCTCCATGAGTGAGATCAAGTTCCTCGCTGGAGTTATGTCGTGGTCTGTGAACTCTGTACGAGCTCCTCTCCTGCAAACCGACTACTTGCCTCTCCGAGTCAACTTACACCACTCTAGTTGAACAAGGCTCCTGAGAGCTGTCGACTCCAACAATATTTAAAGTCCTCGAGTGGCAGTGTCATCATAATTCCAAGTCCCTGCACGAGCTCCTCTACTGCATATTGGCCAAGGACCTTCTCGAGTGAGATCAAGTTGCTCGTTGGAGTGATGTCGCAGTCTGTGAACTCGCACCTGCATAATTGTTTACCTTGCCGAAGCTAAACCCGACTGGACCTGAAGACCAGAGCCGACACCCCTCAGGAGCCAAGCTCGATTGGGGTTGGAATCAGTCGACACCCAGCAGGAACCAAGCTCAACTGGGGGTGAGAATCAGTCAACACCCAGCAGGAGCCAAACTCAACTGGGGGTGGGAATCAGTCAACTCGGGGGGGGCAAATAGTCGGTCTGCAGGAGAGGAGCTCGTACAGAGTTCACGGACTACGACATCACTCCAGCGAGCAACTTTCTCACTCGAGCAGGTCATTGGCCAATATGCAGGAGAGGAGCTCGTTCAGGGACTTGGACTTACGATGACACTGCCACTCGAGAACTTTGAATATTGTTGGAGTCGACAGCTCTCAAGAGCCTTGCTCAACTAGAGTGGTGTAAGTCGACTCGTGGAGGCAAGTAGTCGGTCTGCAGGAGAGGGACTTGGCGAGTATACGAGTATGTCTTGGCAAGCGTGCGAGCAGGCTATGGAGAGTATACGCGCGGACACAGGCGAGCATCAGGATGAAAATTAAAGGCGTGACTATGGCTGAGCGAGTAAAAATCGCGCGACTATGACTGATATCAACGCGCGGGTAAAGCATCAAAAGTACTCATCCTCTCTGAGCATATGAGCCTAGCGAGTATCATTAACCAACAAACATGCGAGCAAGGAAAAGGAATAACAGAATGTGGTAACTTAAACTTGTATAAATATGTAAATCAAAAATTTACAGGTTACAAAAATTGGTTAACACTGTTACATGCGAGCATGACAAATATCGGCGAGCAACTAGGACTTATCATCGTCAGTATCAGGCCGATATTCGTCGTCTCCGATATCGGCGTCCTCATCTTCCTCGCCGCCCTCCTCGCTCTTCTCGCCATCGTTGCTACTGCCGCTACCACTGTTGTTGCTGTTGTCGCTGCTGCTGGAGCCCGACGTCGAAGAAGGGAGGCAATCGGGCGAGGTCGCTTCCTCGGCGAGCAGTTCGGGGATAATCTCATCGACGGTGAGCTGCTTCTCCCCCTCGACGAGCTGGCTATTGATCCTTAGCCGCGCGAGCATGATGTTCCCCGCCGCCCGCGTTATCTCGCGGCGGATCGACGACCTCTCCTAACAAAAGATGCGAGATCTTTTAATCGCCCAATGCGGGTCGTCCTCCGGCCGCGACGCGTCAAACAAAGGAGCTGAAGAACTCGCGCATCCTTCAAGCGCCGCCAGGCGAGTTTCCGTCTCGGCGGCGCGAATCTGGGCCACCTCCTGCCCCGCTAGCGAGTAGGCGAGTTTTTCCTCGCACTCGGACAGCTTTTTAGCGGCCTCAATCTCGGCAGCCTGCGACAAAGAACAGAGTCACCAAAATAAATCCAAGTCCAACGCCATCAACGTCGCGCACGGGAAGCGACTTACCTCATAGTCCCTCCAGCGGGCCGACTGCATGTCGAGATCAATGGCCCTCTTGGTGACGACCTTCAAGGCCTCGGTCGTCTCTAGTAGCTTCCTTGCCGAGTAATGCCCTAGCTCGACAGCCCGGGTGAGTGAGCCGGCGGATTGCTGGGCAACTTCCTCCGGGCTGAGCTCCAGCATAGACTCGGTGTCAGCCCGCCCATATAGAGCATGGAGGATGGCGAAGGCCTCCCCCTTGTCCTCTCAGTCCGCCGACCAAGAGGGGAGGTTGGTGCTCAGCGTCACCAAATGGTCTTCTTCCGACCAAGTTACAAACGACCGACCATAAGCGTCCACCGTCCCTCGCCCAAGGTTGAAGTTTGGGTGGAAGTGGGGGGGGGGGGGGGGGTCGAGCATCCAGCGCCGACTCTTGATCACCAGGCCGAGGCGACGATACCTTCTCCCTCTTAGTCGCAGGGCCCGGTGACCTGACCTTCGGCTTCCCTTTGGCGAGCTTATTCTTCTCGCCGACGTCAGGCGGAGGGTTGGACTCCGGGAAGGAGGAGGCGACTTCCTTCATCGGAGGAAGCGACTTCTCTGGAAGCTCGCACGTCACTGCAAATATCGAGCAAACATATCAGTACCGAGCTTTTAGAAAGAGAAGCGAGCATGCAGAGGTGATTCTCGCTCAAACTTACCTTCGTTGGGGTGGATCTCCAAGAGCGTGTTGACGTTAAGCCGTTAGAAGATGACGTCGAATAGGCGACCTCGGAAGGATTCGAACAGCTGCTCACGGACACCTTACAAGATCGGCGGGAGGAAGGCGACATCGGTGGGTTGGTGCGGCCTTCCCAGGATGCCCGCGAAGTTGCCATGAATGACGACCAGCTGCTCGCTCCACCGGTGAACCTTATTCGTCGTCTCCACCAAGGTGCATACATGGCTGCTGAAGTAGATCACTCCCTCGGCAGTCGCGGCGAAGGTGAATATCTTGCGGAAGACGAAGAGGTCGAAGGCGACCCTATCTTCCCGCAAGTAGCACAGGAACCCCATTATGATCGCTACGCCATTGGGGTTGATCTGCGCGGGGACAATCCCGAAATATCGCAGGATCTCGCGATATTCCGGCCAGAATGGAAGTCATAGGCTGACGTCAAAGTGGCGTAGCAAGAAAACCATCACACCTTCAATGTGGGTGTTGAGTCGCTCGCTGCGGGTAGGGAGCCTAGCCGAGTATCCATCGGGTAGAAGCCGCTCCCTAAACGTCTCCAAGTCTCGCTCTGTGGTTATGGATTTCTTGAAAGCCGCGTCGGCGAAGTTAGCGGCGTGTGCTTGTCAGCGAGCACTAGCGTCATCTCCCACCATTTTTGCGAGCTGGCGAGCTGAAGAGGAAATAAGGAGAGAAAAGAAGAGAGACAGAAACGCGCGAGCAGGAAACGATACTCGCAAGCTCGGGCCGGAAAATCGCAGCAGTGTACTTATGTCCTACCTACCCCCTCTATTTATAGGGGAAGGCCAGGGGAGGGGGTATATCTCCGCTCTGGCGAGTATCAACCTAAGTCGTAGTTTTAGGCGAGTAAGCGGATCCCGGCATTAGCCCTAAATCGCATAGCGCAGAAAAGAATATCGCGACGTTATCAGAACGTACATGATAAACTTGGCACATCACAAAACAACATCAAGCAAGAAATCAAAAGAGAAAACGAAGGGCGAGATGCAAACTCGCTTATTACAATACAATAATCGTTTATTATCAATAGTCGCCTACGACGAGTTCAAATGAAGAAAAGAAAAATCCTAAGTCCTAGGTGGTCGCTCCAGAGGATGAGGATGTCGCCCAGCCCAGCCAATTTCTCACGCTCGTCGATAATGCTCCGTCGCCAGCGCCATCACGTCATCCCCAAGCCACAACTGCTCTCCATCCTCGTCAGCCACCCCATGGAGCCCATACTCACCCGGATCCCGGCCAACTCGTCAAGAACGAGCTGGAGGCGATGGTTGTTTATCGTCAGCTGACGATCATTCTTCTTCACCATATGGAAGCGAGCTTCGTAGCTCTCCAGGGTGGCCTGGAGCTCCTCTATCTACACCACCCGCACCTCCAGGGATGAAATTCGACAATGGGGCTCGCAAATCGCCAGCTGGTCAAATTTTCTCTCCAACTCCAGGTAGGTGCGAGCAGCGGCGTGACGATACTCGCTGCCCGACAACCCGATGGCATCGATGAAGGCCGCCCCTGGAGTCGTCGGGCGATCTGCCAAAATAAAGAAGTCACCAGATCAGAAATAAAACGGTTAAAGTTATCAAGCGAAGCACCGGTAACGACATTTACCATGATAAGGAGACCTTGATCGGCGAGGAGAAGGGTCGCGACCTGGAACATCTCGCCAGCCAGAAGATGGGCCACCAGCATGCTCGGGCCGCTTTACCCTGCCCGCGACCTCCATGACCAGGATCCCCGACTTTCGGCGGGAAGTAGCTCGGCCGCGGCTTTCCGGCTTCCGGGCTAAAGGTTGCGACGAACTCACCGGCGCATGCGGAGACTTCAGCGAAGGGGGTGAGGGAGGTCGTGACATCGCAGCTTGTTGCTGAACGGTCAGAGGCAGCGACGACAAGGAAGCACTCGCTACCTAGAGAGAGGCAACATCTAGAGGCGGCGGCAATATGGAGCTCGATGCTTGCGGCGCAGAATCTCGCACATGATAGGAAGGGACCTTGCTCGCCGCAGCGACCTTCTTCGCCGGTGGTTCCTTCGCCGGAAGTTCCTTGCTCGTCGTGGGATTCTACTTCACCCCGGGAACCGAGGCTTCAGACACCTTCTTGGGGCCAAGATTAATCCGGACCGTGTGCACGGTCCTAGGGGTTTCTCGGTAGTAAGGGTGAGTAGCAACGCGGAGTTCAGAGGGGCGACATTCAAAGTCGCATCGGCGACATCCGGTGGAGAGTTTGCGAGTAAAGAAATTGCAACAGCGAGAAGTAAATGGCGACCAACCGATATAAAATAATGGTTCAGCAAAATGGCGACCTGGCAGGGCGACGACTTCAACCTACTATGGCACCGGGGTATTGGCGACTTCCGGAATGTTTAGCGAGCTGAGGAGGCTGGAGTCAGGGGCGGCTACGTTGGGGATGTCGTCTAGCCCAAGGTTGGTGAGAAGCTTCAAGGTGCTAGCAAAGCACGCAGGATTGCTTGTCAAAGCCGCGACTTACGCAGATGGTGAAGGCGGGTCGACCGTGTTGGAAGCGGGCATCTTCTTAGACTTCTTGGTCTTCTTTTCGTGGCATCTTGGGCTTGGTAATGCCGACAAAGCCGGTCAGAGTGGCGAGGCTGTCTTGAAGGAGTTTTTCGTTGGCGATGTGCGAGCACTGAAAATCCGTCCCAAGAACCAGGCCCCCTATTTATAGAGATTGACAGGCATCCATCCAATGCGAGCAGCCCTGATACTCGGCATAGCAGCTCGCCGAATAAGTGTTGGATGATTCTTTCTGAGCTCCTACGTCACTCAAAAAGAGCGGGGATTGTGTACAACTTGTATTCGTCGAGCATGGGTCCTACCACAACCAGGTCAGCAGAAGTTAAGGTCAACAAGCCA
This sequence comes from Platanthera guangdongensis, assembly GCA_039583875.1. Classification (NCBI taxonomy): domain Eukaryota; kingdom Viridiplantae; phylum Streptophyta; class Magnoliopsida; order Asparagales; family Orchidaceae; genus Platanthera; species Platanthera guangdongensis. Next base: position 127,450,189 of record CM077159.1, on the reverse strand, counting down.
AGACAGGAGTCAAAGTCAGCTCGCAAGACCGCGGAAGGCCTGTGCGAGTATGGCGAGCTCCTCCCACATACTCGTCAGGTAGTCGACTAGGCGAGATACTCGCCCAGCCCGTGCGAGTTCCTTTGGAAGTCGCCTAGTCGCTAGGGGTGGGGTATAAATACAACCCCCCTCATTGGATTTCCCAATAAATAGGACCCCAGGGGTACGTGGTGAGACACACAAATTCCATGGCAGGATACTCGCGAGCTCTCCTTTCAAGATACTAGCCGAGCCTTTGGATTCCTTTTCCTTAGAGGCCAGGTCGCGACCTTACGATTTGTCATCAGCTAATCTCCCTCGTACCTGGTTCCGCCACTTTTGGTTGAGAAGGGGCTGCTCCTTTCGAGCATCCGAGTACGTGGTGGGACCTTCCTGTCACAACATCCGGGGTCCTATTTGTCTTCGTTCTTCATCCTAGTCATCCTAGTCGTCTGACCTTATCTCTGAGTCGGAAACCTTAGGCAGCATTGGTCCGAATTCGTGGTTGGGAATTTTCCTGGCTTCAACATCAAGTTGTTAGTTTTTATCCAGTTCAGCTAATAACCTAAACTATACCGGAAGATGGTGTGTTCCTCCGAGGTCAGCTTTAAATAATATTGTACTGGCCGCCACTTGTGGAGAAGAGTAGACAGATCGAGGTTATGACTTTTATTTCAATATTGACTCTAAATAATACCAAACTGGCAGTCACTCTTGGAGCAGAGCGGAAAGATCGAGATTTTAACTTTTATTTCAGTGTCGCCCCTAAATGATACCGAACTGGCCAGCACTCGTGGAGCAGAGCAGACAGATCAAGGTTATGGCTATTGTTTCAATATTGCTTCTTGATACCGAACTGGGTGCCACTTTTGGAGCAAAGTAGACAGGTCGAGGTTCTGACCTTTATTAATTTCAAGGTTGCCTCTAAATAATACCAAACTTGTCGTCATTTTTGGAGTAGAGCAAACAGATCGAGGTTTTGTTTTTATTTCAATATTATCTCTAAATAATACCGAACTGACCGCCACTCATAAAGCAGAGTGGGCAGGTCAAGATTTTGGCTTTTGTTTAAATATTGCCTCTAAATAATACCAAACTGCCCGCCACTCTTAGAGAAGAGCTAATAAATCAAGGTTTTGGCTTTTATTTCACTATTACCTCTAAATTATACTAAATTGGCTGTCACTCGTGGAACAGAGTGAACAAATCAAGGTTATGGCATTTGTTTCAATATTGTCTCTAAATGATACTGAACTGGCCACCCATGGAGCAGAGCAGTCATATCGAGATTCCAGCTTTTCTTTCAATGTTTTTTTAAATAATACCGAACTAGTCACCACTCTTGGAGCAGAGCGGGAAGATCGAAGTTTTGGCTTTCATTTCAATATTGTCTCTAAATAATATTGAACTGGACGCCACTCGTGGAGCAGATCGGACAGATCGGGGTGTTGATTTTGTTGCAACATTGCCTCTAAATAATACCGAACTGGACAACACTCTTGGATCAGAGCGAATAGATCGAGATTTTGACTTTTATTTTAATTTTGCCTCAAAATAATATTGAACTGGCCGTCACTCGTGGAGCAAAGCAGACAGATCAAGGTTCTTGCTTTTATTTCAATATTACCTCTAAATAATATCGAACTGGCAGCCACTTTTGGAGCAGAGCAAAAAGATCGAGATTTTTGCTTTTATTTCAATATTGTATCTAAATAATACTGAACTGGTCGTCACTCGCAGAGCAGAGCGGGCAGATCAAAGTTTTGACTTTTATTTCAATATTGTCTCTAAATAATACCGAACTAGCCGACACTCTTGGAGCAGAGTGGTCAAATCGAGGTTTTGGATTTTCTTTCAATATTGTCACTAAATAAAACCGAACTGGTCGCCGCTCTTATAGCAGAGCAGATAGATCGAGGTTTTTGCTTTTATTTCAATATTGTCCATAAATATACCAAACTGGCCATCACTCGTGTAGCAGAGCAGACAGATCGAGATTTTGACATTTGTTATAATATTGCTTCTAAATAATACTGAACTGACCGCTACTCTTGAAGTAGAGCAGACAGATCGAGATTTTGACATCTAGTTCAGTATCGCCTCTAAATAATACAGAACTGGTCGCTACTCGTGGAGTAGAGTAGACAGATCGAGGTTATGACTTTTGTTTCAATATTGCCTCTAAATAATACCGAACTGACCGCCACTTTTGAAGCTGAGCGGACAGATCAAGGTTTTGACTTTTATTTCAGTATTGTCCCTAAATAATGCTAAATGGCCGCCCCTCTTATCAGTAGAGCAGAGCGGACAGTTTGATGCTTTGCATTATTTAGTTTTGATTGCATTTAAGAGTTAACCTGCTGGCGAGGCATTCCATTAAGGTCAAATCTATATAATGCGAGACTAAATCGACTATCTTGATAGGTTGAGCGTGTGGCTGAGTTCGACGCCTTAACCACTTGTCAATATTATTTAAAGTTCTATGATTGGCAAGTGGACGTTTAATTTCAATCAAGGTTTGCTTTTCGTATAAAAATATTTGGGGTTGTAGCTATTTACTATACCTATATTTGTGATCCAGTTGGTTGTAACCCAAGAGATCATGATGCGTGATATGTCGAGCCAGGGACTGAGGCTTACCGGAGTCACATTACTTTAGACATGGTGTATGAGTTTGATTGAGCAGGATAAGGCTCTAACCTTTGACTCAATCTCTGGTTATCTTGACGTTGGTTTGTTTGAATTATGAAGCTTTCTATATTAATGACCTAATTTTAATCGCTTCGAATTCTATACTATATTTGCTTTAGATTTAAATTATATTATTATGATGGGAAATGTCCCATGGGGATCAAAACATTGTCATTGATAAATGAGTCTCTGAAATGTAATTCCTATAGGGAATTACGTGTGCCTTCAGGAGTAAAAAGTGCCTTAAATATACATCCCTTTGAACTGTAATTCCTTCGAGAATAAATATGCCTCAAAGTTGGATTTCTTCGGGAGTGAAAAGTGGCTTTGATAGATGTACTTCTTAAAAGTAATTCCTACAGAGAATTAAGTGTGCCTTTAGGAGTGAAATGTGCCTTAAATATATGTACCTCCAAACTTTAATTCCTTGGGGAATATATGAGCCTCCGAGTTAGACTCCATCGGGAGTGTAAAGTACCTTTGATAAAAGTCCCTCTGAACTATAATGCCTTCGGGAATAAATATGCCTCCGAGATATGATTCCATCAGAAATAAATGTGTCCCCGAGCTGTGATTCCTTCAGGAAAAAATGTGCCTACGAGTTGGATTTCTTCGGAAATGAATAGTGCCTTCGAGAATTGCGTCAAAGGGATTATTGGATAGTAGACGAGTTATACTAGGCAATTCTTTCGCCCGGACGTGTTTTTTTCCCGGATGCGATTTTTTCACTCGGAAGCAAAATTTTTGCCTGGTGGAGATTTTTTCACTTGAACGCAATTTTTTTAGCCTGAGCGCAATATTTTCGGACGGGCGATATTTTTTCGCCCGGACGTGACTTTTCTCTCAGATACGAATTTTTTGCTCTGACACGTCTTTTTTGCACGGATGCGATATTTTTGCCCGAAGCGGTATTTTCGTTTGACGTGATATTTTCGTCGGGACTCGATTTTTTTCCCGAATGCGAAATTTTCACCCGGACTCGATTTTTTCGCCCGGACGCGATTTTCTCGCTCAGACGCGATTTTTTGCCTGAACTCGGTTTCTTGACCCGAAGGTAAAATTTTTGACCGGAGGGGAAATTTTCACTCGGGCGTAAAATTTTTGCCTTAACGTGATTTTTCGTCCGACCGCGATTTTTTTTCGCTTGGACGCGTTTTTTTCGCCCGGACGAGATTTTTTCGTCCGAACGTGTTTTTTTTTGCCCGGACGCAAATTTTTTTTTGCACGGACGCAAAATCTGTCCCCGGTGTGATTTCTTCGATTGAACACGCTTTTTCACCTGGACACGATTTTTCCGCATAAACGTAATTTTTTTTCGCCCTGACCAAATTTTTCGCCCGAGTGCAAATTTTCGCCTAGAAGCGATTCTTTCACCCGTAAACCAGTGGTGTACAAAAAAACTGGTCCTAACCGGTCCGGTTGGTTAGGACCGGCTAAAGACCGGTCCCAGAAGTCCCAAGAAGTCCCTCATTTCACTTCAAAAACCAGTCTAGGACCGGGACTGTTAAAAGACCGGTCCCGGACCGGTACCGGTAAAAGACCGGTCTTTGACCGGTCCCGGATTGGGACTGGAACCGGGACCGGTAAAAAGACCGGTCCCGGTAATTATAGAGTCTTTGTGTCGACACTTGATCATTTGCGTCGAGACCAAGGCTCAAGTGTCGACACCAACACCAAGGCTCAAGTGTCGACACAAAGGCCTTTGTGTCGACACTTGAGCCTTTGTGTCGACACGTGAGCCTTTGTGTCGACACTTGAGCTTTTGTGTCGACACCAAGGCTCAAGTGTGGGCACCAAGGCTCAAGTGTGGACACCAAGGCTCAAGTGTCGACACAAAGGCCTTTGTATCGACACTTGAGCCTTTGTGTCGACATCAAGGCTCAAGTGTCGACACCAAGGTTCAAGTGTCGACACAAAGGCCTTTGTGTCGACACTTGAGCCTTTGTGTCGACATGTGAGCCTTTGTGTGGACACTTGAGCCTTTGTGTCGACACGTGAGCCATTGGAGTTGCTCTTAAACGACTCTTTTTAGAGTCGTTTTTAACGGCTCTTTAAAGAGTCGTTGGCCTTATTGGTGGCTGGCATGGCCGCATGCCGGCCACCAATTTTGTTTTTTTTTAAATTTATTTATTAAATTAAATATTTAAATAATTAATTTTATAAAATTTAAATTTTATATAAAATTTAAATTTTAAAAAATTTAAAAAATCAAATCCTATAAATACCCCCCCCCCCCCCCTCCCTCTCTTAAAAAGTTCTTTTTCATCTCTCTCTCACTTACTCTCCCTCTCTCTCTCTCAACTCTCACTCACTCTCAACTCTCATGTCTCAAGTCTCGAATGACATCTTTCTCATCCATGCAGGCTTTTTCCTCTGCGTCCGTCGGGCACGAAGTAGTAGAACACCACCACAAGGCGACGGTCTGGGAGAAATTCAACAAAGTGTGGATTGACGGCGAATTGAAGGCAAAGTGCAAACTTTACGGGAAGCTAATGGCCGTTGGCAACAATACAACGCTCGTCCGACATGTGAAATCGTGCATTTCAAAACAAGCCCCGGAGTCTACTCAAGCTCAAATTTCGACGTCTGGGCACATTTGGACATACGATCAAGCTCGGCAGCGGAAGTGACAAATGGAGAACGTCACCAAAACGGGATTTCCATTCAACCACTACGACGATGAAGAGATGACATCATACATACACGAGGTACTCCAACCCAAATATCAGCAGGTAAGTCGTTTTACCACTAGACGCGATGCTTTAGCGGCTTATATGCAATATAAAGAATATTTAAAAAATTATTTTGAAACATTTGACGGTCGCGTTAGCTTAACGAGCGCCGTCTGGACAAGCGGTATATCTGAGGGACACTCATATATTTGCATTACCGCTCATTGGATCGATCCCAATAGTTTGGAACTAAATAAAAGAATAATTTGTTTTGAAGGATTTGAATATCCGCATACTGGTAAAGCAATTTACCAGGTAATAATTAAGTGTATTAGAGAATTTAAAATAAAAGAAAAAATTATGAGTATTTCTTTTGATAACGCTTCAAATAATGCGACCGCCATAAGATATTTGATTTCAGATTTACAACCAATGTTAAATGGAATTTTTTTTTCATACACGTTGCATCTGTCACATTTTAAATCTAACTGTACAAGACAGTTTGGTTTATATGAACGAGTACGTAATTTAAATACGAACTATGTTACGAGTTATTTACAGTTCAAAAAAAAGAAAACAAGATTTTAAAAAATTTGTCATTTCACAAGGTAAAAAATTTTTAGGTCCTTCTTATGATATGCCTATACGCTGGAACTCAACTTATAAAATGCTAAAATGAGTTTTGACACAAAAAAACTTATTAATAGAATTTTATAATAGTATAGAAGCACATGATTTAGGTGCATCAGATTGGGCGGTTCTCGAAGATTACGTAAATTTATTAGAATGATTTTATCGATCAACAATGATTTTATCCAGAATTTATTATCATACTTCCTCATTAGTTATTGAAAATATTTTATTAATTACTGAAACGTTTAAAACATACAAAACAAATGAAATGTGGCGTCCGTTAATATTAATAATGGAGGATAAATTTTTAAAATATTACAAAGAAATGCCACCCATGTTTTCATGCGCCGCAACTTTAAACCCTTTAATGAGTGTGGACGGGATAGAGAATTTTATAGAAGAAATTAATCGAAATTTAAATTTAAATGAAACAGGATAGTTATTTTGTTAATTTAAGCGTTTCAAAATTTAATTTGATTTTACCCGTTCTATAATTATTATGATAATATGTATGGATCGCGACCTCGTGAAGAATCCACCCAACCTAAAACAAAAGATATTTTAAAAAAACAAACTTGTAGAATTAGCCTCTAGAAAAAAAACAATGAATTTCGAGCACTTTAAATGAATTAGGTTTATATACAAAAACACAATTTCAAGATTATATGACCGCAAGCGAAATAGAAAATTTTGAGATTTTAAAATAGTGGAAAACTAAAACAAATGTTTATCCTATTTTGCCCTTAATGACCCGTGATTTACTAACAATCCAAGTTAGTACGGTAGCTTCGGAGTCTGTTTTTTCTTTGAGTAGCAGGATTCTGAACGAGCGAAGAAGCCATTTGAACGAGGAATATTTGGAGATTTCCATTTGCTACAAGGATCATTTGGATGCTATAAGGAGGAGGCAACGTCTCGTCTATTGAAGATAGTGAGTCCGAAGTAGAAGACGAGATGAATAACTTAAGTTTGGGAAGCGCGACAGAAGAATAATTAGAGAAAATGTATTTTATTTTTCATTTTATTTCAATTTTGAATATTTAACTGTAATTTTCATATTTTATTATAACTTAAATGTAATTTTCATTTTCGTTCATTGTTATTTTATTTTTGTCATAATGTAAAAGACAAATTTGTAATTCTATTTAATTTTTAATAAAAAATAAATTTTATTTCACTTTGAATTTTATTTCATTTTTAATATAAATTTAGAATTTAAAATTTTAATATATATAAAAAAAATTAAATAAAAAAACCGGTCCGGGACCGATTAGGACCGGTCCTCCGGTCCCGGCCGGTCCTCCTCATGAGCAGGAACACCGGTCCCGGACCAGGACTAGTTTCACTAGAACCAGTCCGGGACCGGCAAGATAAAAGGCCGGTCTTTTAAAAGACCGGTCCAGGACTGGTAATTAAGGCAGTCTTTTTGGGCAGGACTACCGTAAACGAATCTTTCGACCTGATGCGAAATTTTTGCCCGGTCGCGATATTTTTACCCGGAAGCAATTTTTTGCCCATACGGGAAAAAGATTGCGTTCGGGGGAAAAACGTTTGAGAGTAAAATTTGCGTCCGGATGTAAAATTCGTGTTCGAAAAAAAATCACGACCGGGTGGAAAAATTGTGTCAGAGGGGGAAAATCGCTTCCGGGCTGAAAAACCACGTCCGGGCGAAAAAATCGCGTCGGGGCGAAAAAATCGCGTTCGAGTCAAAAAATCACGTCCGGGCGAAAAAATCACTTTCGCGTAAAAAAATCACGCCCGGGCAAAAAAGTCGATCCTGGCGAAAAAGTGACGTCCGGGCAAAAAAATAATTCTGGGGGGAAAAATGTGTCGGGGCGAAAAAAATGCGTCGGAGCGAAAAAAATGCTTACGGACGAAAAAAACGCGTCCGGACGAAAATATTGCGTACGGGCGAAAAAAATTGCATCCGACCTTAAAAATGTGCCAGACCCAAAAAATCATGTCTGGGCGAAAATATCACGTCCGGCGAAAAAATCGCGTTCGGCAAAAAATCGCGTCTGGGAGAAAAAAATCGCGTCCGGGAGAAAAAATCACGTTCGACAAAAAAATGGCGTCGTGGAGAAAAAATCGCGTGCCAGAGAAAAAATTGCGTCTCAGAGTAACAAATCACGCCCGGGCAAAAAAAAAATAAGTTCCGGGCGAAAAAAATCACGCCCTGTCGGAAAAATTACGCCTGGGAGAAAAATTTGTGTTCGGGGAATAAAATTCGCGTTTGGGAGAAAAAAAATTGAGTCCAGACTAATAATTCGACCAAGGCCAAAAAAACGTGTCCGTGCAAAAAAATCACGTTCGGGCAGAAATATCGCATTCAGGCGAAAAAAATCATCAGGGCGAAAAACGTGTCAAGGCAAAAAAATTACGTGCGGTCGAAAAAATCGCGCATAGGCGAATAAAACACGTCCGGGCAAAAAAATAGCATCCCTGCGAACAAATGCGTCCGACCGAAAAAATGCTCTACTTTTGGAAAACCAGAGTTGGTGATCTTAATATCCGCCACTGGAGATAGATATTGGATCTATGAGTTTTTAAGTTATGTTGAATATCGACGACTTTTTATCAGTCAACCAATTCCACTCTAAAATTCTTGGTACAAACAAGAGAAATGACATTCATATTCTCAAAGCCAATACTTCAATATCGATGTCTGTGAAACAAACGGACCCTAAGAGCATCTCACATTCAGTGATATCAATGTCTGTGAAACAAACAGACCCTAAGAGCATCTCACATTGTGCGGTTAGAGTTCTCTATCTGCCTCTTTGTTGGCAGTTTTCCTATCCTCTTCAACAGAGATCGCATCCCCCTACCCGCCTAAAAATAGGGGCTCTGTCCCGGCTATTTGTAACTGGAATGGTGATAACGGTAGCTTGGGTTAAGCTTGCGGTTAAGTTTTTCCTAACTGCGCGACAAACAGAAGTGACTTGTGTTGCTGCTTTTGCAGGCTGTGCGGCTAACATTGAGCGACTATGTGACTAGTTCTGACGGTTAAGTCAGTGGAAGCCTAGTGCGGATTAACAGTCAACAGTGGCAGTTAGGCAACATGTCGCGGGTTATGCGACTAGAACCGTCTTCTTCCTTGGCAGTTCTCAAGCAGTTCAATAAGTCAGTTCGTCTGTTCGTTGCGGGTTGACTGTTATCCAGTTCAGTAGAGCATTGTCTGTTCGAGCAGTTTCTACGGTCAGACGACCAGAAGTGCATACAAGTGGTTATCCAACAGTTTCCAATAAGGTAGTCCGCGCGACATTGCGGTTAGAGTTGCAGACAGGCGGCTATGCAGTCTCAGTGTTCAGTCTACCAATTTTGTATTTGTCTATTTCCTTTGATCTCCATCAGGTGCATTGCGACATCATGTCTTGCATATGTCTCGCATTATAAAGCTGAAAATAATACAAGTGTTATTCTTGTTTCTTCTAATTGTTAGATTAACTTTATTTGGTTGTTTGAGAATGGTCCTGCGACTTCCGTTCTATAAAATTTTACAAAGTCTTCTCATAAAACAAAGTCTATTGCTCCACCCACAATTCAGCAGACTTTTTCGAAGCGGCAAAGTCCGAACTCAAAAGTTCAGCAATTTTTTTTCATTGTATTAACTCATGAGAACATTACTCATAATGCATCCTTTTAAAATTTTAGCCGGGAACTGTGAGAAGAGCAGCAACGTTGGTAAGAGGAGTTTTTTTGAGAAATGATGTGCAACATTCGAGTTTCCGTTTTTTGTAGTTACCATCTCTTGATTGAAATCTATATATTTACTTTTTATTTTGACAACCAATCTATGATTAAAATTACGTCGAATTCCGATAGTGACAAAAGTGCGGCTTTTAGGTCGAAGTCCTGCTGCTTTATTCTTTAAATAAAATCTCATATGAGTTTCTATTAGGAGTTTAGGACAGTCAATCTATGTTCAAAATTAGGTCAAAATCTGACACTGGCCAAAAATGAGGCCTCTAGATCCAGTCCTGCTGCAGTATGATTAACAATTCCCATATTATTTTCTTCACAGCTGTCCCAAAAATTGCAAATATGCTTATACGTAGTAGGAAGATCATCTTCCTAATCATCAACAAGTCTCCCCACCCCAACATCCTTCCCGCTCTCCTCCGCCATCCTACCTCCCTCCTCCGCTTAATGGAGCTCATCACTTACTCCTCGAACCCTAATCCCGAATCCGGCAGCCCCCCATGGTCGGAGATGTTCCGCTCCGCCTCCCTCCGCCGCCCACCGGACTCTACTCCCTCCTCTCGAAAACCCTCCCCTCTTCCACACCGCTCCCCTCCCGCCGCCACTCGTTTAGAACCCGTCGCCTCATCCGTCGTTCCCACCGGAAGCGAGGTACGCCTCGCCCTCTACATCGCGATGGCCCATGCCGGGCTCGCCTTTTCCCTCCTTCTCTTCTACGGCCTCTACCGCCTTCTCAACGATTTCATCCGCCCGCTCCAGTGGGCGCTTCTCTGCTCGATCCCCCTCCGCGAGATCCAAGAAGCCCTCGTCTGTTTCTGGTCCGATCCCCTTCACCACGGCCTCCTGCCGACCCTCCTCGCCGCCCCCGCGGCTATCTTTCGCGCCTCGGCCGACACACTCTCCGACGTCCGCTCCCTCCTCCTCCGCCGCCCGCTCCGCCCCTCCAGCTCTGGAAGCCGATTCGGCTTCAACCGCCTCCTTCGCTGGCTCGCCTGCTTCTGGCTCTTCCTCATCTCCTTCGACCGTCTCGGCCCAGTCTCCCTTGGCATACTAATCACCAGTCTATTCCTCGCCGGACCCACTGCTTCCGCCGTTCGCAACGCAAGCTTTAGCACCGGTCTGAAATCCAAGCCCGGGTCCAGCCTCCTCACCGCTGGCATTCTTAGAAATCTGAAAACCATCATCGCGATTTGTCTAATCGCCGGGATGATCCTGGGTTTGATCGCCGGTAGCGGCTTCTTCTCCTACAAGATCGGCGTGGAGGGCAAAGACGCCGTCATGTCCATCAAATCCCACGTCGAGAGCAGCAACTATGCCGAAAAAATCGGATTCAAGCAGTGGATTACAGACAATGATGTTCCTGGTCTTGTGGATAAGTACTCCGCCCAATTCTATGAAACTGTATGGGAACAGCTAGATCAGTTGGGAGCACAGTATAATCTGACTGAATTTGTCAATGGGCTGCGCTATTTTATGATTTCCCAGCCGGACAGTCCATCCGAAGATCCTTCAACATCATTGGCAAACTCCTCCCCTCACCCTTACACTGTGAAGCTCCATGTTTTAAGTGCTCATATGAAGAATCGTGAATGGGCATTAATCTATAAAGATATTGAATCGTTCCTCCGGGAATTAATGGTCACCAGAGTTGATTTGATCGAGAAGGCCAAAGGATTTGCTTACCAGGGAATGGAGGTGGCAAAGCAAGTTCTGTCTAGTAGCACCTCTGTTCTTGGAGGGAGCGCGAGCTTGGTGTTCTCCATCGCTCTCTCAATCATCTCCGGTGCCGCAGAAGTGCTAAACTTCGTCTCACAGCTGATGGTTTTTCTCTGGGTTTTATACTATCTCATCACCTCCGAGTCTGGCGGAGCGACGGAGCAAGTCGTGGGCATGATTCCCATTTCAAAAACCGCAAGATCTAGATGCGTGGAGGTCATTAACCATGCAATAAGCAGTGTTCTATTGGCTACTGTGAAGATTGCCATACTTCAAGGCTGCCTCACTTGGCTGCTGCTCTCCTTCTGCTCTGTGCATTTTGTGTACATGTCGACACTGTTGGCATTCATCAGCGCATTGCTTCCGTTATTGCCGCCATGGATATCGTCAATCCCTGCTGCTATACAACTCTTGATGGAAGGGAAGTATTTGTGGGCGGCTGGGTTGACGGTGGCGCATCTCATGCTCTTGGATTATGGAACTTCAGTCATTCAGGAAGATATACCGGGGCATAATGCATATCTCACAGGTCTCAGCATCATTGGTGGCATGACATTGTTCCCGAATGCTTTCGAGGTAATGCTCTACTCACGCCTATTTCGGCATGTCATGGTTTCCCAACTTGTTCTTTTACAATCAGATCTGCTTGCATACTCATATGTGTTGTTCTTTTGCATGTTTCTATTGTGTATGCTTGCTTATTTATCAACCTTAGTTTTAGTTTCCGTTTGGCACGGTGGTGGTGGTCATCAACGCGATGGTTATGAACCGTCGTTTGTGATCGCCCGACCTCAACTAAGGAACTTCATCCACTTTTATGTTCAAAACTAGTTTTTTTTCTTGGTGGCGGCCATAACCATTGTCATGCCAAAAATACATTCGACAATGGTGGCGTTTTTGTCCAAACTCACCGGATTTAAAACGCCGAGCCAATCAGAGCCCTTGTTTTCTAAACAATTAACTAGGAAGCATAGTACGCCCATCACGGCACAATATTGTCATCTTTGTTTTTAATGAAGCTCACAGTTTTATCTTTAAAAGGGGCCTCACTATGCGGAACCTAATCCATTGCATATAGCCCATGTTTATTTCCTCCCCTACTGGCGTAGGACTAAATTTCAAAGTCCTCTAGCTTATGTTGAACTTCTACCTTCACTACTGCCACCCAATTTTATTCCTAAGTAGGCCTTGGAGGAAGTGATAGAGGGCTATGTGTAGTGGATTAGGTTCATCATAATGAGACGTCTCTTAAAGACAAAACTGCGAGGTCCTGTGGAATTAAAGCGGACATTGACTTTGTTTGACGCTGCTTATTTGCTTCGGCGAGTTTGGTCAAAAACATCATTATCATAGAATGTATGTTTGGCAAGAGTCAAGACAAAGGTTACGACCGCTACCAAGAACATAAACTTGTTTTGAGCAGAAAATGCCTGAATTTTGTTAGGTGAGGTCGGGTGTTCACGAACAATGGTTCATGACCACAACATTCACGACCGCCACCACTACGTCAAACGAAGCCAATATCTCCCCATGATGGGCCAGGGTGTTATAGTGTAAGACTGAATTTTAATGCATTGGGGTGCTAGTTTTGATCTCCTTTTCAGTGGATTCTGTATACAAATTCTCGGGCAGTCAGGTTATGATGTCATAGAAGAGTTCTATCATCTTTTTTTGTTGAAATATACTCTCATGCATGACTTTATGTGGTTATTCCTGGAGTTTATGATTTTTTTTTGGAAAGTAAAATCTTCTGTGTTAATTCTGTTATAAACTCCGGTGTCTTTCTTCTAATGTTAATGAACAGGGAGCAATAATGGGTCCTTTGATAATGACTATTGTCATAGCCCTGAAGAATTTGTATGCAGAGTTTGTACTGGATGATATAGAAGAAAGCCAAAAATAGTGTTTTTGTTTAGAGATTTCGTTGATCTATAAAGGAACCAGCTAGGTGAGTTGTTTGTAAACAATCCCGAACTTCTCTACTGTGTTTTTACCAATTTAATTCATAGAAATTGTTTTGTATGATAAGGAAATTCTTCATATAGGGCTTGGCTTTTGTATTAAGTGTCAATGCAAACAAATGTTGATTAGGATTTGTCTGGATAAGTTTTGTACCATGTAATCAGGCACTTTGGTTGAAGTTGTATCCTTCATTTCCATTGAAAATGAATCTTAAGGAATGTTATCATTTCTGTCTCTCTTATTAGCAATTTCTAATTAGCCATGGTGAACAGAGTATTCTCTCTATGTATAAACGGAACTACTGCAGTTTTCTAACAACAACAACAATACTCAAGCCTTTATTCCACTATAGTGGGGTCGGCTATATGGATCTTTTGTTGCCTTTGTGCCCTATCTTTTGTCATAATCTCACTAATGCCCAAGTACATCATGTGTTTCCTTATAGTTTCATTAAAAGTCTTTATTCGTCTACCCCTCCCTCGTTTAACAACTGCAGTTTTCTATCCTGTAATTTTTGTAATGTTTTCAGTGAAGTGACCTAAATAGCCTTTTTACTCCTGAAGTAATGTTAGTTGAGAAAAGGGAATTTAGGATTGCTATAGGTTTTTGCCATGTTGGCTGTAAAATGAAAAACTAGAGAGAATATTGGTAGGTGTTTTGAAAGAAGCAGGCTTAAAGATGATGTTGGATTCCAATTTATCTATCGAATTTGGAGCTAGCTCTACTCATAGAGGAAAATGTAGAGGAATTATAATTCTTAATGAGGTGCTGACCTGCAACCTCTTTAAAGATTATTGATATCTTTTCCTATTAAAACTCAATCTTCATATAAGACCATCAAAAACATTTAGATGGGAGGGATGGGAAAGTAAGAGAGTAGCTAAGGGAGAAATTGTTTTTCATAGATCTTTAAACCTACTCACATAGTCACATTACTATGAGAGGGAATGAGGGAGAGAGAGAGAGGGTCGGGGAATATAATTAAAAGTTTATACTATTACTTTTTTGGACTTTATTTTTCATTTTTTATCCTTAAAATAATGTTGTAGAAAACATTTATGGACGGTTGAAATCTGTTCGCAACACACACACACACAACGCTCCGGCAGAGCCACGCACACACAACGCTCCGGCAGAGCCACACACACACACAACGCTCCGACATAGCCACACACACACACACACACACAATGCTCAGGCAGAGCCACACCTATGTTGTCAAAGGCGCAAGGCGCACCGAGGCGCAAATGGGCACTGGAGCCTAGGCGCAAGGCGCAGGCGCGTGCCTGAGGCACATGAGACACAATAATGAGGGGAAAAAAAATTGAGCGAATGTGACGCCCATTTCGCTGAAATTGAGCGAATGGGGCGCCCAATTCGCTGAAATTGAGCGAATGTGGCGCCCAATTCGCTGAAATTGAGCGAATGGGGCGCCCAATTCGCTGAAATTGAGCGAATGGGGCGCCCAATTCGCTGAAATTGAGCGAATAGAGCGCCCAATTCGCTGAAATTGAGCGAATGAGGCGCCCAATTCGCTGAAATTGAGCCAATTGGGCGCCCAATTCGCTCAAATTTTGTAATTCTTGAAATTGAAACCAAATACTACAAAAATGTAGTTCATTAAACAAAAGCATGTTCTAATCCATAAAGACAGTCCAAAAAACACACACAGATATCAGAATAGTCGTCATATAAGTATGTTGTTTGGTCATTCTTTGCATGTGAACTGAAGTTGGTTCTTCAATTCAAGCAACCTTTGCACTACGAGAACATAAAATTTAACTAACTCACCCACCAATTTAGGCCAACAACTAGATTACCTCCATATGAAATTATAATGTTATTTCAAAACGTGACATCAGTGAGACAACATGAACCAAACACTCTTATTATAGAAAAAGTAATACCACATCAAAATTTATATTGAGCAAAATGAGAGTAAAATGCTAACCTGAAAAATCACAACCAAAGGAAGGACAATGTAATAAACACATCAAAGTTCAATAACACAAATAAAACGTGAATTAAATATGCAACATCAAATAGTTCAGCCAGAAGATCGAATTGACAATCAAATAGCGACATCAAGTATTCCAGTCAGAAGATCGAGAGACATCATTTGAAAATCAGTCCTGAAAAATATAATTATTTGTGCAATCAGAAAACATCTATTAACGTATAATTTAAATAAAATAATTAAAGTACTCTGAAATTTAAATAATCTATTACTCACCTAGCTACTCAGCCTCTGAAAAGACTATGTCTTCAACGTCTTCTCCACTATCATTATAATCTTCTTCTTATTCGTTGTCTTCAAATTTCTCTTCATCGATATCATCAACATTTCTGAGGACTAATGAAGTATTAGCCTCTTTAATGGCTAATGAAGTAGTAGCCTCCCTAATGACTAATGAAGTAGGACTTTTCATCTTCGAAATGCTCTTTTTCTCAAGTGTCTTTGTAGCTGTAGGAACCACATTTTTTTCCTTTCGATAATCGTATGTGATAAATTTCTTCTTCAACTCCAGTGACACTAGCAACTGTGCCCCAAGTCAATAAATCATCATCAAAGACCAAGTCCTCCCGCTCAGCCTCAGCATCATTATCTTCTTCCATTCTTCCCATCAACCATTCATTGCTATCATCAATATCTGTCAACAAAATTGGATCTATGCGATCACGTGCATCATATCGACATCTCAATGCTCGATTGTACTTCACAAATACTAAATCATTCAAGCGTTGTTGAGCTAGTCTGTTTCTTTTTTTTTGCTATGTATTTGCAATAAACAGTAACCGTATAAATAAGTTATCTTTAATATATACAATATAAATCATTGATAAATGATAGTAAATTTTAAAAGCTTGCGTGTTCAAAAAAACTCCAATTTCGCTCACAACCGGATGCACTGCATGTAAGGCTAAATGCTTTTATGACAAATCTTCTTAGGCTTGGAGTTGAAGTACCATAAGATTGCCACCACTTAGCTGTTATGATAGTAGATATTTAAAAG
Organism: Platanthera guangdongensis; assembly: GCA_039583875.1. Taxonomy (NCBI): domain Eukaryota; kingdom Viridiplantae; phylum Streptophyta; class Magnoliopsida; order Asparagales; family Orchidaceae; genus Platanthera; species Platanthera guangdongensis. Next base: position 127,433,781 of record CM077159.1, on the reverse strand, counting down.
TTGAAAAATCAAAACAAATTTGTTTGAAAGTTGTGTAATTTACCTGGGGACTTAATTTTTCTATGCCGAATTGCAAACTCCATTCCAAACAGTACTTCAACATTTCTATATAGAGGTAATTGGTCAATAATTTTATCTTGCTTTTCATGGCTTGGAATCAGTCTTTGCATTGTCTTGTATAAGCCCTCCATAATTTCTCCATCTTCTGCAATAGTGAGATTTGAGTAGAAATATTCAAGATTTAAATATTGACCAGCGACATGAAGAAGTCGATGAAGTTGGCTTTCCCATCTTTTATCCACAAATTTTAGGACATCCATATATTTGTCCTCTTTCTCATTAAAAGAACTAATGATCGCCTCTTTAGCTCTATCCATCGCTTCATAAATATAACCCATGACAGGTCTTTTCTCACCGTCCACTAATCTTAATACGCGGACTAAAGGATCAAATATCTTTAAAATATTCACTATACTTATCCAAAAAGAAATCATTAGTATAATGCTCTGCACTTGTTTACCTGCGCTTTCCTTTGCCCACTTGCTCGAAGATCACTCAGATGAGGTGAACATCTTCCTTAGATTGTTTCTCTGCTTGTGAATGTGCTGAATTGTTAAGAAAGAAGTTGCAAATCTCGTCACAGCGGGCCTAACAAGCTCCACTTGCCCTGTAAAGCTCCTTAGCATGTTCACAACTCCAGTACGAACATAAATATACCCATTTACAGTCATTACCCTCTTTAGTGTGCGGCTAATGTTGGGCATTTTTCCAATATCCTCCAGCATTAGATCAATACAATGCGCTGCACATGACGTCCAATACAAATGTGGACGTTTCACTTCCAATAATTTACCTGTTAGAGTGTTAATTTGTTGGGTATGAAAGTATCATACAATCGTGTACACAAAAAATAAAAATTGAAGATGATTAAGATTAGTAACAAAAAATAAAAATTGATAATTTACCTGCTAGCATATTATTGCTGACACTATCCGTAATAACTTGCACCACATTTAACTCTCCAACCATTTCAACCACTATATCTAGCAATTCAAACAATTTTTCACCCGTCTTCGAGTAGTCAGATGCATCGACAGATTTTAGGAAAATGTTCCTTTTGGTGAATTGACTAAAAAATTAATTAATGTTTTTTGTTTCCGATTTGTCAATCCATCAACCATAATAGAACATCCAAAGACCCTCCACTCATCCTCATATGTTTTCATCATATCTTTCACTGCATTGACTTCATCATTTATCAAAGGAACACGAATCTCATAGTAACTCGATGGCTTCAATCCTACTCCAAACTGTCCAATGGATTCCACCATTATTGCAAAACTAGGATGTTTTACAGTATTAAATGAGATAGCTGCATCGTACATCCATTGAGCTATATGTTTACAAGCTCGCCCTCTCAACTCCTTGCAAGCTTCATTAATAGAAGTTTGTTTCATCTTTTGTTCAGCTCCTTTTTTTGCACCTACATTGCCAACCTTTGGAGAAAAAAACACATCTATTGATTCTTTTGTTTGAGGCCTCTTGGAGAAGCCTTTTTTTTTATGAATCTTGCCCACATTGGATTCTATTTCATCATCACTGCCAAACGTGTCGATATCTGCAAAGTCAGACAATGCTTGGTTGTCTGTGTTGCTCGCACTTGCTTTTTTCTCCATATATTCTTGAATTTCGCAGCGCACATGTGTGGTGCTTTTGAGACAAGTTCTTGCATTTCTAAGTCCTCCAACAATATGTTGTTTAACACGATAAATTCCGCCCTTCGTGACTTTATCACAGAAAATGCAATCCAAGTCGTTTTTATTGGCGGAAGAAATCTGACGCACGTACTTCCAGCATGGATCAATCCTTGATTGGATGCTGGAAGAACCAGAACCACTTGCATCCATTTTAAGAGCTGGAAAAATCTGACGCACGTACGAAACATGCAAAAATTTGGGCCAGTAAAAAAAGAATAACAGAATTAATTTTATATGTTCATAATACAAAAACATTTTTTGTGTACTTAAGCAAAAAAAAAGAATAGACATAATGCCACGTTGTATGACAACACTGAGTTGCATTTAACAGCTGATATTAGTACAAACAACCCTATTTTATAAGAAGATAAACTATTCCATATGGTCGACCGCTAGTAGCATTTCTAGCAGACTAGCTCCAGCAATATTCAAATCATCTGCTCAGCAAAATCATATTCATGGATTGAACTTAACTAAAATTACTTAAAAGATTAATATGAGAAAAAACAACCGGGAGTAATTAACGACTATAACAAACAAATAATGTTAGCATAAATAAGAAGCAATCATATTTTAGAGTTGAAATAATTGCTTAAACCAACTTAAAAATCATATAAGATCCGATCATGAAAATCAATATATAACAAACATCATATCATCATCAAAACATCAGAAATGTTAATGTGATTCTTAAATACAGATAAAGATTCAGATCAAAGATGCATAATGATGAAGTAAATGTTACATCCCAACTCAAATTTGAGAAATGAGTCATGTAAACCCTAGGACTGCGCAACATTCAAAGCAAATTTCTTCACAGGATAATAACGACGTCCGAAAATGAAAAAAAAGAACGAAGATTGTCGAAGAAATTTGCTTCCATTTCAAAATTGAACCACCCATCCAAGAAAAACAGTACTTGGAAAAAAATATAAACATAAGACACTAAAATAAATGGAGATCAAAAAAGATGAAAGAACCAGCGAGCTATTCCATGGTTTCAGAGTTCTCATGGAGTAATGAAGAGAGAGAGGGACGAAGAAAGTACCAGTTGAAGAACACAAACAGGCGGAAGCGACGAAGGAGAGACGCGACCTTGCGAAAGTGTCGGCAGAGGGGCGCGGCCTTACTGAAGCGCCGACAGAGGGGCGTAGCCTTACGGAAGCTCCGTCGGAGGGCGGCAAGGGGGCGGAAGAAGCAGCGGAGCACGAGCGGAGGCCGTCGCGCACAGGAGATGAAGCAGGTTCAGGGAGCGACCAGGGCAAGATGCGAAAATCGGGCCAATCCTAAAACATAATTTTTTGGCGGGAGAAGTATCGGGATATACGGCCGCGCCCCTGAATCGGTTTTTAGTTTAAAACCGGTTCATGCAAGGCGTGCCTGAACCGCGCCCGGTAGGCGTGTGAGGCGTGTGCCTAGGCGCGCCTGAAGCGCGCCTGAGGCACATCGCCCGCCCTGGGCCTCCTAGGGCGCACTGGCTTGCGCCTCATGCGCTTGACGCCTCAGGCGCGCCTTGACAACACAAAGCCACACACACACAACGCTCCGGCAGAGCCACACACAGACACAACGCTCCGGCAGGGTCACACACACACAATGCTCCGACAGAGCCACACACACACAAAAAAGTTCCGACAGAGCACACACACACACAACGCTCCGGTAGAGCCACACACACACACAACGCTCCGGCAGAGCCACACACACACAACGCTCCGACAGGGCCACACACACACACACAACGCTCTGGCAGGGCCACACACACACCACGCTTCGGCAGGGCCACACACACACACCGCGCTCCGGCAGGGCCACACTGTTACGCCTCCGAACGGCGCCCGCTTATTTGGACGTTAGTACACACGACAAAGTAAGAGGTCTGAAGGCAACAATGGGGCTGAACCGACCGGTTCAGCCCCCACTATCTAAATGGCGGCTCGGGGGGGCTGAACCCACCCGGTTCAGCCCCCATTGGGGCCGGCCGGCCTTGGTCCGGGTATAAATATACCCGGATCCCGTCTTGAATGATTATGCAAGATATTATCAGGTATTCTTCTCCTTTATCCTCTCAACCCTAATTTCTCCTCTAGTTCTCTAGATTTCTCTCTCTCCCACCTTCTTCCTATCATTTGGTATCGGAGGATTCCTTCCTCCACCATGGTTGCTACTCGCGGACAAGAAGATGCTAATTGTTTGGAAACATTAGAGGTAAACTACGCCAGATTGATCGATTTGGTGGCCGCCATCGAAGAAGAGATGAAGGCGTCCACCCAACGATTGGAAGAATGGATCGATCTAAGGATGTAGGAACTCAAGCCTTGGATCGCACAAAATCTGAAAGGAAAATTGCCGTTACACGATGAGAACGGTGGAGGACAAGGATCTGTTGCGGAGGGTTCCGTAGCGTAACACTCGGCTCTGCACGTCGGCGAATCGGCGGGATCGGCCGATCCGACGCGCGTAGGAGGCGGGTTGACGAGGATCGGCGGCAGCGGCACGACGTGGGGCTGGGGTGGTCGCGGACCGCCATCTGGGGCCAGATCGGCTTCGTACGGAGCGCCAAAAGGCACGGGTCGTCCGCCCTGGGCACGGGTCAGCCTCGACCAGAACAGCGGTATGCGGGGCGGCTGCTCCCGGCGGTGGAATGGGGGGAATAACTTCCCCAGCCGCGGGCTGGTGGCGTGGCCGGAGGAGGTGCGGGCGCTCAGTTTGGGGGTCAGCCCTATCAAGGGTTTCCAGGATAGCAGCATCAAGGCTACCCGGGCGTATCCGCTGGGGGCGTGGACCCAAGATGCCCGGCGTGGAACGGGCAAGGACCGGGGTGGCCAGGGCAAGCCGCACCAAGGGCGTACATGCCCCCGAAACTGACACACATGAATTTCCCCCGATACAACGACGTGGACGCCTTGGAGTGGGTACAGAAGGCCACGTTGTTTTTTAGCTATCAAGAGGTGCCAGAGGTATAGTGGGTGCAACTAGCGTCCTTCCACTTGGAGGATGACGCTTTTCAGTGGACGCAGTGGTTCCTGCGGGAACGGGTTTATGTGGCGTGAGCGGAGTTTGTCGATGGGTTCACGGCTCGGTTCGGGCCGCTGGAGTTTGAGGACTTTGAGGCTCTCTTGCAAAAGTTACGTCAGAAGGGCACAATGATGGAATACAGGACGGAGTTCGAAAAATTGGCGAATAGGGTGCATTGGGAGGAGAGGACACTCCTCAGTTGTTTTGTCTCTGGGTTGAAGGAACACTTACGAGATGAGGTTCAGGCATACATGGCCCGCAACTTGAACCACGCCATCAGTCTGGCTCGCATTCAGGAAGAGCGGTTCAACAGGCAGCGGTCCCAGACTACAGTGCGGCCCCCTACTACACCGACGACTGCCAGGAGGGATCCATCGGTTGCCGGGCAGCCTACGGTGACGCGACTATCGTAGGGTGAGTTACAGGCAAGGAAGGAGAAGTGACTCTGCTTCAACTGTGACGATAAGTTTACGACGGGCCACAAATGTCAGAAGGTACAATTCTTTATGCTACATGAAGATGTGGAGGACGAGCCGAGACCAAAGGAGGAGATTCCCGCTGGAGACTTGGATCTGACCGAGTTCGGGGTTTCCCTACTTGCTATGGAAGGGTGTAACCCTCCCACACTCACTATGCGACTGGCGGGAAGGATCAGGAAATAGAAAGTGACTATTCTGGTGGACAGTGAGAGTACGCACAATTTATCCATCCTGATGTGGCGCAGCGAGTTGGGTATGTGATTGATACGGGAGCTGCCTTCCAGGTTATGGTGGCGGACGACAGCAAATTGCAGTGCGAAGGTGCGCGAAAAGGGGTGGAGCTTCGGACGCAAGATTTCTTTTACCCATTCGGGGCTCGGACATGGTACTTAGAGTTCAGTGGCTGCAGCAGTTGCGACGGGTCGCTTTTGATTGGGATCAGATGACAATGGAAATCTTGCAGCATGAAAAACAGTTCTGTTTGAAGGGTCTCACATCCTCGCCAGTAAAAGAAGTATCTCTTCGAAACCTGCAACAACTCGAAAAGACAGGAAGCTTGATGGTGGTACTTCTGGGGGTGAGGTCGGATGAGGCCGGGCCATCAGAGGTGCCCATACAGATGCAGTCCCTTGTGGAGCAGTATGCTGATGTTTTTCAGGAGCCACGCACACTTCCGCCATCTCGGTTTCGGGATCATCAGATCGTACTCAAGGCAGGGGCGGAGCCTACCAATATCCGGCCATACCGATACCTGCAAATGCAAATGGTTGAGGTAGAACACAACGTTCGGGAGATGCTCGATGCGGGAATCATTCGGCCCAGCACGAGCTCATTCTCGGCCCCGATCATTTTGGTCAAGAAGGATGGGTTGTGGCGGTTTTGTGTGGACTACCATGCACGAAATACCGCCACCCTGAAGGATAAGTTCCCGATTCCATTGATTGAAGAACTGTTGGATGAGTTACACGAGGCGACGCAGTTCACCATGCTTGATCTACGGTCGGGCTACTACCAGATCCTCATGCGGGAAGAAGACATCCACAGGACGGCCTTCAGGACTCACGATGGTCACTATGAGTTTCTGGTAATGGCCAACGGGTTAACTGGCGGGCCGTCCACCGTCCAAGCTAATATGAACGAGATCTTCCGTCCGCTTCTTCACCACTTTGTGCTGATCTTCTTCGATGACATCCTCATATACAGTGCTAGTTGGGAAGAACACTTGAGCCATGTTGCACAGGTCTTCTCCTTGTTGCGCAAGCATCAGCTCTATGCCAAGCGGTCGAAGTGTTCTTTCGGTCAGGAGGTGGAGTATTTGGGACATTTAGTCTCCGCTGAAGGGGTTAAAGCTGACCCTCAGAAGATTGAGAGCATGGTTTCCTGGCCACGACCCCAGACTATATGGGCCTTGCGGGGCTTCTTGGGTCTCACTGGTTTCTACCGATGTTTTGTGCGGGATTACGACAAGTTTGCCAGGCCGCTTACCCAGTTACTACAGAAGGACGCTCTTTCATGGCAGGATGAGGCTGAGACGACTTTTCAGGCACTCAAATGGGCGGTGACGACTACGCCAGTCTTGGCACTTCCCGATTTCACCAAGGAGTTCGTTGTGGAGACAGACGCGTCGGGAGTGGGTCTGGGTGCTGTGTTGATGCAGGAAGGGCGGCCGATCGCCTTCTACAGCAAGGCGTTGGCTCCTCGGACATTGGGGTTGTCAGCTTATGAGAAGGAGATGTTGGCGGTCATTCATGTCGTGGCTCTCTGGCGACATTATTTGCTGGGACGACACTTCAAGATTTGGACGGACCATCAGAGTTTGAAGCACTTCTTGGAACAGCGGATCTCCTCCCCTCTCCAACAGAAGTGGGTCACCAAACTTCTGGGTACGACTATGAGATTGTTTACCGCCAGGGCCGGGATAATCGAGTTGCTGATGCTTTATCCTGCTTACCATAGGGCGCACTCGCTCAGATTTCTACACCCCTACTGAATTCCATTGATGAGATACAGGAAGAGGTGGAGCGTGACTCAGAGCTCTAACCTATTGTGGACGCTCTCCGCCGGGCACAAGAGACGGTTCCGGGTATCATCTTCGGAATGACCGGTTGTACTTTCGGGACCGTGTGGTCATTCCTTCTCAGTCAGCATGACAGACAATTATGATGTATGAGTTCCATTCCTCGCCAACAGGTGGCCATGCGGTCTCCTCCGCACCCTTCAGAGGGCACAGACAAACGTCTTCTGGAAGGGTATGCAGCGTGATATTCAGTTGTTTGTTCGACAGTGTGACATATGACAGTGCCAGAAGTATGAGACGACCTCCCCAGCCGGATTGCTTCACCGTTGGAGATCCCCCATCTGGTCTGGGACACCGTTTTCATGGATTTCATCGATGGGTTGCCAAAGTCTTAGGGCAAATCCGTTATTTTGGTGGTCGTCGATAAGCTCTCCAAGTACGGGTACTTCATCGCCCTGAGCCATCTGTACATCGGCACATCAGTTGCAGCTACTTTTGCTCGGGAGATTGTCAGGTTGCATGAGATTCCACGGGCGATCATTTCGGATCGGGATCCGACCTTTGTGGGAATATTCTGGAGAGAACTCTTCCGTTTACAGGGGACGTCATTGCGCTTAAGCACAACAATGTAGTGAATATTCTGGAGAGAAATCTTCCGTTGCATGAGATTTCAGCGAATTGGGCGCCCAATTCCCTCAATTTCAGCGAATTGGGCGCCCAAGTCGCACAATTTCAGCGAATTGGGCGCCCAATTCGCTCAATTTCCTATTTCACCCAATTTTGCGCCTCACATGCCTCAGGCGCGCGCCTGCGCCTAGGCTCCAGGGGCCCTTTGCGCCTCGGTGCGTCTTGCGCCTTTAATAACTTAGTTCTATTGTAGCAATTCTACTCAAGTTATATCAATCCATCTAAGCATAAAAATTTACAACAAGAAGATAACTTAACTTATAAGAATGCCCATACAAACTTATAAGTTAAGGATCAACTCAACAGTAAAGTAACTCATCGTATAAGAGCGCCCATACAAACTTATACGATGAGGATCTTGAGTATGCAATGCAATGTAATGATATGAATGCAATGCAATGACTCACCCATGATCATGCACATGCAACTGCTATGTCGACACAGATTTGTAGTTCTCACTTTTCGAGCAGATAGCTAACCTCTCAGGCGTCAATCGTCGTGGCCATGCGGTGACAGTGGAGCGGGCATCTTCACTACTAGGCGGACATCCACACTACCAAGCCTAGGCCTCCTTACGCCTCAACGCTAAGAACACAACAACGGAGCTCACATGCGTACTACGACTCAGCGGGAGTCTCAGGTAGATGTGCACCGAGAACAAAGCCCCGATCTGGCCTATGTTGTGATCCGGAAGGAGCCTTGGAAAAAGCACGAGTACCAAGCCCAACCGTTCACTTGACACGGAAGGAGCCCCGGGAAAGAGCACCGAGGACCAAGCCCAACCGCCCAAAGTCTATCTGTCAAGTCCCATCGGTGTGACGACTGGCGAGCCCGTAGACCTGCCACACTATCCTTAACCCAGGATTACGACACCGCGTGTCGACTCACACCGCATGCAATTTCACATCATCGTGTCACAAAAGGAGCCTCGGGAATGAACACCGAGGATCAAGCCCAACCGTCCACTTTTGTCTCTTCTCAGCATTTCCAAACCAGTGCGGTCAAACACCCTCACTTACACCCTTCATCCAAAGACCAGAACCATTTGTTCGTAACAACCATTACCAATTATACACAACATAACAAGCCAAACTCATCATTATTCAACTCACTACCACTGTCAAGTATGTGCTCATTATTTCACATATTTGAATCATTCCCATCATGCCAACGCGCCAATCCATTCATTCTCTAACCTTCACCACATCACCTCAATCACGTATACTTTCCACATCATTTGTTCATTAGTGAGCTACCCAACAATGTTATTAACATGATTTATCACAACCACCTTTGGACTACATTTCAACAAACATTAACGTTAAGGTACTACGATCTCTCTACCAAACCCAAAGCCGATACAAAACAAACACGAAAATTACATATGCAGGAATGAGTACAGTACAACAAATTCAAACGGGGATTCCCGAGGCTACAGGAATCCGGTGAAGGCATTTAACCCCTCGTTGGAAAGGTATTTCCAAGGGCTGCGACTTTCGTGTTCAGTCGAAAGCCCAGATCTGGCCGCATCATGTCTGAAAACGGCCTCGAAGGTTGTTACGCGCAGAAAACAGATTTCTGCGTGCATCTTAAAGCAGATCAAACGACATCAGTTCGTCTTCTTCCTACAACCAAACTTTCAAATAACGTCCAGAATTTCTCCTCCCTTATTTACCCTCATAAGGCCACTTCTCTTCACGAAACCAATCCACAAACTGCAATCGAAGTGAGGGAAAAGTTGAAGACTCTAAATCCTGGGACACAAGTCCTAGCAAGGTCTTTTCATAGGAACCTTCTTCTCACAAATCAAGACCCTTTTGAGTCGATATCTCTCCTAGAAATAACTAAAGATCTAGCACCAAGGGAGAGGGTAGGAAGCTCACCTCGTTTCCGACGTTTCCGGCCATGGAACTTGTCACCCTTCTTGGCGGCATCTTCTTCTCCTCGGTCGGTGTTAGTTCTTCACGGGAAGATCGGCTCCAACACCTTCTTCCACTCCAACAGTTTCTTACAGTAAATGGCTTGGAAGAAAGACTAGAAACGGCTAGGGTTTTCTCCCCTTTTCATGTGACAAGTTTGACGACTTCATAGACACGTATCGACCTATCTTTGGACCGCCAATCAACTCAGTAAATGAGTCCCTTCAAAACGACGCAGCCAGAAAATTCACCAAAACCCCAAATTGGACTACACGGGTAGGGACACGCCCGTGTCACTACCCGTGTCCTGCTCGGGAAGTATGTGGTCGACTATTCGTCGAGCTCCGCTCGACGAATCGTCGAGCTGCTTGGACTTACACATAGGTAGTGACATGCCCGTGTCACTATCCGTGTCATGCTCGGGAGGAACACGGTCGACGATTCGTCGATCTCCGCTCGACGAATCGTCGAGCTGGTGATTGGACACACACACGGGTAGGGACACGCCCGTGTCACTACCCGTGTCCTTCTCGGGAGGAACACGTTCGACGATTTGTCGATCTCCGCGCGACGAATTGTCGAGCTGCTGCATGGACATACACGGGTAGACACACGCCCATGTCCCTACCCGTGTCCTGCTCGGGAGAAACACGGTCGGCGGTGTTAGTCGAGCTTTGCTCGATGAATACATACACACGGGTAGGGACATGCCAGTGTCACTACCCGTGTCCTTCTCTGGAGATTTCACAAAGAAGACGCAGAGACACTAGAGAACCACACGGGTAGGGACACACCCGTGTCACTACCCGTGTCCTACTCTGGACCAACTTCACCTCCCATACTCGAGTGCAAGCCTAACTGCCAGCACTCCCTGAGCCCAAGTCAACTCTCCGGACTTAAAAGTGCGCACGAGGGGTCTAGCGCGAATTGGGACGTTACATCACCATTCGCAGGCGGATGGCTAGACGGAGGTTCTTAATCGAGGGCTGGAGTCGTACTTGCGTTGCTTTGTCATGGACGAACCACGTACTTGGCCAGGTTGGTTACATTGGACCGAGTACTGTTACAACACGTGCTACCACTCCGCCAGCAAAATGACCCCGTTCTAGGTCACAGACACAGTCACACACAAACACACACAGACACACACAGACACACACAGACACACACAGACACACACACACAAACATAGACGCACAGACACAAACACAGACAGACACATACACAGACACAGACACACAGACACACAGACACAGACACACAGACACACAGACACACAGACACAGACAGACACAGACAGACACAGACAGACACGGACAAACACAGGCAGACACAGGCAAACACAGGCAGACACAGACACAACCACACAGACACAGGCCCGCGCCCGCGCCCGCGCCCGCGCCCGCGCCGCGCCCGCGCCCGCGCCCGCGCGATGCTTCTTACTATGATAGTCAAGCTGACCATGTGTGTCTTTGCGACGCTTATCATGACTACATTCATTGCTTTTGCATCTCACATGATGCTTCTGCACTTAGACCAATTATGTGAAGTGATTGAGTGTTATGTTGGTATATACTGATTTCTAACTCATTTAAATATATTTATATGAAATTAAGCTATCCATGCATAAGCCATGTTAGATCATCATTAGATATAATATGTACTTATCATTGACTTAAGGACTTCTTCAAATCTAGAATATTGTGGGCAATGTTTCCAACAATCTCCCCCTATTTCAAAAATCAGCACCATAGTCAATGGTGGAGTACTTGCAAAAAATAATAGTAGAAAACATGCACAAAAAATAAAATGACAATAACATGGTCAATTAGTTATATAAAGAGCATCCAAAATGATAATAATATAAACAAGTCCAAATGTTTATAATGGATTTACACAAACATTTGCCCTCAATCAATCTATTATAATTCTCTGTCCTTTATAACAATACCACCCATATCTTTCTTGGCTGCTTTCTCATAAACTTCTTGTTTCTTCTGCTTCTGCATTATAAAGTAGCCATGTAGCTTTGGGTGATATCTGGGTGGTTCCACTGCATCTATTGGAAGCTTTCTTGCTTGTTTTCTCTTCTAAAAGTCTCCCAGAGCTGCTCGGCTTCAAGCTCGAGGGAACAGAAGAAACAAGAAGTTTATTCTGGACAGAGAATTAACAAGCAAGAGAAAGGGGAGGCCGACCCTCGCCGTGGCTTGTTGCGCCCGACGATTTGAGCAACGGGATGTGGCTGAACTGTACCAAACCATATGCCGTTCGACTTGGAGTGACTAGTGAGTCATTGAGGTGAATCTTGGAGACCATATTTGACTTTGTCGTAGCCATAGGGAGGAGTCTTAGGCTTCGGGCCGAAAAGACTAGTAATGCTCAAAAGAATGTTGAACCGTCACTGAGTACGGTGGTGGGACCCTGGGAAATCCGGTACACCGATAATGTACCCTGAGTGCACGGGGCGTGTGACCGTGCGTGCCAACGTCTGTGGTGAATTGTGCTTAAATTGCATGTTATGTTTCCATTATTTGTACATGCTGCAAGTAAGGAGCACCGCCGCCCCGGGTGAGGGGCGGGGTCCTAATAATTTGGTTAGCTAAAACTGACCGTTGCCTTGTTTGCTACATATTTGTGGCTTGTTCCTATGCAGGTGTTGGGGAGCTAAGCGAAAAGTAGCGGGCTGAGGCTCTTTGTGCTATGCCGGCCCTCGAAGGCCAAACGAAGCTTCTTTACTACTTTCATGTGTTGCCGGTCTGCGTGCCGATTAGAGCTATCACTTAAAACCGAAAACCGTAAAACGAACCAAAATTGTAAAGAACCGGACCGATTCGTTCGCTAATTATCCAGGTTCCGGTTTGAATTTTGGAATCGTGAACAACATTGGTCCGGGTTTGGTTCCATCATTTTATTATCCTGTTCGGAACCGGAACCGGAACCACAACATGCAAGTCTCGAACGGTTTCAAAAATTTTAGACCTGATCCGACCGAACCACAACCCGTTTATTATTATTATTCTAATATAAAAAAATTTATTTATCATACAAATATACTATTAGTATTAATTTTATATTTTTATAATACCATAAAAAATATGCAAAGATATTGATCATTTTAAATATTTTATTCTGCGCATATTCTATTCAAATATTTTATAAGGATCTAAATTTTTTTGTTCTCCGTCACATTGTTTCGTTTGTGCGTCTCTTGGATAAAGGACATGCAAAAAAAGTGTAATTGCTTACTCTGATGGATTTTTTCCGCTTTGATTTGCAACTTTATGTAGTTTTTACTGCTGTAAATTTCTTCAGATTCATTCTTCTTTATGATTTGCTCCGTGTAGAAAGAGATGGAAAAAAAATATTTGGTGCAATTCATTCATCCACATAGGGGCTTTAAATAAGATTACAACAAGACACCCAACACCGATTGACAGTGTGAGACTAAACTCAATAACATTAAAATACAATAACAATTAATAACTCTAACACTCCCTCTCAAGCTGAAGGGGGACCCTACAACTTGAACATAACATAAAAAGGAAGGTAAAATACGGTTGACAACGTGGGACAAAACAACCGCTACCGAGGCCCACCGCGTGTCATCCGGGGATACTTCAACCGGGCAAGAGCCACACGACGTTGGTCCACAAAACCGACCATGACCACGCTGGATACGCTCGAAGCGAAAACTAGGTCAACCATAAAAGACCAAACCAACCCTACAAAATCCAGAGAAAACGATGAGGAGACACAAACAACATACAAAATCGACCTGTGGGCCATGTGTGACTAAGGCAGGAATCTGGAAAGAGGCATCCGAGTCGCCGTTATCACAAACACTCCCCATCACGTGGAATACGTGCATGAAGACATAGACTATGCCTAGAGGCCGTGACGTACACTCCCCCTCACGTAGACCACGTGCACGTGTGGGACCCTCGTTGGGTACATGAACCCAGATCATGTGGAAGAAGGCCGAAATCGTAAAGAGACACACACTAAGACAAACGCGACAACCTAACAATAACAATAAACCTAAAATATAAAAACTGCAGCAGCACAGATGCTAAGAGTAGTAGTATCCCCACGGGATCAGCAGAGGACAACCAACTGGACTCGGCCAGAAGGCAGGAGCAGCAAATCTGTAGGAGAAAGAGCCGTGCCGTCGATGGAGCGGTCTGGAGGAGGCACAGATCGGGCGCAGAAGATAGGCGCAACGCACAGAGGAGCAGTCGACAAGAAGCCATCCGGAACAGGCGTCAAAGAGAGCAGATGGTGCCAACGGGAGATCTGGAAGAGGGGAGATCTGGACAGGAAGAGTTGCCTGGTGCCGGCGTCGATCGAAGAAGCCGTCCGGAACAGGCGTAGCAGCAGGAGACGCCGGGAACAACAGCACTGCACGACCAGATGCAGGGGACGACATATGAGGCGTAGAGAGGAGAAGCAGGCGTCGGTGTTGGCGTCGATGGAGGTAGCAGACGAAGTCGTCGAAGTCGCAGGCGGAAGCAGTCGGCGTCGATGTCGCAGACGGGAAGCAGTAGGAGCAGAGAAGCCCCGACGGGATCTGTTGAAGAAAGCTTCGCCGAAGTCGGAGGAGAGGTACCTGCACAACGACAAACATAGACGAAGCCAGTGGCAGTGGAAGAGCAGCGGTTGTCGATGAGGCGCAGAGGGAAAGACTCCTCCGTCGGGGGAAAAAAAGGGCCACCCCCGTCAAGGAGTCAGGAGGCCATTCCGTCGACGGGAGCAGGCAGGATTCTACTCGACGGGAGCCCTAGCAGCTGCGCGGGAGAAAAAAATAAAATCACGGGTCAGGTGGGGGTGGGGGTGGGGGGAGGAACAGTGGCGGAAGCGGAAACCAGAAAAAAATTGCTTTAGGCTTCAGATCGATGCTTCGATACCATGTAGAAAGAGATGGAAAAGAAATACTTGGTCCAATTCATTCATCCACATAGGGGCTTTAAATATGATTACAGCAGGACACCCAACACCGATAGCAGGTGTGAGACTAAACTCAATACATTAAAATACAATAACAACAATTCTCTAACACTCCGAAACTTCAATATTTATGTGGTTGAGGGTAAATAAGGAGTTATGCATAAACAAAATTTCATTTTTTCATTTAAAAATGATAATAGAGAAAGTGAATTTGTATATGTTTGTTTGTTTATATGAATGCGTATATATATGACTATATGAGGAGTGAATATTTTTCATAAAATGGTTGTTTTCATAGGAGCATTTTTCATAGGCGACGCATCACTCATTCTGTGAATGGTTGTTTTTATTTTAACTTGAGTGACAATTTATGTAACAATTTTATGCATAAAAGTGACTGTACTTTCATAATAGATACCACAGTCTTGCCTACAAAGTTATATATATATGGCCATTTATTATGACCTCCCCTCCAAATTTGCTAAATTACAAGTTGCACCTTCCTACTTTCAAAATTACAAAAATATTTCTGAACTTTACATTTCATAACATTAACATCCCTTGAACCAGAACCGAACCGGAACTGCATAGAACTAGACCGAACCGCAAGTAAATAATTTGGTTGTGGTTCTTAGCGAACCAGAACCGTAAGTCATACGGTTTCAAAAAATTATGTTAGAATAGGAACCAGAACCGCTCAAACCAAATTGAGTTTTGTTTCTAATTTGAAGAACTGTTACCTTAATGGTTCTGTTCACGATTTTAGTAGAACCGGAACCAAACAGGAACCGTGACAACTCTAATGCTGATGTATGCAAAACACTTTAACTTATTAGAATCAATTTGTAAGGCCTTAAAACCAGGCTATTTGTGCATTTTGATTATCATTCCTATAGTGTTGTAGTGGACATTCTTGTGGTTGAGTTCTTAATACATTTAAATACTTCCGTTAGAATGTACTCTGAGTTATGATGCACTAATAGTTTGTGATCAATGCGTAACTCCACTGACTGTCCGTGGAATATGACGTGGGGCCCCGACCGGACCTTCTGTTATATTCTATATGATGGATGTGAGTGTTATAATTTGGTATCAGATTCTGGCGTCGGTCTTTCTTATTCGAATTTGTGGTCGAATTCTTTTAAGGGGTGGTTAACATGTGTATGTGTGTTACCGTTATAACATGAAAGAAATCATGAATGTCCACTTAAGAATGAAAATACACATATTTGTGGAACCTGCATGTTCCTGTGATTGCTGTTTTGCAATATGTCTAGTTGCTTAATTGTGTGTTTCATAATTATAGGTGACTAGAAGCGGTGTGAGGCAGTCTCAGCCCCAACACTCGGTGGAGAGTAGTGCACCGGGTGATGTGCCTACATCTCCTCCTTTTACTGAAACAATACACTTAGTTGCTGAAGCCGTGTTCACGATGATCAATGCGCAACCAGGAGGGCGTGTATATCCTCTTACCCCTGGGGTTGCCCCTGCGCAGGTTGATGTAATTGAGCCTGTGGCTATACGACAAGTGCCCGATGAGTCTTTGGTGATGAGACGAGCGACGAAAAAGCAACTGAAGCACGTTATGAGCTTCCAACCTCCGACGTTTGAGGGAACTGGATCTTCCACTCAGGCCAAAGATTGGCTCTCAAGGATAAAGAGAATCTTGACGGCAATGGAGACAGAGGAGAGACAAAAGGTGTCTGTGGCTACCTTTCTTTTGGAAGGAGAGACAAGACTCTGGTGAGATGAATTGGAATTACATCAGTTTGCTGGAAGGCAATGTATCTCCCATTTGCTCAGAGGATTGCTATGGATAATCAATTTCAGAGGTTAACTCAGGGTGAGAGTTGTGTGGATGACTACTTACATGAGTTTACAAGATTGGGGAGGTATGCAAGCGCTACTTTTGCTGACGAGCGCAAGACAAACATATTCTATGAAGGACTGCGAGATGATCTGAGGTTGCTTCTCTCAGGTCCAAGACGAGGATTTTCTGACCTTGGTCAATACAGCCCAATCCCTGAAACAAGATCTGAAAAGAGTCCAAGGCAAGAAGGACTTGAGTGTGAAGAAACCAGAGTTCAAAGTACCAAACTCTTCAAAGACTGGGTACTGAAGGTGGAACAAGAAGTCCAAATCTTCTAGACCAGCTCCTTCTTCTGTTGTGCCTGGTGCAACTTCTGGGCGAGGCCCAATTCATTGTTATACACGTGACAAGCCGGGACACATAGCCCGCGATTGTTGGAGTGACCCTCCAAAGACGGAGAAAAAAGCAGGAGCATCTTATGTTGAGAAGGGCAAGGTAGTGGAATCAACTGTATCTCATTATGCCCCAGCCCAGCCCAGAGTGTATAATCTTGGCCAGCAGGTGGATATAAAACAAAGCAATGTGGTGACATGTACAGTTTAATATATAGCTTTTGATTTATATACTTGTTACCTTGTGCGTTGCTTGCGCATAACTTGTTTGTATTAGACTTTGTCCTAATCTTAGATTATCCGACGAGAGCACTGTTCGATACATGAGCTTCTCACTCCTTTCTATCTGAGGATTTCGTGTTGCGTATCAGAGTGCCTTCTTTTATGACAAAGGATAGTTGGATATATTGCTACCTAACAGATGCATGATGCGTGCAGATAGGTCCTGCTGTGTTCAGGTGCGGATTGGAAGTGATGATTTTGGATTGGAAGCATCTATATTGTCGATTTCTGAGTTCGATGTAATCTTTGGCATGAGTTGGCTCTCGGAGCTGTGTACCTGCAGTGATTGCAACACAAAGGAAGTCACATTGGGACAAAATACCGAACGCGAGACTAAATTTGCTGGTATGCGAGGATCGGGCAAGATATTGATGTCTGTTCTCCAAGTGGTCAAGGCGGTTCAGAAGGACGCAAAGTTATTCTTCACGCTAGTGGAGGCTGTAGAGCCAAAATCCAGTTTGGGTGACGTCCCTATTGTGTCGGAGTTTGCTGATGTTTTTCCTAAGGATCTTCCTGGGGTTCCACCCTAGCGAGAGATTGACTTCACGATTGAGTTGTTACCAGGTGCGAAACCTGTGTCACGCACACCGTACCGTGTGACACCAAAGAAGATTGCGTAACTGAAAGTTCAGTTGCAGGAGTTGCTAGATCAAAGATTTATACGTCCAAGTATATCACGTTGGAGTGCACCGGTCCTCTTTGTGAAGAAGAAGGACGAAAACTTATGTCTATGTATTGACTACCGTGAATTAAACAAGCTGACGGAGAAGAACAAATATTTGATTCTGAGAATCGATGATTTGTTTGATCAGCTGGTTGGATTTACTGTCTATTCAAAGCTGGATTTGAAGTCCGGCTATTATTAGTTAAAAATCGGGAAAAGTGATATTTCCAAGACAGCATTTGGTACATGCTATGGGCATTATGAATTTACGGTGATGCCTTTTGGGCTCACTAATGCGTCATCAGTATTTATGGACTTGATGCACATGAACTTTTGTGAGTATTTGAACCTGTTTGTGATCGTCTTTATTGACGACATACTGATATATTCTCAGTCAGAAGAGGAGTATGTGAATCATTTGAGATTGGTTCTGCATACCCTGAGAAAGAATCCACTATATGCCAAGTTCTCTAAGTGTGAGTTCTGACTATCTTCAGTGACTTTTCTTGGTCATGTAGTTAGTGGAAAGGGTGTTGCTGTGGATCCGACAAAGATAGTTGCGATACGAGAGTGACCTATACTTGCTTCTGTAGCGGAAGTCAAAAGTTTTCTTGGACTTGCCGGCTATTATAGGTGTTTCGTAGAGAACTTTTCTAGGATTGTTTCACATCTCACTACATTGACAAGGAAGAATCAGAAGTTCGTTTGAACGCCAGAGTGTGCATGAGCTTGTGAGGAGTTGAAGAATCGTCTGACCAAGGCGCCTGTGTTGTGCTCGACATGTGGAACAGAAGATTTTGAAATCTATAGCGATGCCTCAGGGATCGGCTTAGGCTGCGTTCTTCAACAATTTGGAAAGATTATAGCTTATGACTCTCGTCAACTAAAAGTGTATGAGAGGAATTATCTGGTCCATGACTTGAAATTAGCGGCCGTTATATTCTCTCTTAAGCTATGACGACATTACTTATATGGCGTGAACATCAATATCTTTACGGACCATCAGAGTCTAAAGTACTTGATAGATCAAAAGGACTTGAACATACAACAACAGAGGTGGATGAAGTTCCTCGGGGATTGCACCTTCAAGATTCACTATATTCCCGACAAGGGAAATGTGGTCACGGATGCGTTGAGTCACAAGATTCCACCACGAGCAAGTTGGTTACAGATGCATGATGAATGTCTGGTTCGTGAGTTCGTGGCTTTGGATATTTCTTGCTTCGAGAAGAATGCGACGACAAATGCATGCTTGAACTGGACGGATGTGCAATATGACCTCACAGACAAGATTCAACAAGCATTGAAGCTTGATGAAAGCATGAAGCGCTATATAGCGGAGACTGTGGATGAGTCTAATGATGAGTTTTCTTATGAAGATGATCTTTTGCGGAAAGACGACCGTTTGTGCGTCCTAAAGTTTGGCACCTTACGAGAGGAGTTGATGTACGAGTCTCATTTTACCAAGTACTTGATCCATCCGAGGAGCACAAAGATGTATAGAGACATGAAGACGATGTTTTGGTCGCCCGGTTTAAAGGACATAATTCACTACGTGGCGAAGTGTCATACTTGCGTACTAGTGAAGTCCGAATGTCAGAAACCTGGAGGATTCCTAAAGTAAAGTCTTTACCGATTTCGGAATGGAAGTTCGACGACATATCGATGGATTTCGTGCATGGATTGCCGAGATCGCAGCATGATAATGATGCCGTCTGGGTAATCGTAGGCCGTTTGACAAAGGTGTCACACTTCATTCCAAACCGGAAGGACGATTCAATGGAAAAGCTGGCGAAGATTTATGTTGACAATATTGTACGATTGCACGGTGTGCCCCATAACATCGTAAGTGATCGTGATGGACGTTTCACTTCTAATGATTGGAGACTAATCCATCAACTATTGGGGACCAAGTTGAAGTTCACTATGACCTTTCATCCTCAAACGGATGGTCAGGCCGAAAGGACCAATAGAACAATGGAGGATATGCTCCGTATGTGCGCCTTGGATTTCAGAAAAATGTGGGAGGATAATCTCTACATGATTGAATTCACGTACAATAATAGCTACCAAGCAAGTATTCAAATGCCGTCTTTTGAGGCCTTATATGATAGGATGTGTCATACACCATTGGCTTGAGTAGAAACAGGTGAATCAAAGCTTTATAAACGGAAAGATGTCGAAGATGCGACTTCAACTATACGTTTGATTCGAGAACGGTTGCTGGTTGCCCAAGATAGACAGACAAAATACTACAACGTCAAACACCGAAATGTTGAGTCTGCCGTGGACGACTGAGTTTATCTAAAGATCAAACCGTTCAAGGGTGTATCGAGGATTCGACGCTTGAAGAAGCTGAGTCTGAGGTACCTTGGGCCGTTTGAGATCTTGGAGCGTGTTGGTGAAGCTGCCTATCGGCTCGCTCTTTCGATGAAGTTGAGTGGCTTGCTCGATGTGTTTCACATATCAGTGCTAAGAAAGTTTTTGAAAGAGCCTACTCAGATGGTTGTCGTTGATCAAGTGCTGATTGATAGTAGGTTAAAGACAAAAGTCAAGCCCATTCAAATTGAAGACACAAAGATCAAAAAATTACGGAATAAGGTGATCAGGATGATCAAAGTTCGGTGGGACAACTGTAGAAGTGAGGAGTTCACATGGGAGAACGAGCAAACCATGCTCGAGGAATTCCCCGAGCTATTTCGTTTAGGTACAAACTTTTATGTGTTTTATACTTCTTTATTGTTGCCTGTATGTTTAAATTTCAGGGCAAAATTTCTTTAAGCTGGAGAGAATTGTAACGCCCAAGATTTCACCAGGTATAGCTCTCTGAGAGCTACCGCCCGGCAGTAGTACTAGCGCCGGCGATAACATAACCGATTTAATTGGCTTGGCTCTCTGTGAGCTACCGCCCGGCGATTGCAATACCGCGTGGTGATAGAGACTTTTCGTCGTATGCGTCGTAATGACACAACACATAACCTACCGTTCGGCGGTAGTGTGGTACAGCGTGGCGTTAGCACTACAGTTATGACGCGACCACATGTCGGTGTATGATTGGAGAGTTTGAACGGTGGGCTTGCGGGAGAAGCCACCGATTGGGTTACCGCGCGGCTTGAGCGCTCTGTACAGAGAACCATTTTGAATCAGGTCCGTTCGTCACGATCCGACGGTGGGCTGTGGTTTCTGTTGGTTTAAGTCTGTGGGTTGAGAGTTATTCCTTATTCTAACTTACGGCTTTCTCTTTCTAAGAGGTTGAGGGAGGGGAGAGTAAGAGAGCGGAAGGAGTTTCCGCCATTGTTGGAGCTTCGGATTTCCGAATCATGAGCCATGTTCAGTTCCGCGGAGGGTAGTTCGTTGCGGTCGTTTTCATCCGGCTAGTTTCTCATCCATGACGTCAAAACGAACTTCAAGGGTAACGATCTTCCTCCTTAGACATGTGAAGTCCTTTGTTTTGGCAAGTGAGGGTAGATGCTCCACGAGCACGCGGAAGCGATTCTCCCGATGGGTTGATTGGTTGCATCCCCGGTACCTTTGCATTTAGAATCCGGAATCGAAGTATGGAATAATCATGTTGTGTGAAGCCCATCCAGACAGGTTGGTCTGGATTGGTGATGATTATCTTTTTGATTTGTGTGCCGAAGAAAACTTCGTGGTTAAACGTGTAGTTCCGGAGTCGCGGGGTATGCAGATTACTGCAAAGCGAATACTGGAAATTGTTTCCAGGAAAATACCTAAGTTTTGGGGAAGAAACAAAATTCTGTCCCCTACTGCGCGGCGGTAGCGCTATCGCGGGCGGTAGCGCTATCGCGGGCGGTAGCTCCCAGTGTGCTGTTTGTGAGGCCTGTCCTGGAGACTTGTGGGCCAAGTGGTTGAGCTGAGAGCTTAAAGAACCCAGCTTTGGTGGCTGTGGGTGCCAGCCTTGGAACGTAACGTGGTTATGTAGTTTGTGAATGGGAAAGGGGAGGCTAACCCGCGCCGTGGCTTGTTGCGCCAGACGATTTGAGCAATGAGATGTGGCTGAACTGTACCCTTCCCTATGTCCTTCGACTTGGAGTGAGTCATTGATGTGAATCTTGGAGACCATCTTTGACTTTGTCGTAGCCATAGGGAGGAGTCTTAGGATTTAGGCCGGAAAGACTAGTAATGCTCCAAAGAATGTTGAACCGTCACTGAGTACGGTGGTGAGACTCTGGGAAATCCGGTACACCGATAATGTGCCCTGAGTGCGCAGGGCGTGTGACCGTGCGTGCCAACGTCTGTGGTGAATTGTGCTTAAATTGCACGTTATGTTGCCATTATTTGTACATGCTGTTTAACTGCAGGGAAGGAACGCCGCCGCCCCGAGTGAGGGGCGGGGTCGTTATAATTTGGTCAGCTAAAACTGACCGTTGTCTTGTTTGTCACATATTTGTGGATTGTTCCGATGCAGGTGTTGGGGAGCCAAGCGAAAATTAGCGGCCTGAGGCCCTTTGTGCTATGCCGACCCTCGAAGGCCAAGCAAAGCTTCTTTACTACTTTCATGTAATCCCGGGCTGCGTGCCGATGTATGCAAAATACTTTAACTTATTGTAATCAATTTGTAAGGTCTTAAGACCAGACTATTTGTGTATTCAGGTTATCATTCCTATAGTGTTGTAGTGGACATTCTCGTGGTTGAGTTCTTCATACATTTAAATACTTCCGATAAAATGTACTCTGAGTTAGGATGCGCTAATGGTTTGGGATCAATGCTTAACTCCTCCGACTCTCTGTGGAATATGACGTGGGCCCCGACCGAACCTTATGTTATATTCTACTTGACAGATGAGAGTGTTACAGCAGGGGAGAGAGCCGTGGCCGCCGAGGACTTTTATTGTACGGATCTCGGCGCCTGACGAAGCGACCACCGTGCTGCCCCTTAGTGCTCCGAGGGTGGTGGTGTAGCGAAGAAACTGCGCCAGATGATTCTCTCAGGGCCTTCCCCTGAAGGTCCGGTTGCCGGCGGTCGCCAAGAGTCGGCGGCCTGAAGGATTGTCCCCTACCATTCCTGCCTGGATGCAAGGGAGGGGGATACGGTCCGTTCTCAACAACTCCTCGAGGAGGAAGAGTGCCCAAGCGAGGGGGCATTGGGGTTGGGAGGTTCTTGTCCAAGTGGCTGACAGACAGGTCGTGGGTTAGCCTCCGGGAGCCAAGGTGAAGTCGCATTGTGTGATGGGGTGAGGAGCTTGGCGATGGTGCTTGGCTTGATAAGTCGCTACTTGGGCGGGGGGGATCCCACCAGCGACGTTGTATCTACAAAAGTACTGAAGCTCGTCATGTGAGGTGACTAAGGAGTGGGATCGCTGGAGCAAACTTTTGCGATTAGTTACCGTACCAGGTTAAGTAGTCGCCACCTTAGAGGAACGACCCACTTCAGATGGCGCGACAGAAGGGGGGGGGGGGGGTATCTCGGTAGTGGAAGCGACATCAACGGGATTCAGTGGGGTTGCCAATGCCTCGCCGGGTTGTACGACCTTGGTTTGCACCAGAAGCATGGAGGCAGGAGTATCCAGCCGATCTCCTAGGCGAGTAGAACCATCCGCCGGGACGTCAAGATCCTCGCCCAAACCCATCTGGTTTAGCAGGTCTCTGGTCGCGCTCGGTACGGGGAAGACACCGCGGGGTCAGCAAGATCCTCATTCGATGCAGAAGACCCCTCTCCGGTGGGGAGACCCTTCTTCGGTTTTTTATTCCTCTTCTTCTGGCGCTCGTCCTCTTCATCGTTACCTTCCCAATTGCGCTTTTTTGAGGGATAAAGCCGAGTACCTATCACCGAAGAAGCTGAACTTCTTGACGACATCTTCAGCGGCATATACCATCTTCCAACAGTCAAAAAACGGAGCCCGGGGATTGTCCCCTCCCCATCTATTTATAGAGATTGGGGGGGGGGGGGGGGTGGGTTGTTCGCTGAGCATCGTAGAGGCGAGATCTCGCCTAGAGGTCTCCCCGAATACAGAGTTGGATGTTTCTTTTCGAGCTCCAAGATCGCTCGAAAAGAGCGAAGATTATGTACAACCCCTACTCGCTAATGGTCAACGGTCAACACTCAACAGTCATTGATCAACGGGCAATGGCAACACGTGGATACCAGGTCAACGACCAACAGTGGGCTGCAAGGTAATACTTTGACACAGGCGAGTATCATAGTTGTCGAGATTGCATGACTACCCAGCAGCACATGCGAGCATTGATGATCCTACCAGCCAGGCGAGCGCCGAGTAGCAAGCAGTGGAGAGTATCAGCAATACTCGCCAAGTAGGCGACCTCCTATAAGCCGCCTTACCAACCATGTTAAGCAACAAAGATAATCGCCAGATGATACTCGCCAACAACCGAGTCTAGACGCTGGCAGAATGCAGATGGCGAACGCAAGGCTGATTCTCCTCTCTCGGAGACCCCCCCGCCCCCCCCCCCCCAGGTTTTGTCTATAAGTATGACCCCAGGGGTACCAAGAATGGCACCTTGAGATCTTGCAACCCCACCCCATTTCGAAAGTAGCTTCTCTTTATCTGGTGCCTTCCTTGTACCTAGCTCAGCCATCTTAGCTTGTGGAGGGGAAACTCTTCCAAGTTTCCGAGTACCTGGTGGGATCTCCTTGCTGCAGCATCTGGGGTCCTCTAGTCTTTTATTTTCTCTCCTGTTTTATCTTCAGAGCCAGGCGAGCCGATTCGCTGGGTCGAGTAGCCTCGCGTTGCACTTAGATCCAAATAAGTTGGAGTCAAGATTTTCTTGGCTTCAACAATACCTATTCCTGTTGGAATTGTTCTTTGATCTGTTAGTGTTGTTGTAGTGCTTCTTTGAGTTGGAGGAGTATGAATGGCACCTTGAGATCTTGCAACCCCCCCCCATTTCGACAGTAGCTTCTCTTTATCTGGTGCCTTCCTTGTACCTAGCTCAGCCATCTTAGCTTGTGGAGGGGAAACTCTTCCAAGTTTCCGAGTACCTGGTGGGATCTCCTTGCTGCAGAATCTGGGATCCTCTAGTCTTTTATTTTCTCTCCTGTTTTATCTTCAGAGCCGGGCGAGCCGATTCGCTGGGTCGAGTAGCCTCAGGTTGCACTTAGATCCAAATAAGTTGGAGTCAAGATTTTCTTGGCTTCAACAATACCTATTCCTGTTGGAATTGTTCTTTGATCTGTTAGTGTTGTTGTAGTGCTTCTTTGAGTTGGAGGAGTATGAAGGTCTATTTTTCCATTGCCTCCTCTTGCTCATCATCTTCTTGAGTTATTTTGTGAATAACGTGAGTTCACCATCAGAAAGTTCAGCTTCAGAAGTGTTATGTTAAGAATCTTCTGACTTAGCTGGCCATCTTGGAGGAGAATGAGTCTTCTCTCTACACTTCCTGGAGCTTTCTGCCTTGAAGGCCACATTCTTCTCCTTGGAGTGTGATCTAGCTGTTTCGTCCTTAGCTTTTTTGGTGTTCAGTTACAGTTCATGAGACAACAGTTTCCCAAACATATTCTGGGGCTGGATGCTGCACAGATTCCCCCTTTCTTTTATTACACAAATCTTGATATCTCATTCTTTGTTGGGGGATTTTAAAAACTTATCATTCAGATCAAAGTTTGAGAATGTTCTTCCATAATCCTTCAAACCGTTCATAATTTTGAAGAAATTCTCATAGCAATCAACAATGAAGTCTTTCTTCCCTTGCCTAAATGCTTCATACTTCTGGTTCAACAGAGATTTTTTGTCATCTCTTACTTCCTTTGTTCTTTCCACATATACAATCAGTGTGTCTCACATTTCCTTCACAATTTAGCAGTGAATCAAAATTTAAAATGTGGAATCATCAATAACACTCACAATAATGTTCTTGGCTTTTTTATCCGTAGTGGACATAACAATCTCATCCTTGATCATTTCTGAGAACATCTTTAGAACCCTAATATTTGCATCAATGGTAGAGAGTTCATTGGAATGAAGGGGTCCCTCTTCAACTGTTATAAAAATTCTAGGGTTATAGGCTTTCATAAATAACCTTATCCTCTGCTTCCAGATTTCAAAGTTCTCTTTCCTATAGATAGAAAGTTTCATGGAACTCATCTCTTTGTAGTTTTCACCAGAAGTCATGGTTAATATACTGTTTATTCCTTCGAGGATCTTATTCAACTGTTAAGCTTTTTGAACAACCACACTCTGATACCACTTGATAGTTCAAGACAATTCAATCACCTAGGGTTAGGGTTGAATAAGTGTTTTCATTTTATTTTATTCTTTTATATTTTAGCAACTAATTTAACATAGAAAGCATACATGATTTATAATGGTTCCCTAGTATGGGTACATCCACTTTTCCCCTCCACCTATCTAGTAGTGTACTAGACTATGTCAACTTATTTAATAACTCAGATCAAAGATCTTACACCTTAAAGTCCAAAACTCCTACAACTCAAGAATAACAAAAGGTTTCTTACCTCAAATTCACAGCCTGGATCTTACAGCTCAGAGTGTTAACTCCTACAACTGAGATTCAAATTTAATCCTACCTCAGGAACAACCATTGGTTCCCTACCTTAGGTTCTCCCTTGAACCCAACCTCAAATTCAATCACTGGATCCTACAACTCAGACTTCAGCCAAGCCTTACCTTAGATCTCGATGAGACCCTACCACAATAGTAAGTTTGATGGTTTATTATAATAGAAATTGACTCTATGAGAATAGATCTTTAAAGCCACGAGTATTCTTGGGCTTGATGAAAATAGCCCCTTTCATGACAACAGTTCTTCAATGAATCTTCTTTTAAAATATGAACTGCATAAGATCTTGAGATTAGAAGGGTTCTGTGATTTTGAATGATTGAAACTAGAATGATCTTGAGCACTCTTATGTATATTTCTGCTTCTGTTGTTAGCTTTCTTCTCAAAGTATGTTGTCGTCTCTACTGTTACTGTTCTATTGATTTTGGAATGGTGAAGTTAGGATTTATTGCACAACCCTTTTACTTATATAGGTCTGACATCAATAATGGTCGGGAATGAAACAAACACATGTCTGACATCTTTACTGAAAAGATTGATTTGATGTTTGCTTTTGGTGTTTACCCGTAAACCCGCGCCTAGTTTTTGCCCAAGGATAATCCGAGCGGTTAGAAAAGGACTATCCGCTTAGCCGCAGAGCTCATTAAGCTGAAAAGCCGTCAGGGAGAGGTCGTCCAGCCTCGTATCTCGTCACCGTTGCCCGGTTCTCCTGTACCACGAGAAGCCGGTGATCTTAGCCCTGCCCGTCTGGGCAGGCTTCCGAGCCTATAAATAGAGGTGGACAGTACTGTTTAGGCACGCTAATTCAAATCCTCAAGCTAGTCGCCTGTGGTAGCAGTCTCGAATCTAGTACCTAGCAGTCTCCTGCTCGCTCAGACTCACCCTTCTCTTAACTATTGTAATTGTTCTTAGCATCAATAGAAATCCCGCCGTAAGTGAGGCATTTGCCGCGGCGGGCGAAGTCTGGTGTCGTCGCTGCCAGCGGTTCTCGCTGTCCGCATTTTCCTATTCGCCAGTAAGTGGCTACTCGCAGTCTTCTCCTTCCCTTAACTCTCACGTGCGTGTTGTTGTGGAGGTACATTTCTAATACCAATGTTCGACGTTGTCGGCAATTCGAACATCTGCAAAATTGGGAGTGTCACGACATTATTTTATCTTATCACGACGCTATTTCAAATCTTTGCGACGCTACTTGTTCTTCTTTGACTTAGCGATTTCTTCTGTCATGATGTAAGCTTAACACGACGATCAAGCTATCTTTACGACACTATTTAACTTATAATATTTTTCCTTGACTTCTGTGAAGTTGTGTCTTCATGTGATGACCATTAACACGATGCTATTTTCCTTGGAACTTTTATCAATGGCAGAGGGGTGATACTACATGTCGTCACAATGGCATTACTAATGAACTCAACACCATTGTATCTTAACACGACGATTATATACTTAGACCAATTTTGAGAATCAGTTAGGTATTCTTTTGGTCTTTACCGCTCTCTTATCTCATTGGAATAATTTATATGAATTTATGTTATGCCTACACATATTAAGCCAGATAGACATCAAATACAAAATATATTTATTATTGTCTTGAGGACTTCATCAAATCTAGAACATTATGGTAAATAATCCCAACACTTTCATTTGTTCATAGGGAGTCTTATTGTGATTCTTGTTGATTATAGATCTATTTTGCACATGATAAGTTGTGTTGACTATTTCAGTTTAGAAATACTCTTCTAGTGAAGAGTCGCTCAGCATGATCCTATTAGTCTCGATAAGTGTTCTATTCTTTCTCTCGGCAACTTCATTTTGCTGTGGAGTTCTATGAGAGGAAAACTCTTGAAGATACATAGTTCTTTAAAGAATTCGGTCATAGCTCTATATTGAAATTTTGTAGCATGATCACTTCTGATTTTGACCACAGAACAGCTCATTTCATTCTGAATTTGTTTGACACGAGACTTAAAGATGTCTAATGTATTTGACTCTCTTCTCAGAAAGAACACTCATGCAAATCTGGAGTAGTCATCAACAATTACATGAGTCTATAATTGCCTCCTAGACTATGAATTGTGTAGAAATGGAGAAAGCCAACCTTGTATATATGTTCACTTGGTAATAGTTACAAGTATACATACCCTTATATAGGAGAAGAAGGAAGGGAAAATCCTAATACATGATGTGGGACTAATACAAGAGAGAGAAAAATAAGGAACAACATGGGCCCTTAAATGGGCTTTTCTAACACTCCCCCGCAAGCTGGAGCGTACAAGTCGTAGGCGCCAAGCTTGGATAAGAATTGATAGTATAGCGGCCTGGAGAGAGCTTTCGTCAGGATGTCCGCAACTTGGTCGGTAGCAGGAACATGCGCCAAATCTATCTTCTTTGACTGTACCTTTTCCCGGATAAAGTGACAGTCAACTTCGATATGCTTTGTTCGTTCGTGAAAAACTGGATTCTTGGCAATATGAATTGCTGCCTGACTGTCGCAAAATAAGGTTGCCGGAGATGAGAGACGAACACCTAAGTCTCTCAGAAGGCCTTCAAGCCAGGTTAGCTCAGAAACGACAGCAGCCATAGCCCGGTACTCGGCTTCGGCAGAGGAACGCGCAACCACATTCTGTTTCTTGCTACGCCAAGTTATGAGGTGTCCACCAAAGTAAGTACAGAATCCAGTTGTGGAGCGCCTATCATCAATAGATCCTGCGTAGTCAGCGTCAGAATACGCGACAAGAGATAGAGATGTGGATGGCTTGTACACGAGTCCTTGTCCGGGGGCGATCTTGAGATATCGAAGGATGCGCTCGACAGCTTGAAGATGAGATGTCCGAGGAGCGTGCATGAAACGGCTCACAACTCCCACAGCAAATGAGATGTCTGGTCGAGTCACCGTAAGGTAGATCAGCTTCCCAACCAAGCGTCTGTAATATTCCGGATTTGTAAGTAGCTTGTCAGAGTCAGAGCTATGGGCCGAGAGCTTGTGATTTGCGTTCATAGGAGTCTCTGCAGGTTTGCACCCAGAATAACCTGTATCACGAAGGAGGTCTATACAGTACTTCCTTTGAGATAACACAAGACCATCAGGGCGTCGGGCGACCTCGAGCCCAAGAAAGTACCGAAGGTTGCCCAGGTCTTTGGTTTGAAAGGCAGAGTTCAACTGTGCCTTGATCTGTTGTATTCCTGTCGTGTCGTCGCCAGTAATCAGGATATCATCAACATAGAGCAGAAGAATCACAGTCCCGGTTGACCGATGTCGGGTGAAGAGAGAAAAATCAGCCGAGCTCCGAGTGAAGCCACTAGCACAGACCACCTTACTGAACTTTTCAAACCATGCACGCGGGGACTGTTTGAGACCATAAATGGATTTCCGAAGGTGGCATACCAAAGACTCCCCCGTGGTCTCAAACCCGGGAGGCTGCTGCATATAAACTGTCTCCTGGAGATCGCCGTTGAGGAAGACATTCTTGATATCCAGCTGATAAAGTGGCCAGTGACGATGAACAGCCAAGGAGAGAAGAACGCGGACCGTGTTCAATTTGGCCACGGGAGAGAAGGTTTCCTCGTAATCAAGGCCATGTTGCTGAGTTAACCCCCGTGCCACAAGACGTGCCTTCAGACGGTCGATAGTGCCATCCGCTGCATGTTTAATGACAAAGACCCATTTGCAGCTAACAGGGGTGTGGCCAGTAGGAAGAGGAACCAGATCCCAGGTCTGGTTAGCCCAGAGAGCCTGCATTTCATCGTGCATAGCAGCCCGCCATCCTGGGTGGTGAAGCGCCTCCTGCACATTGTTAGGAAGAGAAATAGAGGAAAGGGAGGTGGCAAAAGCGTAGAGAGGCGGTGTGAGCCGATGTAGAGAGACGTAGTTGGTCAAGGGATGAGCTGTAGAGACGGGAGCGTGATCGACCGCAGCCGAGCTATCGCTGGCAGCAGGGAGCTGGGTCACGGGAGCATCCATGGATGGGCGACGAGAGTAGACACAGATTAGCGGTGGAGGAACCCGAGGAGGAACGGGGGGAGAGGAGGAAGAAGACGGCACAGATGGCGTGACCGGGACAACGGGCCGGGGAAGAGAGGGAGCAGAAGACGAGGGAGCAGAAGACGAGGTGGTGCCGGGTAAGTGGAAGGGCTGGTCTTCGCAGAAGGTGACATCTGCAGAAACGACCATTTTGCCGGTAGTAG
Organism: Platanthera guangdongensis; assembly: GCA_039583875.1. Lineage (NCBI taxonomy): Eukaryota > Viridiplantae > Streptophyta > Magnoliopsida > Asparagales > Orchidaceae > Platanthera > Platanthera guangdongensis. The sequence continues at coordinate 127,403,125 of CM077159.1, read as the reverse complement.
GAGAGTAGCAGACGTACCCCTTTTGAGTGCGGGAGTAGCCAACAAACATATTCTTGGCGGCCCGAGGAGCAAGTTTGTCGGAAGGAGGGCCAAGAAGGTGGACATAACAAACACACCCGAAGATCCGTGGTGTGAGAGAGGTGAGGGGGATGGAGGGATAGAGGAGTTGGATAGGCGAGGCAAAATTAAGGACAGAGGAGGGAAGGCGGTTGATGAGATGACAGGAGGTGGAAACAGCAAAGTTCCAATATTTGGTGAGAACATGCATTTGGAACATAAGAGAGCGGGCAACATCGAGAAGATGACGATTTTTTCGTTCGGCCACCCCGTTTTGCTGAGGGGTATACGCACAGGAAGTTTGATGGATGACACCAAAGTCTGTGCAGAGATCGGAGAAGGCACGACCCGTATACTCCCGAGCATTATCAGTGCGAATGACTTTGAGAGGAGTGGCGAACTGCGTACGCATCTCAAGTAAAAAGGCACGAAAGACAGAGGGAAGTTCAGTGCGATCATGTAGGAAATAGAGCCACGTGGTACGGGAGTAATCGTCAATGAACGTGACAAAATACCGAAAGCCAAAAATACTAGGGAGCCGATAAGGACCCCAAATATCAGAATGAACTAACGACAAGGGAGTAGTACTCCTGGTACAGGCAGGGGGGAAAGAGGAACGGTGTTGTTTGCCGTAGACACAAGATTCACAGGAGAACTCTTGTAAAGAGATATCAGGAAGAGCCCGCTTGAGAATCGAAAGGGGAGCATGTCCAAGGCGGCAATGCCAATCAACAGTAGAGATGGTGGAGAGAAGAGTTGATGGGATATCCAAGATGTACAACCCATTCACCAGCTGCCCCTGACCAATGGTACTCCGGGTGCGGCGATCCTGCATAAGAAAAGAAGAGGGTGAAAATGTAATACAACAGTCAAGGTCGTGTGTGAGACGACTAACTGATAATAAATTGAAGGGAGAGCCCGGAACGTGAAGAACCGAGGAAAGAGAAAGGGTTGGCGTAAGCTGAAGATCAGCGGAGCCAAAGACAGGGAGGGTGTCACCGTTGGCCACAGTGATGCGAGCAGGATGAGGCATTTGGAGATATACTGGGGGCTTCTGAGAGGAGATATGGTGAGTAGCGCCAGAATCAACGATCCAACAAGGATGATGAGAGAGGCAGGTGATACCCTCCGTAGAGAAGGACACAACAGAGGTGACAGCTGAAGCAGCAGACGCCATGCGGTGACAGAGACAAGGCCGGGCGACTAGCAGAAGGGAGGCCGGCAGCGAGCAGGAACAGTCCGCGGCGGACTGGAGGCGGTTGGGACGAGTAGGGCAGACCGCAGCGGGTAGAGAGAGGCCGCGCGGACAGAGACAGGCCGCAGCGGACAAAGAAGGAGGCCGCGACGAGTAGGGAGGCCGCGGCGGACAGAAAAGAGGCCGCAGGCAAGACAGGCTGCGATCAAGCAAAGAGCGCAGGAGCGGGCTGACGAGAGGCCGCGACTAGGAGAGAGGCCGCAGCGGACGGGTAAGAATGTGGTCCCACGGAGAGAGAAAAGGTTATAAAAGAGAGCGTCCGCAGCAAGAGAGAAGAACGCACAACGGACAAGAAGAGGGTCCGCAGCGGACAAGAGCAATCCGCAAGAGATTGCGGAGTCGGTTGAGGGAGTCCGCGAGGGAGCGCGCAACGGACAAGAGAGTCCGCGGCGGACAGAGAAGGAGTCCGCAAGAGATTGCGGATAGGGAGTCCGCGAGGGAGCGCGCAACGGACTAGAGGAGAGTCCGCAGCGGACAGGAGCAGTCCGCAAGAGATTGCGGAGTCGGTTGAGGGAGTCCGCGAGGGAGCGCGCAACGGACAAGAGGAGAGTCCGCGGCGGACAGAGAAGGAGTCCGCGAGCAAAGAGGCTCGAGCGGACAGAAGCAGAGCGAGCTAGAGTGGAGCAGTCCGCGAGCAAAGAGACTCGAGCGGACACAAGAGAGCGGTCAGCGGACAGGAAGGAAACCAAGAGGTTGAGGTCGCCGAGGTCGCGCCGGACAAGAGGAGGCCGCAGCGAAAAGGGGAAGCAGTGGACCCCACAGGTTGGCTATAAATAGGGGGCCAGAGGAGGAAGGAGAAGGCGGGAGGAGAGGTGGTTCCACGGGAGGAGATGCTGCGGACTGGACAAGGGAGGCCGCAGGACTGAAGCGGCTAGAAGATGCGGACACACTTTCGCAGGCCGCAGAGGAGAGGTGGTTCCACGGAGAGGCAGCGGACAGGAAAAAGGAGGCCGCAGGAGGTCGCAGGCCGCAGGGCGGACAGAAAGGGGAGTCCGCAGGAGTCAGCAACCTGGCTCTGATACCATGTAGAAATGGAGAAAGCCAACCTTGTATATATGTTCACTTGGTAATAGTTACAAGTATACATACCCTTATATAGGAGAAGAAGGAAGGAAAATCCTAATACATGATGTGGGACTAATACAAGAGAGAGAAAAATAAGGAACAACATGTGCCCTTAAATGGGCTTTTCTAACAAATTGGAATGAGATCAAACAGGTCTATATGCAAAAGATATAGGCGTCCAGTGGAATCTTTAGATGCAATTCTTTTAAAAGAAGTTTTTGCTTGCCCATTTTATATGCATGACAAGGGCCATCCTCAATGCACTTTCATTTGGGTCTATCTCTTACTAAATTTTTTTGTTAACTGTTTATTTATAGTCTTATAGTTTATGTAAGCTAGTCTCTTGTGCCATTAGACAGAGAGATGCTCTATCATTTACCACCAAATCTATGGGTGTAAAAAAAATCTAAACATAAATAATTTAAGTAATATATGTTTCAACTCCTAGTGTCTGTCAGTATTATCTCAGAATCTGTAGATCTCTTTATCAGACACTTGTCCTTGTGAATTCAACAACATAGCCTAAGTCACAGAGTTGGTGTATGCTTATATGGTTGTGCTGCAACCCTTCCACATAAGCCGCATTTGTCAAAGAGACTATGCTATTTGTGATCATACCATAACGTTTTGTTAGCCCTCTGTCTGATCCACCAAAGATGATCTTATGTCCATCTTCAATAGAAGTAAACTCATTGAGTAAGCTTCTGATTCTAGTCATACGCCTGAAACAATCACTATCTAAATATAAGATTAGATTTTTAATGGTCTTTGCACAGCCCTGCAAAACAAATCACTTCTCCTTAAGTACCCAAATATTTTTTGGGTACTTGGTTTTTGTTAGCTCTATTTACAGAATTTTTGTTATAATGTTATTAGATAACTTCACATGATTGCCGCTTGGTACTGTTGGGTTCAACCAATAGTCTATGACAAAGTGGTCTATCTTGCCACAACACCAGTAGTCATATCTATGTATCTCCTCTTCTAGTTCATTTTAGGTGGACTCTAATGAGATCAAATGTATCTCTGGACAAGGATGAAAAGAGGAAACCTTTTGATGAAAACTTGTACAGGAGCATCATAAGATCTTTACACTCCTTTTTGCTAGTTGACCGGATATAATGTTTTCCACATAGAGTGTATATGCCCGGTACCAGGTGAACACTAAAAGATCTCACTACTCTTCTACAAAGAGGATTTTGAGATACCTTAAAGGTACACCTAATCTTGACTTATAGTATCATAGGAGTAATGATTCTGAGCTAATTGATTTTTCAGATACAAACTTTGTAGGATGTAAGGAGGATAGAAAAAGTACATCTGCCACATGCCAATTCCTGGGTAGGCGACTAATTTCTTGGAGTAGCAAAAAACAGACAAGTGTGACTATATCAAAAGCTGAAGTAGAATACATATCAGTTAGCAGGTTTGCTCAACTTCTATGGATTCAAGATCAATTGGAGGATTATAACTTAAAAATTAAGAAGGCCTCAATGTTATGCAACTCATCCAATGATATCTAAATTACCAAGAATCCAATTTCTCACAACAAAACCAATCACATAGAGATCAGATATCAATTCATTAGAGAACATGTAGAGAAGAAAGACATTTGCTTAGAGTATGTGCCCATAGAGAAATAGGTGGTAGACATCTTCACAAAGTCACTAAATGAAGCTAAGTTTAACTATTTTAAAATTGAGCCTGGTATGCTTAATTTTGAATGCATTCATTTAATTGCAAGTTCATAGTTAAATAGTCATCTTATTTCTTGGCTTATATTTTCAAAATCATGATATCTGATACAGTAATTTTTCTGCAAATTAAAGCACTTGGTACTTCTATTTAGTACTGTGTCGACTAGAAGATCAATCGAAACACTAGTTCTAATATAGAAAATCCATAATTTCTCCACGTGTTGATAGGTATCGGCTAGAGGTTAAGGCGACACTCATTGACTGTTGATGAGACGCACTATGGATGTTTATTTTTGTCTACTGAACTCATTTCTTATACACATAAGGCGCCCGATTTTATAGGATCTAATCAGAAATGTTGAATTCTAATAAAGAAAATCAATTGATCCTGTTAGATGATTCCTTTCCACAGATCCAAATTTCATGGCAAAGACCCACTACAAACATTGAGGTGGAGTCAGTCCCAAGTTTCAATAGATAAGCAAGTCATTCAAGAATTAGTTGTTATTGAGGGGGAGACTCAACTGGAGTCATCTACCCAAGACCATCTATGAAGAAGTCAAAAAGCAAGAGAATATTCGAAGAAACAACAAAAATTGAAAAGTTGGAAAGGGTGAGAATATTACAAGAAACAGTAGAAATTGAAAAATTAGAAAGGGGGAGAATATTTCAAGAAACAACAAAAATAGAAGATGTTGTGAAGACAAATAAGGCCATTGTGTCCATTTGTCTTAGTTGTGCATAATGTCTAAGTCGTATATTGATAATTAACATGTTAGCGTGATATTTTTATTGTGTTAAGTTCATCTTTACTTGAAGTTTTGACTTCTTTAAATATGAGGAGATTGCGGCAAAAAATTGGTCACAATTATCCCAATTTGAAGTTCTTAGGGTAAAGATAAAGTCACTTTGTATTTGATAGAATTTTGAGTTATATTGTTTCAAGTATAACCATTTTATGTTTTTACAGTAACTCTCAGTTGATTGGTATATTGGCCAAGAAATCAGAAATTCAAGAAAATTAGGATAATGTTTTTGTCAATTAGACAGGGTGCCGACAAGCTCAATATCAACTAGACAGGGTGCCGCCAAGCTCAATGTCCACTAAACAGGGTGCTAACAAAGTTCAATATTGACTTGAGGATCCTTGGATAAATTATATATATCAACTGGAAGTTCCTTGGATAAAGAAAGCCTTCACTACATGTTGACTAGAGATGAAACTTCAACAACTTTGAATTAGGTTTATCGACTAGAAGTCCTTGTGACAGATTCATCATAACAAGTGTATCGACTGGATAGTTCTTAGACAAAGTAGGTTTGTCGACTAGAATACCTTGCGACAGATTTAGAAATAGGTATATCGACTTGAGATATCTTCTACAGTGAACAGTGCATATCTACTAGATGAATTCTATGTCCAGATCGTCTTGAACACGCCTTGTCGACTAGAATGTTGTTGTCGACTAGAAGCTCCCATAATAGGGAGTAGTGCTTATCGACTAGACAGATTCATATCGACTAGACAAATCCATATAAGCTAGATGAGTTCATATCGACTTGATAGACTATTTTTTGAAATTTAAATCGCCATGTGTGTCGTTTTTTTGCTGCAATCATTTTTCAGTTGCCAATGCCACATGTCAACATCACGATAATTTCCAATTAGTCGTTAGATCTTTCATCTTTTATAAATACGGAAGCTATGCGGCGGCTAACCCAAATTTGACTGAAACTTTATGAGATCTAGCATTCGTATATTTAGAACGACGATCTTTTGAAATCGAGAAGAAGTCGATGTCTCTATTGCAAACCTGCAATCTCTTAGAATCGCTCAAGGAAATTCATTCTCTTCTTCAATTGAGCAAGGCTAATTTCTCAATCCAGTTCTAGCCATCATGAAAGAGCCGATGCTGTGAACTACAGACTCACCATTGTGTAAGAAATCACTCAAGTTAGTTAAATCTCCTATTCTTTCAAGCGAAGCTAGATTCAGAAAATCAAAGTTCGGATCAATTTGAGACATCAATTTTTCTCCTCTCTCACTACAAGACAACTTTCAGAGGAGACAAATCATTTCAGATCTGCTGTCTTTGATCAAGAAGAAGCCAATTTTCAAATATATTATTTCAAACTTCAAGAATACTTTTCATTTCAAGATCTACTTTTTCATGAGTCTAGAAATTGTTGTAACAACTCCATTAAATCACCATGTAGGATTCATCTGTTGAATTCGAGTTTTGTAGGATTTCTTTGTGGAATCTAAGGTAGGATTACTCTATGGAATCTGAGGTAGGATCGTGAGCTAGGGGATCTTAGGTAGGGAACGAGCTAGTGTACCTGATCTAGATCTATTTTCCGAGTGTTAGATTATCTATTGATCTGAGTTGATTTAGAGTTGAAGTTTCCAAGGATAGCACACTGCTAGATAGCCGAAGGAGGAAAGTGGGCGTGCCTATCTTGAGGAACCACTATACATCTCTATGTTTGTGGTGTGTGTTTTGTTTATTTTTGCACTCGTTTTGATTATTACACTATGAAACAAAAAAGAGGACATCACCTATTCACCCCCCTCCCCTCTATGTGTGATTTAGACATTCCCAAACTTATAGGGTTCTTCAGTCTGCTCGCTGATGAAGTAGACCTCGTCATTGTTCCCCTTTGGTCTGCCTGAGAAACTCGCGGAAAGCTCGATTAAAGCTCGGAATGCAGTAACCCTGCCTATTTCTTCTTTCTTGTGCGCGCCCACCAATCTCGAGGCATTTTTCCTCTGCTTCAGTTAATCAATGTATGGAAAAATCAAGTTCATTTGTTATTTCCCTCTGCTTCATGCTCATTTTCTTAGATTGGACATCCGCCACCAACCCGTCTTCTTCGTCTTAGGTGACTTCTGAACGAATTCTTCTCTCCTCAAATCATTGCATCTCCCCAGCTACCTGATTCAGCCACCACCTGCCACCCACAACCTTCTTAAACAAAGCACGCAAAAGCTTTATTAAAGCTCGATATGTATTTAACTCCCATCTAATTCTTCTTCCCATAGCTCGCCGACCAATCTCAATGCAATTTTCCTTTAATTTAGGTCATGTTTGGGAGGGCTTTTTAGAAAGGAAAAAAATGGTGACAAAGAATAGGTACGAAAATGAGATTTTGGAAAATGTATATTGAAAAATGAGATTTGTTTCGGTAAACTTCTTTTGTGGAGATTTTCAGAAAGTATAATCACTTTATAAACCATTTGACAAATCTCCGTTGCGGTGATTTTTTTAATTAAAAATGCGTGTCCAGACGAAAAATGCGTGTCCGGGCGGAAAATGCGCACCCGATTAAAAATGCGCGCCCCGGGGAAAAATGCGAATTTTTCGCCCGAGCGCGGCTTTTTCGCCCGGGCGCAAATTTTCCGGCCGGGCGCGAATTTTCCTGCCGGGCGCGAATTTTCCGGCCGGGCACGAATTTTCCGGCCGGGCGTGAATTTTCCGCCCGACCACGATTTTTTTGCACGAACGCAAATTTTTCGCCTGAAAACGATATTTTCGACCGAAAGCAAAAAAAACATTTGAGCAAAAAAAATACGCGGCCTGGCCAAAAAAATCACGAACAAGTGAAAAAATGGCGCCGCGGCGAAAAATTCACGTCCGGAAGAAATCGCGCTCAGGCGACAAAATCGGGCCCAGACGAAAAAACACGTTCGGGCAAAAAAAATACACTTCGGCGAAAAATATCGCTCACGGGCGAAAAACTCGCTCCAGGGCAAAAAAATTGCCACCGGGCAAAAAACAACCCTCGTGCCAAAAATTCGCGCTCGCGCGAAAAAATGGGCCCGAGCGAAAAAACACACCCTGGCGAAAGAACCGTGCCCGAGAGAAAAAATCGCTCCCGGGCGAAAAAGTCGGGCCTGGGCAAAAAAATCGAGCCCGTGCGAAAAAATCGCGCCCGGACGAAAAAAAATCCTTCTTGGGAAAAAAATTCTCCCGGGCGAAAAGCAGTGCTCGGGCGAAAAACCGCTCCCGGTCAAAAAAATCGCGCCAGACACAAAAGTTGTGCCCGGCCAAAAAAAAACGCCCCCGGGCGAAAATATCTCGCCCGGGCAAAAAAACACGCACGTGCGAAAAAAGCGCGATCAGATGAAAAAATCGTTCTCGGGCGAAAAAATCGCCCCTGTGCCAAAAAATCGGCCCGGGCGAAGAAAAACGCTCACGAGCGAAAAATATCGTGCACGGGCAAAAAGCCCCACTCGCAGGCAAAAAATGTTAGTCCGGGCGAAAAATTCGCGCCCGGGCAAAAAATTTGCGCCCATGCAAAAAAACGCGCCCGGACGAAATAATGCGCTTGGGAAAAAAAATCACGTCAGTACAAAAAAATCAAGTTGAAGATTTTTTAAAGAGAATCATTTTGGGATGAGAAAATGTTTTTCGAAAAGATTGAAAAGTAGGTGACAGGTGACTTTTCAAAAAAAAGGAGAAAATGAAGTTTTCTGCAGTAGTTTTTTCCACCGTTAGACAATTCAAACGATTTCTTAGATATGGTAGCGTCTTCTAGAAAACGAAAAGGTGTTCAAAGTTCTCCTAAACAGGCTCTTAGTTAATCAAAGTTTGGCAAAGGCTATGTCATTAAGTTATTAATTTTTTGCTTTCTCGTAGAAATTAGTTCTGTTTATTAGTTCTCCTTTTTAGCAATTCATGTAATGGTGTTTTGGTTTTAATATTCTATTTTATCATTTCTTCTGCTTTTTCTCGAATGACCAGATTATATACGTTTGTAGATCATAACTGCCTTTGGGAATCATTTATAGATGCAAGAATTGATATTATATTTTTTTTTTATTTTGACGTTTTAATTCATTGTTTAGGACCTTAGGTGTATGTTGCATATCCTGTCTATGAATTTGCAATGACTACAAGTACTCAGTATATTTTTTTTGTCTGTACTAGTAAATTGATTTGCAATGATGACTACAACTAGCAATTTTTTGTAAAGCATAAAATTGTAGCTTAATAATGTTTGAAATCTAATTTTGAGAAAAAAATATTCATATCATTTATAATTAGTTGAATCTTTAGGTGTTGCCTTGAATCATTGGCTTAGGAAGGAATGATGTGTTATTGTTAGAAATGATAATTATGTGGACTAAATATGTTAATTATGTGTATTATTGGGCTATCATTAATATCGACCCAATTTAGGCGATCTAATTAATAGAGACGAATACATGAGCGGAAAACATACCTGAATCTATGAGGACGGATTGTTGCGGTTACGGATCTTCCAAGTCTCATGGTCCTGCTGAAGATGACTCTTCTTCTTCCTCCATAGGCTCTCTTGCAATGGGGTGCTAGGACTGAATGAGAGTGAATGCGACAATCCTTGTATTCCTGTGACCATTACATATTTATAGTAAAGTCCTAATGCGGTTGTTTTACATTTAAGCTCATCACATAAATGTAAATAACGATTGGTATCCACACAATCTAACCGTCCATGCAATATGAATTGCATTCAACTCGATTAATTAGATTGCCTAAATTGAGTCAATGTTAATGACAACTCAATAATATGGATAATTAACATATTTCGTCCACATTATTATTTCTAATAATCTCACACTTGGACCAGTATATGTTAAATTTTTAATTGTGCATTACATGATAACCTTATGAGCTCAAAAATTGTCATTATCGAAAATATTTTTATCAAATCTATTCCATGATAATACTCACATAAAATCAAAGAGATCTTCGCTACAATAATCATAGCTTAACTCATCAATGGTCACATATATGTGCATAACCATTAACATAGATCAAATATGGATGTGGCGTGGAATTTATATGTAAATTTATTTAGACAGCTATTTCCAACTGGTCCTATTTTAATTTTAGTGAAATTAGAATAATTAGATTCAGAGTGCAATAATAAATACTTTATTTTGCAAAATAATTATCATAAAAGTATCTAAAATAAATAAGCATAAAAAATATAAACTCCCACTAATACAATATATGCTTTAATGGTACGACACCCATATGAGCGGTGTGCTTGCGAAAGACTTTGATGTCAATCCCTTGTAAGTGGATCTGCTAACATGAAATTTGTCTCAATATGCTTTATAGAGATCTGATCACTTTAAACTATTTCTTTAATAACCAAGAACTTAATCTCTATGTGTTTAGATTTAAATGTACTCATGTTGTTATTGGAATACATCACTGGAGACTTATTGTCACAAAATAACTAGAGCGATCTTTCAATAATATCCAAAATATACAGCCTAGTAACAAAATTTTGCTGTGATGGTCAAAGAAGCAATGATTGTCTATTTGGTACTTTTATATGATATAGCTCCTACAGTCAAAACATATACATAGATTGAAATTGATCTTATATTGTCTTGACATCCAGTTAAGTCCGAATCAGAATACTCAATGATCTCTAGCTGATGCGAACTTTTATAAGTGAGCATGAAAGCTTTTGTTTTTTTTAAGTATCGCATGAACCATTTGGATTCTTTCCAATGATCTCATCCTTAATTACTTAGATATCTGCCCAACATTCCAACTATGAATGAAATATCCCGACGCGTCCATACTTGAGCATACATGATACTTCCTATAGTTTATGTATAAGGAAGCTTTTGTATCTATAATTTCTTATCTTTAGTTTTGGGGGCATTGATTGAGACAAAATTTTTCTCCTTTAGCTATACGGGTGTCTTGCCTTATAGTCTTACATGCCAAATCTTTTGAGATCTATCATTGCTGACAAGCAAGATGTTGTTCATATATAAGATCAGAAAGATATATTTACTCTCACTAAATCTATGGTATATACAATCATCATTATCGTTTATCTCAAAACCGAAGGAGATGATCTCTTGATAAAATTTGAAATGCCACTGTCGAGATGCTTGTTTGAGCCTGTAGATAGATTTTTTTAATTTGCAACCCATTTTCTTTGGGCCTCCAGACTCAAAATAATTTGGTTGTACCATATAGATTTTCTCATCAATGACATCATTGAGAAAAATAGTTTTAACATCCATATAATGTAGCTCAAGGTCAAAATGCGGCACTAACATAATAGTTCTAAAAGGGTTTTTTAGTGAAACTAAAGAGAGTTTCTTTATAGTCAATACCCTTCTTTTGAGTAAATCATTTAACAATAAGACGTGTCTTATATCTTTCAATATTACCCTTTGAATCCCTTATTATTTTAAATATGCATTTACAATCTATGAGTTTCACACCTTCGGGTAATATAATAAGATCCCAAACATTATTGTCCTTTTTGGATTTCATCTCTTCCTTTATGACATCAATCTACTATTGAAAATTAAAACTCTGAATAACATGATTGAGATTAACCAGATCATCATCTAATATCCCCTGACCATCCTCATGTTCTTGGAGAAAGAAAATATATTCATCTGGCATCTCCCTTCTCCTTTCTCTAATGGATCTCTTTAATGGAAAATGTTCTTGAGAGTGGTGAGTTTTTTATTTGGGACTGTATGAGGAAGGTCTTCAACAATGTCTTGATTCAAATTTGTTACTGGAGCAATATTAGGAATGACATTCTTTGTAATATCAGCAATAATAATATGAAGAGAAATAAATTTTTCTTCAAAGACAAAGTCTTTAATCATATCTTCCCCTCCAAACTCAACATCGTCAAAGAACCAAACATTTCAAGTGTAGAAAAAACCTTACTTTAGGATCATAAAATTTATATCCCCTGAACTTTTCAGAATAACCAACAAAATAGCAATTCACCATTCTGGAGTTCAGTTTCCTTTCATTTGTCCTATAAGCCCTAACTTTAGTTGGATAACCCCAAACCTGAAGTTGCTTAAGGTTGGACTTTTGACCTGTCCAAAGCTTATAAAAGGTTTTGGTACTGCTTAGTTGAGACTCTATTACAGATATAAATTGTGGACTTAAGTGCTTCACCTCGAAGGAATTGAGGTAAAGAATAATGAGCAATCATACTTCTTACCATATCCTTTAATGTTCTATTCCGCCTCTCAGTAACACCATTCTTGGTAGGGGTATTGACATAGTGTACTGAGGGACAAAATCACACTACTCTAGGAATTTAGCAAAAGGGATTGGATGGTGTACTCCTGATATGTCATGCCTACCATAATATTTGTCATTACAATCAGATCTAACTTTAATCTGTTTGCCTAGTTGGTTTCTACCTCAGATTTATAGGATTTAAATATATCCAGTGATGTTGACTTCTCATGAATAAGATATATATCCATAACGAGAGTAATCATCTATGAATGTGATATAATATTATTGACTATTCCAAGAGGCAGTAGAAAAGGTCCATAAATATCAATATGTATCTGTTTTAAAACTTTCGTAGCTCTACTGACACCCATCTTCGTTATGTTCATTTGTTTCATTTTTATACAATCAATGTAAACCAAGAGAATCAAGAATATTGTCTGACACGAGTATCTCAATTCTCCACATAGAGATGTATTCTATGTGCTTGTGGTATAAAGAGGTAGAATTATGATCAATTAATTTACATTTAATACCTCTTTAATTAACGCGCAAAGTTTCATTATATGAAGCTAATATATTAAGCAAATATAAGTCATCATTATTAAATAAATAACCAGTGTCAATAAAATTTGAATTCAAAAAGAGACTAAATTTATTATTTCCAAAAAAAAACAATGATAATCATATTTGTTCAATATCGAAATAGAAATCAAATTTCATCTAAAAGACGGTATAATACAAGTCTCAAGTAAATCTAGGAAATGACTAATTTGTAATAATAATAAAAAAATGTTTATAGCTTCAACTTCAACTAATTTACCATCTCCCATAAAGATGTATCTTTGACCATCACTTGGCTTTTCGCAGCTCAGGCAACCCTGCATAGACACACTTATGTAAGTAATACCATCAAAATCTATTCACCAAATGTGTTTAGGTACATAAGTTAAATTAATTTCATACCAAACTAAAGTGAGAATTGTACCCTTCTTCGCATGTCATGCATGATATTTAGCACAGTCTTTCTTCATGTGTCCACCACCCTAGACAAAAAAAGTGGAACCTTTATCCCGTTCCTTTTGTGGCTTCATTCGTGGAGGTCCACTTATAGCTTACTTTTCTTTCTTCTTTTTTGGCCCTCATTAGAGGGCCCCACTTGCACATGATCACTCCTAGTCCTTTCTCTCTTCAATATATCCTCTTCTTACACATAATATGAAATGAGCTCATTAAGAGACCATTTCTCTTTTTGACAATCTTGAATTGATTAAATTGTGCTGGAAGAAAAATCAAAACTAAATGCACAAGCAGGTCTTTAGACAACTCTAACTTTAGTGTTTTTAGTTTTGAAGTAAGGATAATTTCATAATATATTCACATATATTCCCCTTACCCTTGTGCTTCATGGAAACATGTTTTGCAAGAAGCATGCTTGACTCTGTCTTATCGTTTTGTGCAAAATATTTTTCAAGAGTATCAAGGAATTCTAATGCAAAGATGACTTCTTCAGTACCCTTGGAGGCTTCTACAACACCCCGCTTCTTGATTATTAGACATATGTGATCTCAATGTTACTCTCAAATTTCATAATTAAGTTTCATCTCAGTGGAACTGTCATCTAAAGTAAATGTGGGAGATTCAATCCTAAGCGCAGGATCTAAGTCTATATGACAAGCACAATCATGATGTTTTCTTTCCAGTTTTTATAATTAGTTTCATTAAGCATTGGAATTTAGATAATGTTGGCAAAAATTGTAGTAACTGATTTATGAGCTCAAGAGAAATAAAATTATAGAAAATAATTTGCATATATGATAAAAAAATTACACGTAATAGTGCGCATATTAAATTTATTAAATAATAGTGAGACCTACCACAAGAGACCTAATGAAACACCGACATTTAGTCTTTGAGTAGAAATGCAGATTCCAAGTGATTATCTTGTAGTATTCAAATACTGGTGATAAGTCATGTCAAACAGTAGGTCTTTCTTTGGACCAACATTCTTCTCACATAGAAAATAAAATAATCATCACATATTTATTATCACATGTGCGCGCGTAATTCGGCCAAACATTAATCTTCATTTGGGACGATAAATATTTGTATGAATTACGCACTCACTACAAGAGAGGATATTCCCAGACTAGATTCTTTCTTGGGCAACATGTCATTTCAATTAATTTATTCAACGAAATTAGATATCTATTAATTTTTGAATCATCATTTTATGAGTTTAATTTTAAAGTTCAAATTGAATTAATTGGCATAGAGCATGTACATGATTACAAAATTGACCCGACGATTAAATTTGACTATTTTATAGTAAGCACAATGTCATGATGTTAAGGCTAACTCACTCGCTATCTGACCATTGTTCAAGATAATTCTACAAATGTTGGGAATATTTTAGAATGCCGGAGAAAGATCATGCATGGGAAATGTTGAATAGTATAGAAGCGTGTGGAATGATCTAGTCTCCTCCTTATGTGAAGAAATCTAGATTCTTCTTTGGTTTTGGAGAGAAAAGGGGAGGAGGCATGTATAAGGGGAACAACTCTCATCATTTCCATCATCGAGTGTTTGGAGCTTGTTCTGTTAGTGAGTCTCCTCTTGTGAGAGTTGAGTGCCTGTGAGCATTGCGTGTTGAGTTTTGTTATGTCTTATTCAACTATCTCTCAAACTATCTTGTAACTTAATTCAGAAGTTAATCAAAGGATTTCTTTCTTTCTACGACCTCATTTGAAGAAATGATTCATTGGTTAGCAGAAGTTGGTGGAAATTCTAGCCAAGTTTCACATGCACGTAGTGTTGAAATCCTACTAAGTCCGCGATAGTTGGCATCAGAGCTAGGTTCGAGATATCATGCTACAACAAAGCCAAATATGGTTTGAGAGGATTCCTATATTGATGAGGAGTGAGGTAAGGATACTACCCAACATACTAGCAAGAAGAAGTGGGACTAAAGATGTGTTTGAGAAGAGAGCCATGAGGTGCTAGCAATGGAGGACTGGGAGAAATGCATGGAGGTCATGGAAATCAACAAGTGAACGGTGCGTAAAGAGTGAAAAGCCATTCGTATAGAACTAGAGAAGAGATTCCAATATGCATTTGACGACAATGCCACTTTACATACACATGTCGATGAGTTGAAGGATCAATCTAGTCAACTAATAGAAAATATCGTGCACTTAGATGAAGTGTTGGACATATGTAAGAAGGCTATTGCCAATGAAAGTGTCGACACTTGTACTGCCATTCTTAGAGTGGACATTCACATGCCAGATTCTTTATTGGGCAAGAGGGATGCTAAGGAAGTTGTAAACTTCTTGTGGAAGATGGAGAAATATTTTGAGGATATCTATTCAATGAAGCAATCAAGGTGCGTACTGCTTCCAAATTTCTCGATGATATTGTCACACTATGGTGGCGAAGGAGGCAGACAGATGTTGCAAAAGGACTGTGTCGATTGGGCTCATGGGAGGAGTTTAAGGGAGATCCTAAATACCACTTTTACCCAGAGAATGTTGTATATCCTGCACGAAAGAAGCTAAGGAAGTTGAGACAAAAACGAACAATAACAGAATATGTGAGCAAGTTTACAACAGTTATGCTGCAAATCCCTAATATGTCGGAGGATGATCGAGAATTTTATTTTGTAGATGAACTATAAATATGGGCAAAGTAAGAGGTGCAGATGCGTGACCCTCATACTATTGATGATGAAATCACGGCAGCTGAATCACTCTTTGAATTCCACTAAGAGGAAGAGACGGGACATCTCAAAAATGCTGAGGATGTTGAAGCTGAACCCAGGAACTATACACTCCGCAAAAAAAATCGAGGAGAGGATAAGACCACCCTCTGCTTTGTTTGCAAGGGACCCCATCATATGAAGGATTGTCTGAAGCTTGGCAACTTGATGACAATGATGAAGAAGGAAGATCCGACAAGTGGGGATGAAGAGGAGCCACAAGAAATGACAAGGAAAAGTATTATGCAACGCCTTAATGCCATGTATACGATCCTACACAATACACTCACCTTTGCAATGTTTCTTCGGCAAAGGATTTCACAAAGTTAATGCTAGCTCAACTTGGGAGACCATAAGAATCGTTGTCGATCAAGTAGGCATAAGGGACAACTACAAGCCAGGACGTGCAAACCAAACCCATACTAGGAGAAGGATGGCAGGTGAAGGACAAATAATGATGGATGTGAAGATCGAGGGCACAAAGATGAGAGCCTTAGTAGATAAAGGTGTAACCGACTTCTTCATGCCCAAGACTGATGTAGAGAGAATTGAACTACCAATCAAGTTTGGACCAACATGGCACAAATTTGCTAACTCCCACGAAGTGCGAACTATTGGCCTTACTACCAATGTGAGTGTTCGTGTTGGGGGATAGAAATGTAAGGTTTCCATCGAAGTTATTCCCTTTGACGATTATGATATTGTCATTGGGATGTATTTTATTGATCAGTTTGAAGGTCTTCTCATATTCCCAACATCTGAGGTACACCTCATTGATGGTCCAATTACATACTGGGTGTCGATAAGGAGAGTATATAAAAAAGGATGGAAGACCCTCTCCGAAATAAGGACTACACAAAGAATGTCAAGGATGCGTTGAGGACGATGCATGGATTTGGTGGGGAAGGATGTCACGATGTTAAGGTTAACTCACTCGCCCCATGATCATTGATCAAGATAATTCTACATATGTTGAGAATATTCTAAAATGTTGGAGAAAGATCATGCATGGGTAATGTGGAATAGTGTAGAAGCGAGTGGAGTGATATAGTCGCCTTCTTATGTGGAAAAATCTAGATTCTTCTTTGGTTTTGGAGGGCAAAGAGGAGGCCTGTATAAAGGGAAGATCTCTCATTTCCATCATTGCGTGTTTGGAGTTTGTTGTGTTAGTGAGTCTTCTCTTCTGAGAGTTGTGAGCATTGAGTGTTGAGTGTTGTTGTATGTCTTTATCTTTTATATTTTTTCTTCAACTATCTCTCAAATTGTCTTGTAACTTTATTCAGACAGTTAATTAAAGAAATTCTTTCTTTCCACAACCTCAGTTAAAGAAAGACATACTTGGTTAAGAGAAGTTTGTGAAAATCCTAGCATAGTGTCGCACACATTTAGGCTCTATTTGATTCGGCGTTTCGCTGCTACGTTTGGGGCAAACGCCGCCGGAAGGCGGGTAAACAAATGAACCTCCGTCGGCGTTTGCTCCGTTTCCACCCGCCCGCCTTGAGAAACGCCCCAAAAAGTCCCGTTTGGAGCAGCCACCTCCTCCTACATTTCGAACACTCTGTTTCCACCCGCCGGATCGACCCGCCACCGCCGAACCAAATGAAGCCTTAGTGTTGAAGTTCCAAGTTCATGTCAACAATCATAAATGTGTGCAAATATAATTTTCCAAAAATAGAGCCTCATTAATTTTAATGAAAATAATATTTTAAATATCTTAATAAAATACTATTTTATTCGAATATTAAAATCAATTGACTTGCAAAATTAGATCAGTGTATTTTTTTGTCTCTAGTGATTAAACTTGTTGGTTTCATAGTTATTAGATTAGTATATTTTAGTTAAATGATCATCTCAAATCAAAAAATATGTATTAATTTGTGAAAACCGTGATATTCAAAGCAATTTTATTGTTCACTCTATCTTATATGTACATCTCTCTCGTCGGAGAGACACGTCATTGGAAGACTTGTGTACACTAAATGAGTGCCCTCTCTCATCGGAGCTTAAATCATTCTTTGCAGTTGATATTATTGATTTTCTTCAAAAGAGCTTTGTAATGTTGATTGGGTTATTTGTTCTCACCAAATCATATATCATCGCAGTTCCTGCATCAATTTGTATCAAAAACCGTTCTATTTTACATCAAAATTTCCTACAAACTATAAATTGTGATTGCACTTTTAGATACTACAGCTATATTGTGCACTCGCCACATTTTTTTAACAAACGTTGCCAATGTTGGCCACGTTTATTATAAAAATGTGGCTAATGTTGGCCATATTTTGTTCAAAATGTCATATAATTGGCGACGATTTGTTCCGCAACTCCTTAGCGACGCTTATTAATACGACGTCATAACATTGACCGAGTTTGAAAAATACTGTGAACGGTACATAAAACGTCGTGAATACACATTTTTCTTGTAGTCGGAATGACTTAGGCTCTGTTTGGGGGGACTTATTATCACCGGTCAAGCAGTCATGACCGCATGAACCGGACCCTAAATAAGTCCCGGTTCACGCGGTCATGACCGCTTGACCGGTGAAAATAAGTCCCCCCAAACGGAGCCTTAATCACTGCTCTCGAGCAGAACGGACAAACGCCTGGATTTGGAATGGCGATCCATGACTAGCTAGGGTACCTCTCTCCCCGTGGGTGAGAAAGACAAAGTGGATGACCAAAAAGTTTTTTGTACTAATCCTTGGATAACAAAAATGTCTGTGAATGACAAAATTGACTTCCTTTAGAGATGTGAATAGACAAATCTATGAATATACAAACATGGTTTGCGAATAGCGTCTTAAAATAAAACAATAAGGCTATATTTGATACTTTTGAAAGTTTAGCCGAAGACAAGTTTTCCTTTTTATATTAATGAGTGATGGACATTGGGCTCCACCCATACTGCCAACCGCAACAATACCCCTTCCTACAATATCAATTAATTAATGCAAAAGTAGTAACAAATCAATTTTCAATTTTCACTAAAAAAATTCATCATTAATTAATATCAAATCAACTTTAATAAAATTAATGAGTTTAATGGTAGCTTCTCGAAAATACCACCGACATGCATAATGACATTATTCCTCAAAAACACCACTAGTATGTCTAATGACAACCTATCATAATAGAGGTTGAAGTCAGAAAAATCCCTACTCCAAAATTCAGATCAATGCATTCTAAGCTTACTGGTCTAGCAGTTGGGCTCGACGGCTAAACGGGCTAAAGCGCGGAAATATGGGGACAACAAAAAGGACCCCAGGTGTTGCGGCAAGGAGGTCCCACCACGTACCTGGATGCTTAGAAGAAGCTTCCCCTATACAACCAAAGATGACCGAGCAGGGTACAAGAGAGACACTAGCTGAGAACTTGACTCTTCGGAGAAAAATCTAAAGGCTCAGCTAAAAGTCCAAGAAAAGAAGTGGTCAAGATCTTGTTCAAGATTTAGAAGTCCATATTCTCGTACCCTTGTGGTCCTATTTATAAGCAAATCCTGAGGGGAGGGGGTCTCTAGGCGAAAGACTCAATCCTGCGATTATCGACTGTTGCCTTCGGGCGACCTGGCTCGGTTACTGGCGAGTATTGGCTGGCGATTATCTATGGTGTTGGTAGGAAGCCGCCGGTTAAGCGAGTATTGTTGTTGCTCGCCACTGGTACTGTTCAGAGCTCACCAATACTAAAAGGTCTTTGAAGCTCGCGCTCTCTGCTGGGTGGTTGCGCTTCCGGGCGAGTATGATCCTCGCTTGCATCCAAAGGTCCCCTTGCCTCCCCTACTGACCATTGAATACTCATTAGTCTTCATGTACTGGTGTTGCTTGTTGACCACTGATTGTTGACCATTGACTCTTGGCGAATTGGGGCTGTACACAATCCACTCTATTTTTGAGCGACCTAGGAGCTCAGAAAAAACATCCAACCCCGCATTCAGAAAGACTTTTGGCGAGCTCTTAATCCTACGATGCTCGACGGATACCCCCCTCCGACCTCTATAATTAGAATGGGAGGGGATGACCCTGGAGCGCTGCTTTTCGACTGCTGCAAGATGGTCTACACTGCTAATGAAGTTGCTAAGAGGTTTGATGCCCTGGGGGCCTTTCTAGGTACTCGACTTCAGTAGCCTACTAATAAGCGCAAACAGGAAGGTCACAACGAGGAAAGTGACCGTCGAAGGAAGAAGAAGGAGAAGCCGAGGAAAGATCCTCCTAGTGAAAAGGAGCCCGCTGGACCAAACGTAGAGCCCGCAGAGTCTTCCCTCTCCTCGGGACTATAAAGGATTTGCTGAACAAGATGAGCTTGGGTGAGGAAACTGATACCCCGAGGGATGACTCGGTTCTCCAAGAAGACCAGGCGATTACCCCTGTTGTCAAGCCTCGGTGACCAACTCACCTAGTGTCGTCGTCGTTGCCCCTACTGCCAAGTTACCTGCATATACTTCTACGGTCTCTGAGGTTAACAGTACGTCCGGAGCGGCGACTACCCAACCTAGTATGGTACCTACTCGCTGACGATTGATCTCGTGATTTCGCTTCCTGGTTGTCTCTCTTAACAGTTTTAGTGATTCTGTAGATAGTACACCGCTGGTGGAACCTACCGCTCGAGTAGTGCGCCAAATTCTGAAGGCCTTCCGCTCAGTGCCTCGCATCCTCACACTGTGTGGATTCACCTTGGTTCCGGTCGATTGACTCATCATCGGCCCGCTGGAAACCTTGTCGAGTACATCCCCATGTCGACGCCTCCTCGATCGGGCACTCTGCCTTCCCAGGGGGCTGTTGTGAATGCAGAGCCTTTATCGTTATCTCTCCCTGGCGAGAATGAGAGAGAACAACCTTCTGGGACGCCTCCTCCTGTTGATCGTTGCCATCCGGACCTTCGGGGGAAGGGTCTAAATAAAAAACCTGCTCCCGCCTCCTCGCCGCCTCGCAACTTTTGAATTTCTAAGGGTCATCGCAGTGGTTGTCTTAATGAGCATCGGGTCTCCTACCATTGAAGTACCTCTCCTCAATGGGTGCGGGGCTCTCCTCGATAGGCTTCACCTCGTCGCGAATACCTACCATCGGCTCCACGTGCTTGTAACGATAGTCGCCTGCTCTGCTTGTTTTTCCTTAGCGCTTGTTTTGTAAATGACGAGTTATTTATATAAGTCACCATCCTTTTCCTGGGGGAGCGTTGATAGATGCCATTGGGCTCCCCCTGCGCGAGTACTAAGAGAAGACGACCACAACCTACCTCGATCTAGAGATAAAATTTGATCAATTGGCGATCTGCGAACCTCGCCAACAACTGGGCTCGCTGGAAACTTGTAAGACCCCATTTTTTTTCTTTTTCAAACCCGGGGGTCTTATGCCCAGAATCGCCGTTTTGCGGTGGCACCAACACTCGGGAAGGCCACCACTACAAAACGCTGACTCT
The DNA here is from genome assembly GCA_039583875.1 of Platanthera guangdongensis. NCBI lineage: Eukaryota > Viridiplantae > Streptophyta > Magnoliopsida > Asparagales > Orchidaceae > Platanthera > Platanthera guangdongensis. The sequence goes on along the minus strand of CM077159.1, from coordinate 127,381,870 downwards.
ACTGGCCTTTTCGATCATCAAAGAGAGAGCAGTAATCAAAAATGAAATATAATTGAGTCCACAAACATGAAATATAATGAGAAACCACAACAAGTCCATAAAGAAAAGAGAGAGTACTGCAAAAGAATAGTACAAAAGAAATATAAACGGGCTCAAGCCCGGTACATCAGATTCTCACTACAATCTCTCGCGAAAGATATAAGAAAGACTAATCACTCACGGAGCTAGTCACTGGTGCTCCGATACTAGACTGGCCCACCTCCATGTGCACCGTATTCCGCTGGTGCTGGTCCCTGAGCTGCTGGTCCCTATCTCCCATCTGGAGCCCCTGTAATGTTGTTCTCCGAAAACATTAGTCATAAAGATTAAGTCCTATCATCCCCTACCCCTCCCCCATGGCTCCTAGGCACCGAGCGGGGAGGAGGAAAGGGAAGCTACAAAGGTGGAGAGTAAGCAAAGCAGGTGACGGTGGAACTAATCTAGCAGTTAATTTATATTGTATAAACAGCTAAGGAAGAAAGGTACAAACTAACAGTTCTACAATAGTAAGCAGTAGGGTAAATAGGTAGAATAAGCAGCATATGTAAGAAAAACAAGGTAAGAAGTAAGTAACCTTAACTTATATGAATGCTCATACAAACTTATAAGTTAAGGGGTCTTCTGCAAGACTCCCATCGTATAAAAAGTCTCATACCAATTTATACGTTGGGATGTCGGTTGTATGCAAGTATGAGTGTAGTGGTATGCTATGCCATGATTCATGCAAGTGCAACTCACGCACATGACTCTATGTGCACAAACCTTTAGTTCCCCCTATTTGGACAGCTAGCTTCACTCCCAGGAACCTCCGTAGAGGCAAACAGAGACAGTGGGTCGGGCGCCCCACTCCTAGGCGGGTATCCACACTACCAGGCCTAACCCTTACGTATGCCTCTAGAAGGACACAACCTAGAGTCTCCGCGTACTAATGCTGGTCATATCTTCTTTGGCTAAGTGTCCCACACTGCCGAGTCAACGTATCGACGTTGGTGTGAACGACCGTCCAATACCGAAGACCCACCACCTTATTCGTATCCAAATCATTCCGAGCCACCGGCTCCCCGGACTATCCCGTCCGTTACATCTACCTTCCAAACCTACCGTCCGGATGGCTAATCAAACTAACCTAACCAACTTCCTGAGCTGCCGGGGTGTGTTATTGTGATACCCTAGTTATACTAGTTGCTCTTGAAGTTTATTATTCTTATTGTTTAGGTTAGCCCAGGACTGCACAAGGTATTCCCCGTGAAGGGCTCTCGAGGGCACTAGGAACTATGATGGTTGCTGAAGCCCATCGGTCCCTTTCACAAGGCACTTACTATTATTGGTTGTTATCCAACTCCTAATCCCTTTAATGTTGTACTGGATCTAACCCTAGTGTATTTGACTCTTTCTCTCCAACGGGGAAGACGATGTTTCGTCGACCCCGAGCACCTCTTAACACTAGCCAAACCTCCCACTCCTCATCATGAATCCCGATGATAATCTCATTTCACTTACCAGATCAATACACTAATAACTCAACTCCCTAGATTCATTTTGCACCATATTATGATTTCTGCAGTTTTTACTTAACGCAAACCATGCTAGGATATATGATGTATACAATGGGAGGTACTCTAAATTATCATCCAAAATCCCTATAATATTTATTGGAGGTCTATCATGGCATGATTAGTGTAAATTCAGAAGTTTATAATTTTCTTAATTTAATTGATAATTTATTTAATTTCCAAAAAGATCCAAATGCCTTAGTTTGAACATGAAGTACTATTTTCAGGCATGCAAAATGTTCCACAAAATTATGATAGATAAAAGACAACTATTTATCAGTAAATTCAAGGTCTTCAAATTTTCAGTAAGTCTTAAAACTCTAAACATAATTTTTGAACATAACATACATTAACCAAGTTAAAGAGATATGTACTGTTAATATGTTTCTAAAAATTCTAAAAAAATTCAAGAATGAATATAAAGATATAAAAACACTCCATGTCAAGTTTCACAATTTATCAGTGAATAATGAACTCTATACCTGATGTTCTCATAATAATCCAAGTTAATAGGTTAGTGAACTAAGTACAATAATTATTCATTTAAAAATTGTAATAAAATTCCCATATGAGCATATTGACCTAGAAACAATACTGATCAAGTTTCATAATTTCCAATAAAAAGGAGCTCTAAATCTATTATTGATCATATTCCCGTATTTATACACTTGTGAAGTAGGTACTAGAAATTTACATCTAAAAATTACAATAAAATTCATGTGTGATCATAATGGTCTAAAACTCACTCTACCCCAATTTCATAATTATATAATGGATATTAAGATCATAACAAAAACATAATTAATTAGGGCTAATACTGGTATTGCAAAGGTGATACTAAAATTATTGATATGAAATTTCCAATAAAATTATCCAAGACTTATAATGTCATTATGAATACACTACCCAAATTTCACAAGTTTCCATAGAGTTCTAATTACCTACCCTTCAAAATTTAAGGATTGTGACCTAAACTAGGATTAGGGTTTTGAGGGGTTTATCCATCTCCAAATCCTCTAAGATTTTCACCAGAAAGCTTTAGCTACCATAGTGTCCTTTCTACCAAATTTCAAGTCCATACAAGGGCATTTGACCCTATGCCCTTCTCAAACCCCCAAAGTCCAAACTTAGGGTTTGAACTTGGGTCCTAGGGCAATCCTACCCCACACCACCACATAACCCATATGAGGGTGTAAAAAGTCATGACAAACCAGTGGACAAAGTTTCAGCCTCTTTTGAGGTGATTTGACCACTTAAACCTCAAAGTGCACATTTGACCTAAATACCCCTCATTAGGGTAAGGCTAGGGTTTGCCCAATTCCCACCCAAATTAACTCAAGAAGGGGTGAAAATTTATACAGATCCTCATGATGACCCTAGGGACCAGTCTCAAAAAGTTTGGAGGGTTTGGAGGTCTTTAGGTCCCTAAATTAATTTACTCTAGGATATTTAAATGATTTCAAAAACTATAGTCAAATTGTCGCCCAAAATTCTCATTTTTGGTCAGGACCTAGGTACATATTAGGGTGACTCCCTGTCCAAATTTCAGGTTATTTGGACAAGGGATGAAGTGGGGGCACCCATTTTAACCTATGTCTAGCCCTAAGTATAGACCCCACCAAAATGAGTGCCCTGGTCCGACCAGGAACCCAAATTAGTTCAAACTAATTTTAAATTAAAGTAGATCCATAAGGATACAATTTATATATTGACCACTTTCTCAGATTTTGCCTCTAGATATTTTAATAATTAAAAACATTAAATACAAATAGTGTGACAGAATATTAAATATGAAATTAATTAAATTCCTAAAATCTAAATCGACTGCGCACGAATCTAAAGCAACATCCAATGACATCTGGCTTATCTTCTTCCTCCAGCCGACGGGTAGGATTGACCCATCCTGGAGCTACTTCCAGCCGCTATAGCCGGCCATCCGGCCACCTCCCTGGCCGGCCACCGCCTCCACCACCTCCGTCGAGGTGGTGGCTATCGAGTGGTGGCCGCCGGAGGCGCCTTTTCCGGCGAACCGAGAACTCATTTTTTCACGAAAAATTCATGAAAACAAAAGCTTCGATCAGGCTCAATTGAGCCCGATTTTTATTCTAAATGATCCCTATGATCTAACCATAGGAAAAGAAGAAGGGGAGGACCTTGCTTGCGGCCTGGAGACACGTCGATCGCCGGGATGCCATTGGTGGTGAGGAGTCGCCGGATCTCTGCAACACATTGAACTCGCTCGGGATCGTCGGGGCAAGGGTGGAAACGACTCCTTGGATTCCAGTGAAGCTTTTAAAATAATAAAATGGGGGAAGGGGGGTGGTCATGGCATCAATGCCATTAATGGACATGAATAGCTTGGCTCGGCCATGGTGGTGGGGAGGTGAATTGGGCTCAATCCAGCCAGGAAACGGCTGGAAACTTCTCCTCTTCCCCAGAGGAGTTGAACCTAGCGCTTAATGGATGGAAGGAGGGGGCCAAGGCTTCAATGGCCATTAATGGCCATTGAAGGGACATTTCGGACATGGTGTGGTAGCACCATTCCGGCCATGAGCAGCCACCAAAATGGCCCCCTGGTCTTCCTGGATTGAGTGGGGAGTTAAATCAGCCAATGAAGAATGGCCCTTGGCCTCCTTGGCCATGAATGACTTTCTTTCACCATTTCTCTCTCCTCCATTAAAGAGGAGTTGGAGTTTTCTCTCTCCTAGTCATCTACGTTGACCTTGATGATCACTCCTGCCTATTGATAACCCACTAACTCATATTTTCCATGGAAATGAGGTTAGCCCAAGTGGAAAGAGGCTTGAGATTGAGTTAGCCTTTTGAGCTAAGTTCGACTTGACCAAGCTTAGGGTTTACTTTGGTCAAATTGACCTTTTGTGTCACCATCAATAGGTCCTTGGTGACCTACTGACATCCCCTATGGTCTAGGCAGGGATGGGTAGAGTTGACTTGGCAACTTGGAGGTCACTTGACCCTTAGTAAGGGCACATTGACCACTTTGAGGCTAGAGTTGACTTGGGTTAACAGAGCCACTAAGGTTGACCCCAATGGGTCATTGGTGACCCATTGACCTAACTTTAGGGTTAGGTGGGCATGGGTGGGGTCCACTCGGCTAGGGGAAGGTCAATTGACCCTAAGTTGTCTAGTTTGACCCTTTTAGGGTTAAGGTTGACTTAGGTCAACTTAACCTCTTTGACTGCCCACAGTGAGTCCTTAGTAGCCCTATGGACTACCCAAGGTGTTATGGGTGTTGTGGTAGGGTCATGGGATCAAGTTGTAGCCCTAAAGTCAAACCTTAGGTCTAAATGTTGAGGATGCGCTATAGGAAAACCAAGGTGATTTTTCACCTTGGGCATTGCCCACTTGGTTTAGAGCTTCTGATGGTTTTGTCATGATCTAGTCATGACAAAACAAAGTCCTAGGGGTCTAGTTGTTTGAGGAATGTTACAAATCCCAATATATAAAAATAAATATTTCGTCCCCGAAATTAAAGTTAAGCCTACGGGGGTTTCTACTGAAATAAAAGAAACTTGTAACTTCCCTATGGTTTAAGGTATACCTGACTCGAAGAGCTCCGGGTACTTTTGCTGCATCAAGTCCTGTGGCTCCCATGTATGCTCCTCCTGCCCATGGTTTCTCCATAAAACCTTGACTAGCGGAACCTTCTTGCATCGCAAGACCCGCACTACCGTGTCATCGATCCTGATCGACTCCAAGCTGACTGATTGATCTGAGGCCACCAGATCGTCGATTATGGAAATTAGCTGCTCAGGGTGTAGTAGAGCCCTCCGTAGTGAGGAGACGTGGAAGACGCCATGCAATCCCGTTAACTCCGGCAGTAGCTCCAGTCTATAAGCTAAGGGGACGATCCGCTCCAGGATCCTGTAAGGCCCAATATATCTCGGACTGAGCTTCCTCCACCCGCAAAACCGCGAAACTCCATGCATCGGCCGTATCTTCAAGAAAACTCGGTCTCCCACCTAGAATTCCACCTGACAATGCATCACATCGTAATATTTGGCCTGCCTGCTCTGAGATTCCAACATCCTGTCCCAGATCAATCTAACCTGAGCATCAATATCCTCCACAAACTCCGAGCCGAGTGCCTGCGGATCTTCATCCTGAATCCCCTGCACCTCTGTCCATATAATGCCTCGTAAGGGGCCATGCCTATGCTGGACTGATGGCTGTTGTTGTACGAAAACTCGATCAGCGGCAGCAATCTCTCCCAAGGCTCGCCGCGGTCCAAAATACATAGGCGCAGAAGATCTTCCAATGTACGTGTAACGCCCCCATGCGTCACGTGGCATATAACGGTGGGTCCGACCGGGCCCCACACTATATGTCACGTGGCATATAACGGTAGGTACATTATCAGGATTCATATTACTAGTGAGTCATCATATATATACAATATGCACATCATCCAAGTGATACAAGTCACTATCCTTACTTTCGCTCAACCTCCCGATTTTGCATCTCTCGCGTAAGAGCCAAATTATACACTTGAGGCTAAATTTCACCAAGTGAGCTTTGCGGCTCTTGCACTTCCAAATTATGCAATCGAGGTTGCGTCCGAGATGCAGATGACTCGCCCACTACTTTACCATTGTCTTCATATGACACACCTATCTTTTTCTCACTTCCCGAAGGGGCATTCCAACAAAATTTTGCTATGTGTCCTTGCTTCCCGCAATTATAGCATATACGTGTCTCACAACGTCCTGGCCCATACGTTGCCCCCGAAGAAACAGTCGACGGGGCTGATTCTGCATGCCTAAACCGTTTCTTCTCTCGTCTTCTAAACTCAGATTGCTCCGACTGCGGCACTTTAAACTCTGGCTTCTCCACTGCCAGTTTCTTCTTTTCTTGGACACGTTTCAAATCTTTCTCCAAGGCACGGGCCGTATCGACCAATGCTTGGAAGCCTTGGTTCACGGAACTCGGGAGTACCAACCTTAACTCATCCCGTAGTCCCTCATAATACCGATTCATCTTCTGCGCTTCCTCCACGAAGGTAGACCCCGCATATCTCCCCAGTCTGGTAAACTCATGCAGGTATGTATCAATATCTGCCTCACCCTGCACCAGGCGTTGAAACTCGTTCTCCATCGCAATCTGCTGCGACACTGGCAAATACTTGGCGAGAAACAATCAGGAGAATTCATCCATTGAAACCTCCGCTAATCCGCGACCTGTCAAGTGATGCACCTCCATCTCATCCCACCACAGTCCCGCATCTCCTTCTAGCAGAAAAGTGGCTAATGTCACTTTCTTCTCCTCTGCAGTCCTGATTGCAGTCAGGATCCTCTTTACTCGAGCCAACCAATCTTCCGCCTACGTTGGAGAACGTGCTCCACCAAACGTAGGTGGATGAAACTCCATAAAGCTTTTCAATGACTCGTCTATTGCTTACACCTCCATCACAGCTGCCGCACGCTCTTTCCGTTCACCCGTCTATACTGGTACTCCTGCAGGCCTTGCCTGTCCAGTAGGCTGTGCCTGTAACACCGCAAGCATTGTCAATCTCCGTCACCACCCCTATGGTCTCCGCCGAAGGAGGCATATGCGCTTCAACGGGTCTTGCACTCTCATCCGATCGCTGGGGCTCCGACTGCCCAGCACCACTCCTTGCCACCTAGCAATGTACAAAACACCATTAATCGTCCCTAGCATAATGGTAATTATACATTGACTACACACTCATGCACCTTATGTTGAAATTTGTGAAGTGGAAGTGGTTGACGGGACAGGCCGGGCGGCCTGGGCGGATAACATTGGCGGACTAGGCGGACTGGGCGGTCTGTGATGTGCGACCTGGTGGAAAGTCTGGTGGAAGCCGACTGTCTTCTGAGCGGGTTGTTTGCATGGAGTCCGCGGACTGTGCGGCCTGGTATCTGCGGATAGAGAGGCTTGCGGACTGGTGCATTGCTCAGTGGCCGTGGTGAAAGGTTGTGCCGTTAGACGGGTTGGCTTGTGTCCGCGGGAAGCTTGCAGACTGATGTGTCCGCGATATTGGCTGTTGCGGACTGAGCTTAGAGCTTGGCTGAGGCCTTGTCGAGCTCTGGTGGTACAGCAGGTGCTTTGTTGTGGAGGTCTTTGGCGGACTGTGTTTTGGAGTCCGGGAGATGGCTGCTGCGCTTGATAGGAGTGCGAGGAGCTCGCGGACTGATGGCGGTCTGTGCTAGGGTGTTTGGCAGACGAGAGTTTGTGTCCGCCATGCTCGCATTGGCCTTTGATGGTTTTGGACTTGGTCACACTTTGTGCCAAACCATGGTGTCCGTGGTATCCGCCAAGTCCGCTGTGACCGGGCGGACTGTTGCTAGTTGCCTTTGGTCGTGGACTTGTGGCGGATTGAGGTGTGAGTCTTGCGGACTGCCTCGGGTTGGTGCGGACAGCCATTGAAGGGGGATTGCTATCCTGCAGTGGTTGGAGCTTTGCGGGCTGATGCCTTGTCCGCATAGCTTGGGCGGACTGGAGAGGGTTCACCAATGGTTTCCTTGCTCCTGGCGGTTTTCCTTGGTATCTGGCTAAGTTCTTGCGGACTCGGCGGACGGTGTTTTACGATCGCGCGGGCTGGGGCGGTGTCTCTATCTCTAGGGCGGTGACCACACTCCTCACCTCGCCTATAAATAGGACCCCCCCTGGCTGGTCTACAGTAACCTAAGTAACTTGAGTGAACAGTAAGTTGGGTTGTGCAAGGAGCTGCGGTCTCTGTTTGTCAGTCCGCGCGGATTGTTTCAGTGCTGACGTTTGCTGTGTGCAGGTCGCGCGGTTTGCTTCAAGGAGCCAGGAGTTTGGCTGTGACTTCGGTCAAGTATTTGGAAGTGTGCGGTCTCTGCGGACTCAGCAGGAGGTCGCTCTGCGGCTTCTCAGTTCTGTTTCATCTTTGCCAGCTTCAATAACTTGTCCGCCTACTTCAGGCGGGTAGGGGGTGTTCCTTAGTTCAGGTTCAGCAGGAGACAATTAACGGTGTGTCCGCGCGGCCTCGCGGCTTCGGCAGACTCCGTGGCTATTCGGCAGATTGCAGCTTAGTTCGGGCGACTTCGGCGACCTCGGCGACCTCGGCGGTCTCGGCGGACTCAGGTTCTGTCCGCTCGGCTTGTTTTTTTGGTGCTTTCTGTTTACAGCTGTTATACTAGCGAAATCTTGTCTCGCTATGTATGCCTCGTGATGTAAAAAAGTGAATGAATAATAGACCTGCTTGTGCTTCCATTATTTGTTGGGATTAACCCTTGTTCCTTGGTTTTTCGCTGGTTCAACGTGAGAACAGGGTAGTTCCGAAGATATTAATTTGGCGTTTGGGCTATCTTGCTGACCACGTTGAGAAAATTTAACATGGTATCAGAGCCAGGTTCAATTGCGTGAGCGGAAGTCAACCAGCGTTGTTACTCAGTGACTGAGTGGTGCTCAACCTGTGTTGTTGCTCGGAGCTTCTGAAAGGGTGCCAACAGGTGTTGCATTGGAATGGAGTTTTGCAAGAGGTCTGGGCATTGAACTCTTAACGCCGACTAACTTCAAGAAGTGGAAGTCGTGCATGAAGAGTTATCTTCTTGGCGAGGAGCTGTGGGAAGTCGTCGGTGGTGAAGTGATGGTTAAAACTCCAAAATTATTTATGAAGCGCGGCGCCCCGGCGGTTTTATTTGCGAAAAAAGGCGGAAGTGAATTTATTTAAGAAAACGGGTCGCGCGTATTTATTTATTTATTTTGGATATAAAAAGGGTTTAGAAATCGAGTTTTAACGAAAGGAGGCAAGTGCACCTATCGTGAGTAGTACAGGATATTCCGGGTGGAATATCGAGGTCGTATTGTTCTCGGGTCCGGTTCGATTATTTCTACTCTTCCCTGGAGGGGACTATTATTTTACCGATAATTATCTTGTCGGGATATTTTATATAAAAATACAGAAAATGGCGGAAAGAAAATGAAAGCAATAAAAAGAAAGCTTGAAGGTGGTGCCGATGAAGAGCTTAGCTCGATGGCACCGAAAAAACAATTGAACTAAAATAGACTTTAAATAAAAAGAGCTCCTAAATTTCTAATTAATTAAGGCGGAGACTTGGCCGTGGAGGTTCCACTAAAATGAGCTCACCTAGCTATAGGGCTATCGCTCACCTGAACGCTAAGACTATTCGACCGAACGTTAGTCCGACGAAGGATTCCTCTTAACGCCCGCATTACGCTAAGAACCCCGCTATTGGGTGGGGAACCCAATCCGGTAGAGTTGGCGCGCCTCCTCTCTCGAGGGTTAGTGCGGAACTCTCTTTGCCAAGGGGTGATCGGTCCATACGCACGGCCTCTCGGCGAGCGTATGGAAAACGGAAATAGGGCCCACACATCGATATGTGGTCCTACGCGTCGTTAACCCCGGGCAAACCTTAAGTACTTTTAATTAATTAGAAAGATTAGACCTTTAGTTATTTTAAGCTATTTTATCTGTCCCAATGCTCTTCGATGCCGAGGGCTAAGAACGATTAGCCACTCATCGGAATGGGGACGGCTTGCGAGGAAAGCAGTAAATAAAGCAGAAAATGGAAAGCAGGAAATGAAAGCAGTAAAATAAAGCAGTAAAGGAAAGCTGAAAATTGCAAGTCCTACTCAAACGAGTAGGACTGAAGAAAGCAGTAAATTGCGAGTCCCGGCGCAACTGCGTGGGCGGGAGAAATGAAAGCAGTAAAACGCACACACGCAAGTCCTACTCAAATGAGTAGGAGAAAATAAATACGGGTCCTACTCAACCGAGTAGGACAAAATAAATGCAACGCACGCACACACTCTCTCGACATAAAGTAAAAACACACGCACTCTACTGAAAAGTAAACACACGCACACACACGACAGAATTGAAATAAAGCAAAGCGCCATTTAACTCTTAACGAGTAGGCGGAAATAGATGCACAAGTAAAAAAAATGCAAAAAAAACTAAGTTAACGAAAAATTAAAACAACTGCATTTCTACCGCTAAAATGCGGTAGAAATGCATAAAAAGCAAAGATAAAAATAAACGGAGCGAAAAAGTTTGCAAATAAACGCAAAATGAAAATGCTCGAAAAATAAAAACGAACACATTTCTACCGCTAGAATGCGGTAGAAATGCATAAAAAGAGAACGAAAAAATTAAAAGAGCAAAAAGTTTAAATGAAAAACTAAGTGCGCGAAAAATTAAAACGACTATGTTATCATTCCTATAACCCCGTAAAAACGATTAAAAAGCGAAAATAAAACTAAAAGAACGAAAAAGTTTTACGAAATAAAAAGCTAAGTTAAAAAAAAGGAAAAACGCTTTGAAATCATTTTTACGGGTTTATAACAATGAAATAAAAAGCTATAAAAATCTAAGTTAACAACACTACGTAAAAAAATGAAAACATAAAAGTAAATAAACTATACTCATACACTCACACACGCCTATAAAGAAGAACAGAAACTAAGTTAAAACAAAAATAAATAAGATTGCAAAGAAGTAGGCACATCGTTGAAGTCCAAATCCATGAAAAGAGAGAAAATCTACAATTTTATTAAGCTAAAAACAAAGATTACAAAGCTAAGAAAATAAAGGAGAGGGGGAGAAATTTCCCTTACATAGCATTTGGACTCATCCGAGCAGCATAACTCCTATACAAAATGGTGCCCAAAAGGGGAACAGGAATTCAAAGGAGACCCTCTGAATTTATAGAAAAAATTTTCAAGGGTCACGCCCTTGGTCACGGGCGTGACAGGGGGCGTGACAGGGCTATTTGGAAGGCGGCCGGCGATTTGACGGGAAAGTTGACTTCGGGCTGGACACGTGGCGGTCTCGCAGTGGTCACGCCCTTGGTCACGGGCGTGACAGGGGGCGTGACAGGCAGGTGGATCTGGGCGCGGTGCGCCAAAAAGTCGCCGCGCGGGTCTTGTCGGGCTAGCTGGAAAGGTCACGCCCCAGGTCACGGGCGTGACTCTGGGCGTGACAGGCGGGTGTCGACACTCGTTGAGCTGAAAATGTCGAGTTGAGTGAACACGGGCTTGGGTCACGTCCCGTGTCGGGTGACACGGGCGTGTCGACGGGCGTGTCAGCTGGGTCGACGATAGTTGAGCGCGATTTCGTCGATCTGGATGGTCACGGGCATGGGTCACGGGCGTGACACTGGTGACACGGGCGTGACAGGCTTTGCACTTCAAATTTTGCTGATTTCTCGGGAATTTGACGCATCACGCCCTGGTCACGGGCGTGACCAACATGTCACGGGCGTGACATGTCAATTTTGGCAGATTTTTGATTTTTTCTGAAAAATAAAATAAACAAAGTTAGCAAAATTATTTACAAAAAAGGAGCAATTTATTAAGCAAAAATATATAAAAAAGACGAAAACAAATGAAAACGACTAAATTAATGTACAGAAAAATAGGTATATTTACAATTCATCAAATACCCCCATACTTAAGCTTTTGCTATTCCAGAGCAAAAGTTGGAGATGAACTTATAAGGAATAAAAGAAATCCTAAGTTTAGCTACCGCTTGAATTAATTAAAAGTAAGATCAAAATAAACATCCGGGGTTAAAGAATTAAATCCTAATTTATGAAATGTTATGAATAGAGGAAGAGTTTCAAAAAGACTTCTAGAAAAAATAAAATAGAAAGCAAAAATTTATTTTTGTTAGTTTAACAAAGATGGATTGGATTTATACAAAAAACTTTGGCTAAAAAGAAGTTAAAGGAAATAATGCAATTTAAAAATTATGCTCTCAAAAAAATTTTAAATTAAGTCTAGAATCATTGAAATAGGCTAAGTGGTTTGGTGGATTATGAAGAAGGCTTGGATATTGAGGCGAGGCAATTTTTTCTCGAACCTCCAATTTTTTTCTTTTGGATAGTTAGGAAAACGAAATCTTATTTTCCTAACTTATAATAAATTTTTTTTCTTCATAATAAATAAATAACCCAATGTATATTTGTAGGAGTAATGAATTTTATCCTCTTACTCCATATATAATCTTTTTAAATATTGGGTGCCTATGTTTACGGAACGAAATCTTATTCCCATTGACATAGGATCTTTTAAGGGATAGGGGTAAACATGTCAAGTAAGACATGAAAAAATGGAAGTGGGTTTAGTTTTTCAAAAATAAAACTAGCTTTTAATAAAAAAGTTTTGAGAGCAACCTTTTTAAAATGAACGTTCCAATATTTCTAAAAGCATGAAGTAGAAATAATTGAAATCCATGGATGTTATTTTCTAACATAAAAAACGAGCTTCTATTTATAAACTTAGAAGTGGTGGTGAAAAACAAGTTCTCTATTATAAGGAAAGGGCATAAAAAATTCTTTAAATCTTAACCCCAGACACTTAAATCTATCAAAATTTAATTAATAAACGAATAGTAAGCAAAGAATAACTAAAATTCGCATACAAATTAACTCGAAACTAGATTTGTGGAAAGCAAAAAGAGTTAAGATATGGTGTATTCGAATTATTTTGTTACATAATTTAACAAAACATTTTTTTTTGGAATTTTTTAGAGTTTTTATCATTTTTTTGTGTTTTAATTATTATCTTTTTAAGATTTTTTTAGATTTTTTATCTTTTTAGGGTTTTTGGGTTTTCTAATTTTTTTATGTTTTTTAGTTTTTGAGGATAAATTATTTACAAGAATGAGGAGAGAAAGAAAAGTTATTTACAAAGAAGATAGGGGGGGAAGAGAGATTTTTTACAAAAAAGGGCAAAGTAAAAACTCGACTGCGGCCCCGCGAACAGACTCTTATTTGAATGGTTGGTTCGATGAGTCGAACGTCGCGGGCAGGCAAGACGCAAGTTTTTACAAAAAAAGAGAAGAAGAGGGGGGAAGAGAGAGATTTGAAAAATATTTACAAAGTAAAAAAAATTTTTTTTTTTTTTTTTTTGATGTTTTATAAGTTTTTTTTTTTTTTTGAGATTTTTGTTTGTGGTTTATGATTTTTTTTTTGAGTTTTTTTTTTTTATTATATAAAACAAGGAAAAAAATTTTTTTAGGTTTTAAGTTTTGCAATTTTTTTTTGTATTTTTGATGAGTACAGAATATAAAAAGTGCAGAATAGGAAAACACCCCCATACTTAAACCCAACATTGTCCCCAATGTTGCAATCTAAGTATGCGGAACAGATAATATACAAAATAAAATAAGTACAAAAAGAAAAAGGGAGGGAAGGAGCTTCCCTTAGACGAGTCCGGGAAGGCGCAGGTCTAATCCCTGCATTATTTAGAAGAAAAAAAAGCAAAAAGAAACAGAAAAAACAAAAAAAGGATAAACTCGGCCTAAAGATCGCGGGCGGTAGGGGGGAATGTGCGTGGGGGAGTCGGAGGTAGCTAAGGCCTTAGCGACCACTACGTGATAAAAATGTGTGATCCCCTAGCGCGCACAAGAGTGAAAAGCGCGCCGAATCAAAATAAAATATAATAAGTTAAATTAAAATAAAATATATATTTTTTAAGTTTTTCATTTTTTAGTTTTTTAGTTTTTTTTTTTGTTGTTTTTTTTTTTTTTTTTTTTTTTTTTTTTTCAAAAACAAGAATGAAAATAAAAAATAAAAATATTTTTTGTTAAGTTTTTTTTTTTTTTTTTCATTTTTTGGATTTTTAGTTTTTTTTTTTTTTTAGTTTAGTTTTTTTTTTTTTACTTTTATAGTTTTTTCAAATTTTTAATTTTTAAGGTTTTTCAAATTTTTGTGTTTTGAGTTTTTCAATTTTTTTGGTTTTATAAATTTGTAAATATATATATTTAAGTTATTATTATTATTATTATTATATTGGCCATATTTATATATATATATAGATATAAATATATAGGTAAAATTAATAGATTTCCAGGGTTTAAAATAACGAACCTAAAATTCCCCGGCAACGGCGCCAAAAACTTGATTGAGGTTAAAACTCGGAAATTATTTGCGGTCACGCGGCGCCCCGGCAGTTTTATTTGCGAAAAAGGCGGAAGTGAATTTATTTAAGAAAACGGGGCGCGCGTATTTATTTATTTATTTTGGATATAAAAAAGGTTTAGAAATCGAGTTTTAACGAAAGGAGGCAAGTGCACCTATCGTGAGTAGTACAGGATATTCCGGGTGGAATATCGAGGTCGTATTGTTCTCGGGTCCGGTTCGATTATTTCTACTCTTCCCTGGAGGGGACTATTATTTTACCGATAATTATCTTGTCGGGATATTTTATATAAAAATACAGAAAATGGCGGAAAGAAAATGAAAGCAATAAAAAGAAAGCTTGAAGGTGGTGCCGATGAAGAGCTTAGCTCGATGGCACCGAAAAAACAATTGAACTAAAATAGACTTTAAATAAAAAGAGCTCCTAAATTTCTAATTAATTAAGGCGGAGACTTGGCCGTGGAGGTTCCACTAAAATGAGCTCACCTAGCTATAGGGCTATCGCTCACCTGAACGCTAAGACTATTCGACCGAACGTTAGTCCGACGAAGGATTCCTCTTAACGCCCGCATTACGCTAAGAACCCCGCTATTGGGTGGGGAACCCAATCCGGTAGAGTTGGCGCGCCTCCTCTCTCGAGGGTTAGTGCGGAACTCTCTTTGCCAAGGGGTGATCGGTCCATACGCACGGCCTCTCGGCGAGCGTATGGAAAACGGAAATAGGGCCCACACATCGATATGTGGTCCTACGCGTCGTTAACCCCGGGCAAACCTTAAGTACTTTTAATTAATTAGAAAGATTAGACCTTTAGTTATTTTAAGCTATTTTATCTGTCCCAATGCTCTTCGATGCCGAGGGCTAAGAACGATTAGCCACTCATCGGAATGGGGACGGCTTGCGAGGAAAGCAGTAAATAAAGCAGAAAATGGAAAGCAGGAAATGAAAGCAGTAAAATAAAGCAGTAAAGGAAAGCTGAAAATTGCAAGTCCTACTCAAACGAGTAGGACTGAAGAAAGCAGTAAATTGCGAGTCCCGGCGCAACTGCGTGGGCGGGAGAAATGAAAGCAGTAAAACGCACACACGCAAGTCCTACTCAAATGAGTAGGAGAAAATAAATACGGGTCCTACTCAACCGAGTAGGACAAAATAAATGCAACGCACGCACACACTCTCTCGACATAAAGTAAAAACACACGCACTCTACTGAAAAGTAAACACACGCACACACACGACAGAATTAAAATAAAGCAAAGCGCCATTTAACTCTTAACGAGTAGGCGGAAATAGATGCACAAGTAAAAAAAATGCAAAAAAAACTAAGTTAACGAAAAATTAAAACAACTGCATTTCTACCGCTAAAATGCGGTAGAAATGCATAAAAAGCAAAGATAAAAATAAACGGAGCGAAAAAGTTTGCAAATAAACGCAAAATGAAAATGCTCGAAAAATAAAAACGAACACATTTCTACCGCTAGAATGCGGTAGAAATGCATAAAAAGAGAACGAAAAAATTAAAAGAGCAAAAAGTTTAAATGAAAAACTAAGTGCGCGAAAAATTAAAACGACTATGTTATCATTCCTATAACCCCGTAAAAACGATTAAAAAGCGAAAATAAACTAAAAGAACGAAAAAGTTTTACGAAATAAAAAGCTAAGTTAAAAAAAGGAAAAACGCTTTGAAATCATTTTTACGGGTTTATAACAATGAAATAAAAAGCTATAAAAATCTAAGTTAACAACACTACGTAAAAAAATGAAAACATAAAAGTAAATAAACTATACTCATACACTCACACACGCCTATAAAGAAGAACAGAAACTAAGTTAAAACAAAAATAAATAAGATTGCAAAGAAGTAGGCACATCGTTGAAGTCCAAATCCATGAAAAGAGAGAAAATCTACAATTTTATTAAGCTAAAACAAAGATTACAAAGCTAAGAAAATAAAGGAGAGGGGGAGAAATTTCCCTTACATAGCATTTGGACTCATCCGAGCAGCATAACTCCTATACAAAATGGTGCCCAAAAGGGGAACAGGAATTCAAAGGAGACCCTCTGAATTTATAGAAAAAATTTTCAAGGGTCACGCCCTTGGTCACGGGCGTGACAGGGGGCGTGACAGGGCTATTTGGAAGGCGGCCGGCGATTTGACGGGAAAGTTGACTTCGGGCTGGACACGTGGCGGTCTCGCAGTGGTCACGCCCTTGGTCACGGGCGTGACAGGGGGCGTGACAGGCAGGTGGATCTGGGCGCGGTGCGCCAAAAAGTCGCCGCGCGGGTCTTGTCGGGCTAGCTGGAAAGGTCACGCCCCAGGTCACGGGCGTGACTCTGGGCGTGACAGGCGGGTGTCGACACTCGTTGAGCTGAAAATGTCGAGTTGAGTGAACACGGGCTTGGGTCACGCCCCGTGTCGGGTGACACGGGCGTGTCGACGGGCGTGTCAGCTGGGTCGACGATAGTTGAGCGCGATTTCGTCGATCTGGATGGTCACGGGCATGGGTCACGGGCGTGACACTGGTGACACGGGCGTGACAGGCTTTGCACTTCAAATTTTGCTGATTTCTCGGGAATTTGACGCATCACGCCCTGGTCACGGGCGTGACCAACATGTCACGGGCGTGACATGTCAATTTTGGCAGATTTTTGATTTTTTCTGAAAAATAAAATAAACAAAGTTAGCAAAATTATTTACAAAAAAGGAGCAATTTATTAAGCAAAAATATATAAAAAAGACGAAAACAAATGAAAACGACTAAATTAATGTACAGAAAAATAGGTATATTTACAATTCATCATGAAGACAGACAGGAAGTGACTGCTGCGTTCGGTACTGCTGAGCAGGTTAGGATTTGGAAAAGAACAAATGCTAAGGCAGAGTTCATTCTGAAGAGAGCTGTGTCTCCGGAACTGTTTGATCATATCGGTGGGTGTGAGTCGGCTGCTGATATTTGGACAACCATTGATGAGTTGTTCAATAGGAAGAATGTGGTGCGACTTCAGTTCCTGGAGAATGAGTTGGCCAGGGCAACTCAGGGAGACCTTTCCATCTCCAAGTACTTCTTAAAGATGAAAAGCTTGTGTGCTGAGCTATCGGCACTGGATCCTGATGAGCCTATCTCTGAGGCAAAGATGAAAAGGCACATTATGCACGGCTTGCGGAAGGAGTATGTGGCCTTTGTTACATCTGTTCAAGGGTGGGCTACTCAACCATCTTTGCTGGAGCTGGAGAATCTGCTTGCAATGCAGGAGAGCTTGGCAAGGCAAATGGATGGAGTGAATCTAAATCAGGAAGGCAGCGAAGCTCTCTTCTCAAGCAAGAAGAAAGGATGGGAAGGGAAGAAGAAGAAGAAGGTGCAGGCCGCTGGTGAGAAGGATACTTCAACTTCATATCCGCCGGAGAGGAGCAATGCTCCTAAGGACTGGAAGAAGAATTTGAAGTGCTACCGGTGTCATCAGCGAGGGCACTTCAAGCGGGACTGCAAGGTCAAACTGCAGCCTGGGCATGCTGCGGGAAAGGAGGAAGCTTGCTCGAGAAGTGAAGAAGCAGAATGGGGCGGAGCTTTTATGACAGGCACTTGTGTCCGGGCCTTGTCTGCTGAGGACTTTAATGGCGAGTGGATCGTGGACTCCGGGTGTGGTCATCACCTCACCGGAGACAAGTCAAAGTTCACGTCCATGCAGGCGTTCTCAGGTAATGAAGCTATTATCACTGCTGATAATACTATTTATGCAGTAGAGAAAGAGGGGGTCGTGTCTTTGGGTAGTGATCAGGGGCCACTCACGTTAAGGAGTGTGTATCACGTGCCGGGCATGAAGAAGAACCTCTTCTCGGTGACCAATGCGGTGGACGCTGGGTATCACGTTCTGTTTGGGCCAACAGACGTAAGGTTCCTTCGCAACGTATCAGCGGTTAAGGCTGATGTTGCTCATGTTGGGAGGAGGGTGAAGAACTTGTTTGTTCTTTCCACCATTGCTTATGTTGATAGAATGAGAGCCAATGATAGTGCTGCTATCTGGCATGAGAGGCTGGGGCATGTTGGCATGGACAAGCTGAAGGCGATGGCTAGTAGAAGTCTGGTGAGGGGGTTGCCGAAGTTGTCCTCCTTTGGTGATGGGCATGTTTGTGCGGGCTGTCAATACGGTAAGACACATCGCCTTCCATTTGATAAATCACAAACAAGGAGCAAGAAACCATTGGAGTGTATTCATGGCGACCTGATGGGACCGACGGTTACTGCCAGCCTTGGTGGAAGCAGATACATGCTTGTCTTGGTTGATGACTACTCAAGGTATACTTGGGTGTACTTCTTAAAGGAGAAGTCGGAAGCATTCCGTTTGTTTGTGGAGTTGGTAGAAGGCCGGCTTGGCTTGCGAATTAAGAAGCTTAGAACTTATAACGGGGGTGAGTTTGTCTCCTCTGAGTTTTCTAACTTCTGCAGGAAGCACGGGATCCAACGGGAGCTTACTTGTGCCCACACTCCACAACAAAATGGGGTAGCAGAGCGGAAGATCCGTCATCTGACGGAGACCTGCAAATGCTGGCTTCATGCGAAAGATATCACAAGGTCCTTTTGGGCGGAGGGAATGTCTTGTGATGCTTATGTTATCAACCGGATGCCACTCAGCCCTATCAACATGAAGACTCCAGTTGAGCTATTGCTGAAGGAGAAGCCGAGTGTGGGACACCTTAGGGTGTTCGGTTCAACTTGCTACGTGCATGTCCCGGATGCTTCACGGACAAAGCTGGATGCGAAGGCAAGGAAACTTGTCTTTGTTGGCTACGATGAGCGGAAGAAGGGATGGAAATGCATGGACCCTGTGATGAAGAAGTTCATGGTATCAAGAGACGTTGTCTTTGACGAGCTGACGTCATATGGAAGTGGCTCGGTGGAGCTAACTGGAAGTAGCAAGGTTGATGAAGCACCGGTGGTGACTGCTGAAGGCTTGGAAGAGGAGCTTGCTGTTTCACCAGCAGCTCCTGTTGTTTCAAACTCCGAGGCTGAGCTTTCTGGCTCAGGAAGCAGGGGGAGCACTGCTCAATGCTTGCCCCAGGTAGGAGTGGAGCCTGAAGAAGCAACGGAAGCCGTGAGCAAGGAGCCGATTCTTCGGAGATCGAAGAGGGTGGTTAAGCCACCGGCTCGGTACTGTGATGGGAATGCAGTGAGCTTTGTCTCCTGCTTCTTTGCAGGTCCTCTGGATGAGCGAGAGCCTGCAAGCTTCAACGAGGCCACTGGAGTGAAGGAGTGGGAAGGTGCCATGAAGGAAGAGATTGATGCTCTGAAGAAAAATGAAACCTGGGACCTTGTGCCCAAGGTTGATGGCATTACTCCGGTTACTTGCAAGTGGGTATATAAGTTGAAGAAGAAGGCTGATGGGAGCATTGATCGTTTCAAGGCTCGCCTGGTTGCTAGAGGATTCTCACAGCAGTATGGAGAAGACTATGAGGAGACATTCAGTCCAGTTGCGAAGATGACTTCAGTAAGAGTGGTGATCGCCTTGGCTGCTAGCAAGGGATGGAGGTTGTGGCAACTCGATGTGAAGAATGCTTTTCTTTACGGAGAGATTGACAAGGACATCTTCATGGATCAGCCGCTTGGTTTTGTCTCTGAAAAGCATCCAGATTATGTCTGCAAACTCAGGAAGGCTCTCTATGGGTTGAAGCAAGCTCCTAGAGCGTGGTATGGGAAGATTGCAGAGTACTTGCAATTCTGTGGATACCTTGCTTCTAACTCGGATTCAAGCTTGTTTGTCAAGAAGAAGGGAGAGCTACGAGTCTTGGTCCTGCTGTATGTGGATGACATGATCATCACAGGGAATTCGGAGGGGGAAGTAGCAAGTCTTAGGGCAGAGCTTGCTATACGCTTCGAGATGAAAGACTTGGGAGAGTTGCATCACTTTCTCGGTCTGGAAGTGGAGAAGAAGGAGTGCAGGATTCTCATTAGCCAGAAAGGGTATGCTGATCGCATTGTGAAGCGGTTCAGCATGGGCGAAGGGAAGAAGTGCTCTACTCCACTGGAACCTGGGCTGAAACTTCGACGAGATGAGGGAAGGGTTCTTCATGATCCCTTGGTGTTCAGGGCTCTTGTTGGGAGATTGATTTATCTGACGATTATAAGGCCTGACATTGCTTATGCTGTTGGCCGAGTAAGTCGGTATATGGCTGAACCAAAGCAATCTCATCTAGTGGCGGCAAAGGGAATTCTGAAGTATGTCAAGGTGACTTCTGACATGGGACTCCTCTATGGAAGGGACTCGGAGTTTGCATTGCTCGGGTACACAGATGCTGACTATGGCGGTGATTCGGATGATCGGAGGTCTACTTCAGGTTATGTGTTCACTTGCGGTTCAGCTAGCATCTCGTGGTGTAGCAAGAAGCAGGACTCGGTGTCGGTTTCAACCACGGAGGCGGAGTATAAGGCTTCGGCCTTGGCTGCTCGGGAAGCCGTTTGGTTGAGGAGGCTTATAGAGGATGTTCATGAAGAAGTGCAAGGGCCTACTTTACTCCGGGGTGACAATGAGAGTGCTCTCAAGCTGGTAAACAATCCAGTATGTTACGCCAGGACCAAGCATATAGAGATTGATCACCATTTCATCAGGTAGAAGGTGTTGGAAGGATCTCTGCTGGTCGGGCATGTTCGGAGTGAAGATAATCTTGCTGACATCTTCATGAAGCCACTGTCGAAGGGGCCCTTTAAACGCTTGCGCAGCTTGCTGGGCTTGGTCACCACTTCTCACTTCAAGGCGGAGTGTTGAAATTTGTGAAGTGGAAGTGGTTGACGGGACAGGCCGGGCGGCCTGGGCGGACAGTATTGGCGGACTAGGCGGATTGGGCGGACTGTGATGTGCGGCCTGGTGGAAAGTCTGGTGGAAGCCGGCTGTCTTCTGAGCGGGTTGTTTGCATGGAGTCCGCGGACTGTGCGGCCTGGTATCTGCGGATAGAGAGGCTTGCGAACTGGTGCATTGCTCAGTGGCCGTGGTGCAAGGTTGTGCTGTTAGCCGGGTTGGCTTGTGTCCGCGGGAAGCTTGCGGACTGATGCGTCCGCGGTATTGGCTGTTGCGGACTGAGCTTAGAGCTTGGCTGAGGCCTTGGTGAGCTCTGGTGGTACAGCAAGTGCTTTGCTGTGGAGGTATTTGGCGGACTGTGTTTTGGAGTCCGGGAGATGGCTGCTGCGCTGGACAGGAGTGCGAGGAGCTCGCAGACTGATGGCGGTCTGTGCTAGGGTGTTTGGCGGATGGGAGTTTGTGTCCGCCATGCTCGCATTGGCCTTTGATGGTTTTGGACTTGGTCACACTTTGTGCCAAGACCATGGTGTCCGCGGTATCCGCCAAGTCCGCTGTGACCGGGCGGACTGTTGCTAGTTGCCTTTGGTCGTGGACTTGTGGCGGATTGAGGTGTGAGTCTTGCGGACTGCCTCGGGTTGGTGCGGACAGCCATTGAAGGGGGATTGCTGTCCTGCAGTGGTTGGAGCTTTGCGGGCTGATGCCTTGTCCGCATAGCTTGGGCGGACTGGAGAGGGTTTGCCAATGGTTGCCTTGCTCCTGGCGGTTTTCCTTGGTAACCGGCTAAGTTCTTGCGGACTCGGCGGACAGTGTTTTGCGATCGCGCGGGCTGGGGCGGTGTCTCTATCTCTAGGGCGGTGACCACACTACTCACCCCGCCTATAAATAGGACCCCCCTGGCAGGTCTACAGTAACCTAAGTAACTTGAGTGAACAGTAAGTTGGGTTGTGCAAGGAGCTGCGGTCTCTGTTTGTCAGTCCGCGCGGATTGTTTTAGTGCTGACGTTTGCTGTGTGTAGGTCGCGCGGTTTGCTTCAAGGAGCCAGGAGTTTGGCTGTGACTTCGGTCAAGTACTTGGAAGTGTGCGGTCTCTGCGGACTCAGCAGGAGGTCGCTCTGCGGCTTGTCAGTTCTGTTTCATCTTTGCCAGCTTCAATAACCTGTCCGCCGGCTTCAGGCGGGTAGGGGGCGTTCCTCAGTTCAGGTTCAACAGGAGATGATTAACGGTGTGTCCGCGCGGCCTCGCGGCTTCGGCGGACTCCGTGGCTATTCGGCGGATTGCAGCTTAGTTCGGGCGACTTCGGCGACCTCGGCGACCTCGGCGGTCTCGGCGGACTCCGGTTCTGTCCGCTCGGCTTGTTTTTTGGTGCTTTCTGTTTACAGCTGTTATACTAGCGAAATCTTATCTCGCTATGTATGCCTCATGATGTAAAGAAGTGAATGAATGATAGACCCGCTTGTGCTTCCATTATT
This sequence comes from Platanthera guangdongensis, assembly GCA_039583875.1. Lineage (NCBI taxonomy): Eukaryota > Viridiplantae > Streptophyta > Magnoliopsida > Asparagales > Orchidaceae > Platanthera > Platanthera guangdongensis. Next base: position 127,359,134 of record CM077159.1, on the reverse strand, counting down.
TGTTGGGATTAACCCTTGTTCCTTGGTTTTCCGCTGGTTCAACGTGAGAACTGGGTAGTTTCGAAGATATTAATTTGGCGTTTGGGCTATCTTGCTGACCACGTTGAGAAAATTTAACACCTTACGTGCATGAAATACATTCCTAGTGGACATTCGTGAGTTCAATTATGTTCTCTCCTCCCAAACAATCTCAACCTGGCTCTGATACCACTTTATAATGCCCTCACGCATCACGTGGCATATAACGGTGGGTCTGGCCGGGGCCCCATGCCATATGTCACAGACAAGCGGCGGAATTACTTGTGGAAATCAAAATCTACTCGCATCCTAACACAAAACATTCTAGCGCAGCATTTTCAGTTACCATGAACTCAACTCAGAGAATGTCCACTCCTATATAAATGCCATATTTATATATCAAAATCAGGAATGTATACAACTTACACAGACTGGCCTTAAGGCCTTACGGGTTTCTCTTTACACAAATATATTTTCGTACATCGGCACGCAGGCCGGCCGTATATGAAATCCAACCATGATTCGTACGGCCTTCAAGGGCCTGTAGCAGTAAGCCTCCATTTCGCTCATTTCAATTCAAGCAGCAGCACCTGCAATTAGCCATCCAATCCAAACAGAAAACAAAGTAATGATCAGCATTAGCTGACCACTTATAACGACCCTACCCCTTCCTCGGGGCAGTGGTTCCTTCCCTGTATGCATAGCCATCATTATATAGATCAATATACCAATCACAATCACATCACAAACACCGGTATGCACCAGACGCTCTGTGCACTCAGGGCATATTTTTGGTGTATCGGGTATCCCAGTCGTACACCGCCGATCAGAGGTTTTTAACTTGTTGGTTGGCCGGTTCAATCCTAGTCCACCAATCCCACAGGCTGGCGACATCGCATCCATACCACTCAGAGGTCCTCACCTCACAACATCCATAAACAACAAGAGCAGATCGACCCACACCATGTGGTGTAGCAAGCTGGGTTTACCAATGCTTCCCAAGCATTACCACCCATCGACCCCACACCTATTCCTGATCGACCCACCCTTATGGTACAGCAAATCGGGTTTAACTCGGCTCCCCAGGCATTGCCGTCAATCGATCCTTCATCTACCCAGATCAACCTACCCTAGTGGTGTAACAGGCCGGGTTTATCTCGCGCTACCCAGGAGTGCTACCAATTGATCTCTCATCATAACCAGGAGCTTACTTAAAGCCTCCATACATCCATAACCAACATTCATTCATCCATACAATTATTCAATCAAAACATAAACCTTTCATAGTACCAAATCCATGGAGTCTTCTCCGGTTTACCCATGATCATCACCAATCCAGACTACCCGTCCAGATGAGCTTCACACAGCATGCCTATGCCGTACTCCACACGGCTCTAGATGCAGAATCAACTAAGGAATCACTTCCAAAATCCACCTCTTGGTGGAGGATTCCACGCACATGCATAAAGAGAGGACTTCGATGTCCAAGAAGGAGATCGTTACCCTTGAAGATCGTTTCGGAGCTATGAATCAGCCGGATGGAAATCACCGTCTCAGCGTTGCTTCCACGAATCCGAACTCAGATCTTCAATCCACACTCCACAGCTCCTACAGCAGTGGATTTTCTCCTTTCTCCTTTCCTTCCCTTGCTCTCTCTCTTTATCTCTCTTGGAATGAGAAGAAGAAGAAGATGATGAAAATGAAGAGCTAATTCTGCATTTCGGCCTTATAACAGCAAGGAGAAATCTGAGCCATCACGAACTTCCGATAGTAAACCGGCCAGATTCTTGCACTCTGCCTTTACGAGTTGGCAAGCCTCACAATGCGTCACAAAATACATGATGTCCTTCTTCATACCTGGCCGATACATCATCTTTTTCAGGTCCGCTGCCATCTTAGTGATCCCCGGGTGCACTGAGTATCTACAGTGTGCCTCCTGCCGGTATGTAGACCCTGCCTCTGAAACATAGGATCCCATCCCTCAAGGAGTAATCCCCTGCCGTGCCTTCCTCCAAGGCTCTGAATATCGGCTCTGCCCTCGCATCCAGCCTCTGCCCATCTCTGATGCGATTATGAATGTCTTCGGTGGCAGTCATCGATGCCAGGTACTCCGTATATAGCTCCGGATCATCCTCAGACACTAGTGATATCTGCATCTTCCTAAACGACTCAACCAACTCCAAGACCATCAGCTGCGGGCCTACTCCTGACGTACTCGCTCTTCGGCTCAGAGCGTCTGCCACCACGTTTGCTTTCCCGGGATGGTAGTGCATGGTGTACTGGTAGTCCGACAGAAACTCCACCCAGCGTCTCTGCCTGATGTTCAGCTCCTTCTGCATGTCTACGTACTTTAAGTTCTTGTGGTCTGAGAATATATCACAGTGGACCCCGTAGAGGTAGTGTCGCTAGATCTTTAGAGCAAATATAACTGCCCCCATCTCCAAGTCGTGTACCGGGTAATTCTGCTCATGTTTCTACAACTGACGGGAGGCATAGGCTATCATGTGCCCGTTCTACATCAGAAGGACACCCATCCCCTGGTAGGAAGCATCCGTGTACACCTGGAATCATTCTTTCCCTGACGGAAGGGCAAGGATAGGGGCCGAGGTAAGCCGACCCTTTAGCTCCAGAAAAGTAGCCTCGCACCGTGGCGTCCAAACAAAAGGAGACTCCTTCTTTGTCAGGGATGTGAGAGGGAGAGAAATTTGCGATAATCCATTCACGAACTTCCGGTAGTATCCAGCAAGTCCTAAGAAACTCCGAACATCCGTGGCCATCTTCAGCGTTGGCCAATCTCGTACTGCCTGGACCTTCGTCGGATCTACTGCCAAACCTGCTCCACTGATGACATGGAGCAAAAGGCCACCTCCTTTAGCCAGAATTAGCACTTGCTGAACTTAGCGTACATCTTATGCTCTCGGAACTTCTCCAAAGTCAAAGCCAGATGCCTCGCGTGTTCCTCTTCAGTCCTCGAATAAATAAAGATGTCGTCAATGAATACGATGAAGAAAACATCCAGATATTCTTCGAACGCCTGGTTCATCAAGCTCATAAACGCGAAGTGTGCATTCGTGAGCCCAAAGGGCATCACGGTAAACTCGTACATCCCATATCTACTACTGAAGGCCGTCTTCGGGATGTCCTCCTCCTGAATGCGTAGCTGGAAGTACGCCGATCTCAGGTCCAGCTTTGAGAACCAATGAGCTCCATCCGGCTGGTCAAATAGCTCGTCTATCCTTGTCAAGGTATACGTATTTCGGACTTTCAGCCTGTTCAGGGCCCGGTAATCAATACACAGCCGAAGTATCCCGTCCTTCTTTTTGACGAATAACACCGGAGCTCCCCATGGTGAAGAGCTAGGCCGGACGAACCCGGCTTCCACTAACTCTTGAAGCTGGCTTCAAAATTCCACCAACTCCTTTGAGGCCATTCGGTAAGGAGCTCTGGATATCGGCTTAGCCCCCAGCACGAGCTGAATCTGGAAGTCCTTCTCCCGATGCAGGGGTAGCGCTGGTAGCTTCTCCGGAAATACATCGGCAAAGTCCCGCACCACTGCAATATCTGAAATAGAATCCTTGGCCACAACCATCTTGAAAAGAACCTGATAAACTTTGTCTCCCTGCAGGTGGGCCTTGACAGCCTGCATAGACGATAATAATATGTGGGGGTGCTGGTATAATACCTTCGATAACGATAAGGGAGTCCCCGTGACTCACAGTGATCCTCTTCGCCAAGCAGTCAATCTGGGCATGGTTCCAGTGTAACCATGTCATGCCCTAGATGAGATCATAGTCTGACATCATCAGGATCGTCGTTTGTGCCTCAAACGCCTTCCCGCCGATCTCCGCCTCCATTTTATAATGAGAAGAGGTCATTAGCTCTGATCCATCGGGTAGACACACCCTCATCATCTTTCCTGTGAATTGCTCCACGCCTGCTAGTCCATTCAAGAAGTCTTCTGACACAAACGAGTGTGAAGCACCATTATCGAAGAGTGTGTGAGCGGGCTTGCCGCTGATGAAAACCACGCCTGAGGTAATTAAGTGTCTTAGTGTTCTAGTTATAGTTTTTCTTTTCTTGATTTCTAACTAATCTATGTCTATGAAAACTAGTTCTTAGGAAGGAAGGAATTTAAATGTGTTGGGATACTTACTATAACTTGCTCCGGGTTCCGGGGTTGTGCCAGGTCTAGAGCATACACTTGCTCCCTCTCTGGCCTGTGGCCTCTGCACTGATATCCCTATCCCCGGTCGTGTCCTCGGCCACCAAACTGCCGAGGAGGTGGGGCACCCTGAAGTGCTGGTGGGGGTGCTCGCCTCATGGGACAATTCCTCTTGAAATGTCCCGGCTGATTGCACTGGAAGGATACCGGTGCTTGTTCTGCTGTCCTCGGTATCTCTAGCATCTGTAAGGGCTGGGGAGCTAATACCCCCTGGTTCCTCTACTCCTGTCCAATCTCCTGACGGGGTTGATCCCCGTTCCTTCTTTCCCCAATGACCAAGACTCGAGGACGGTCTCTATGGCTTCCAATCACTACATCGTCAGCCGGTCTCTTCCGGCTCCTGACTGAAAGCTGATCTGCTTCCCTTTTCTTGGCCATTTCCAGAATCCTAGCCAAGCTTCCCTCGGAGACGAAGAGAAGGGCCTGTCTCATGTCGTCGTGCAGCCCCTTGTAGAACCTCCTGGCGTAGCCAGCGTCATCCAACTGATAAGAGTCCGCATAGCGGGCTAGGTGCGTAAATTCATGGTAATACTCCAGCACTGTCCTGTTGCCCTGCCTCAACCGCAGGAACCTATCCTCCAACTCGTCCCTTGCCGACTGAGGTACGAAATGTCCTAGAAGTGCTGCTCTGAACTCTCCCCAAGTGATATCTGCGCAATCCATATCCGCAAAAGTGGTGTCCAGCTATGACTTCCATCACCTCTTTTCGTGTGACTCCATGCAGGAGACTGCCAAAGAAACTGCCTCCTGAGTGGGGCATCGAATACCCGCGATCATCTCATAGATGGTATCTAACCATTCCTCCATGCGAATTGCTGACTCCGTCCCTAGGTAGGATGGAGGGGAAAGTCCCCGGAAGACACTCATCCAGTTGGCCCCGGGATTTGGCTGTGGAGCCGGGGCTTGCTGAGCTCTGAAGGCCTCCAGAATGGTCGTCAGTGTTTGCCCCATCTCCGTTTGCTGAAACGGAATAGGAGCCGGCGGAGGTGGAACTATATTCGGAGCCTGAGGTGTCCCCTGTTGTGGAGTAGGGTTCGTCGCAGGCTACAAGGTAAAATTCCAATTGTTAGATAACGTACAAATTGAATAAAAGAAGGAGAAAAATGGACTTATACATGTGATTTCTCTTATGGGCACACCACTGCTTCCACTGCTAGTTTGTCCGCAAACTAAGCTCACACGGGGGTGGCCTAAGGTTTTTTGTGGACTACTTCTCTTTCGATCGAGGTTTGCTCTGATACCACTTGTATGACCCCATTTTTTTCTTTTTCAAACCCGGGGGTCTTATGCCCAGAATTGCCATTTTGCGGTGGCACCGACACTCGGGAAAGCCGCCACTACAAAATGCCGGCTTTGTCGGCCTTTTCAATCATCAAAGAGAAAGCAGTAATCACAAATGAAATATAATTGAGTCCACAAACATCAAATATAATGAGAAACCACAACAAGTCCATAAAGAAAAGAGAGAGTACTGCAAAAGAACAGTATAAAATAAATATAAATTGGCTCAAGCCCGGTACATCAGATCCGCACTACAATCTCTCGTAGAAGCTATAAGAAAGACTAATCACTCACGGAGCTGGTCACTAGTGCTACAGTATTAGACTGGCCCACATCCATGCACACCGTACTTCGCTGGTGCTGGTCTCTGAGCTGCTGGTCCCTATCTCCCATTCGGAGCCCCTGTAATGTTGTGGTCCGAAAACCAATAGTCATAAAAACTAAGTCCTGTCATCCCCTACCCCTCCCCCATGTCTCCTAGGCACCGAGCGGGGAGGAGGAAAGGGAAGCTACAAAGGTGGAGAGTAAGAAAAGTAGGTGACGGTGGAACTAATCTAGTAGTTAATTTATATTGTATAAACAGCAAAGGAAGAAAGGTACAAACTAGCAGTTCTACAATAGTAAGCAGTAAGGTAAACATGTAGAATAAGCAGCATATGTAAGAAAGACAAGATAAAAAGTAAGTAAACTTAACTTATATGAATGCCCATACAAACTTATAAGTTAAGGGGTCTTCTGCAAGACTCCTATTGTATAAAAAGTCTCATACCAATTTATACGTTGGGGTGTCGGTTGTATGCAAGTATGAGTGTAGTGATATGCTATGCCATGATTCATGCAAGTGCAACTCACGCACACGACTCTATGCACACAGACCTTTAGTTTCCCCTATTTGGGCAGCTAGCTTCACTCCCAGGAACCTCTATAGTGGCAAACAGAGACAGTGGGTCAGACCCCCCACTCCTAGGCGGGGTATCCACACTACCAGGTGTAGCCCTTACGTACGCCTCTAGAAGGACACAACCTAGAGTCTGCGCGTACTAATGCTGGCCATATCCATGAGACTTTCTTTGGCTAAGTGTCCCACACTGCCGAGTCAACGTATCGACGTTGGTGTGAATGACCGTCCAATACCAAAGACCCACCACCTTATTCATTTCCAAATCCTTCCGAGCTACCGGCTCCCCAGACTATCCCGTCCGTTACATCTACTTTCGAACCTACCGTTCGAATGGCTAATCAAACTAACCTAACCAACCTCCCGAGCTACCGGGGTGTGTGGTTGTGATACCCTAGTTATACTAGTTGCTCTTGAAGTTTATTATTCTTACTGTTTAGGTTAGCCCAGGACTGCCCAAGGTATTCCCCGTGAAGGGCTCTCGAGGGCACTAAGAACTATGATGGTTGCTGAAGCTCATCATTCCCTTTCGCAAAGCACTTACTATTATTGGTTGTTACCCAACTCCCAATCCCTTTAATATTGTATTGGATCTAACCCTAGAGTATTTGACTCTCTCCTACGGGGAAGACGATGTTTCGTCGATCCCGAGCACCTCTTAAAACTAGCCAAACCTCCCACTCCTCATCACGACTCCCGATGATAATCTCATTTCACTTACCAGATCAATACACTAATATCCCAACTCTCTAGATTCATTTTGCACCATATTATGATTTCTGCAGTTTTTACTAAACGCAGACCATCCTAGGATATATGATGTATACAATGGGAGGTACTCCAAATTATCATCCAAAATCCCTATAATATTTATTGGAGGTCTATCAAGGCATGAACAGCCTAAATCCAGAAGTTTATAATTTTCCTAATTTATTTGATAATTTAATTAATTTCCAAAGAGATCCAAATGCCTTAGTTTGAACATGAAGTACTATTTTCAGGCATGCAAAATGTTCCACAAAATTATGATAGATAAAAGACAACTATTTATCAATAAATTCAAGGTATCCAAATTTTCAGCAAGTCTTAAACCTCTAAACATAATTTTTGAACATAACCTACATTAACCAAGTTAAAGAGATATGTACTGCCAATATGCTTCTAAAAATTCTGAAAAAAATTCAAGGATGAATATAAAGACATAAAAATACTGCAGGTCAAGTTTCACAATTTATCAGTGAATAATGAACTCTATACTTGATTTTCTCATAATAATCCAAGTTAATAGGTTAATGAACTAAGTATAACAATTATTCATTTAAAAATTGTAATAAAATTCCCATATGAGCATATTGACCTTGAAACAATACGATCAAGTTTCATAATTTTTCAATAAAAAGGGAGCTCTAAATCTATTATTGATTATATTCTCGTATTTATACACTTGTGAAGTAGGTACTGAAAATTTACATCTGAAAATTACAATAACATTAATGTGTGATCATAATGGTCTAAAACTAACTCTGCCCCAATTTTATAATTATCTAATGGATATTAAGATCATAACAAAAACATAATTAAGTAGGGCTAATAATAATATTGCAAAGGTGATACTAAAATTATTGATCTGAAATTCTCAATAAAATTATCCAAGGCTTATAATGACATTATGAATACACTACCCAAATTTCACAAGTTTCCATAGAGTTCTAATTACCTACCCTTGAAAATTTAAGGATTGTGACCTAAACTAGGGTTAGGGTTTTGAGGGGTTTATCCATCTCCAAATCCTCTAAGATTTTCACCAGAGAGCTTTAGCTATCCTAGTGTCCTCTCTACCAAATTTCAAGTCCATACAAGGGCATTTGACCCCATGCCCTTCTCAAACACCCAAAGTCCAAACTTATGGTTTGAACTTGGGTCCCAGGGCAATCCTACCCACACCACCCCATAACCCATATGAGTGTGTAAAAAAGTCATGAAAAACCAGCAGACAAAGTTTCAGCCTCTGTTGATGTGATTTGACCACTTAAACCTCAAAGTGCACTTTTGACCTAAATACCCCTCATTAGGGTAAGGCTAGGGCTTGCCCAATTCCCACCCAAATCAACTCAAGAAGGGGTGAAAATTTATACAGATCCTCATGATGACCCTAGGGACCACTCACAAAAATTTGGGAGGGTTTGGAAGTCTTGAGGTCCCTAAATTAATTTACCCTAGGATATTTATATGATTTCAAAAACTATAGAAAAATTGTCCCCAAAAATTCTTATTTTTAGGCAGGCCTAGGTACAGATTTGTTGGGTTTCTCTATGAGGATGACACAACACTTGTGCACGCAGCGGAAGAATAAAAACATCAAGAAAACCCCAAAAGAGATGGGATCGGGCCATGGTAGTTGAATCAAGAAGTTAACATACAACTAGGCAAAAATTACCTCGGTGGCGTTGAGTCACAACTCAACGGAGATGCTCCAAGCTTCGTATTCTTGCTGGTGGCGAGTTCTACGTGGAATGATATCCACGTCTCTGCAGAAATCCACACGAGCGGGAGAACACCGACTTTTCCGTTGCACGGATAATCGGGAAGGAGAGTGACCACACCTTGCTTTTCCACGGACTGCTAGGTCCACGCCAGGGATAGCAACACCAGCGACAATCGCAGGAGAGGAGGAGGTCGACGGAGCGAGCACGGCGGCGGAACACTTCCATCGGCGGGATTCGGGATCGGCGGAATGAACGGGCCGACAATCGCATCCGATTCAATCAGAGAGCATTCCCAAAAACCCTAAGTATCTATTTATACAAAAGGCATAAACAGATTTAGGAATATCGCTATCCGCAGACTACCCAGAAAATTAGGGTTCCAGAATCGGCGAGAATCACCTAGCAGATTCGGTGAGAATCAATCAGCGAGAATCACCTAGCAGATTCAGTGAGTATCAATCAGCGAGAATCACCTAGTATCGGCGAGAATCAGTCGGCGAGAATCAGAGTACAATACTCGACGATTCACGTCGAACGTAGGTTGACGATACTCGTCGACCCGCGGTCGACGATACTCGTCGACCCGCGGTCGACGATACTCGTCGACCCGCGGTCGACGATACTCGTCGACCCGCGGTCGACGATACTCGTCGACCCGCGGTCGACGATACTCGTCGACCCGCGGTCGACGATACTCGTCGACCCGCGGTCGACGATACTCGTCGACCCGCGGTCGACGATACTCGTCGACCCGCGGTCGACGATACTCGACCCTCGGTCGACTATTCTTACCAATCCTTCAAGGCAACATTTGCCCAACCCGACGATCCTTTAAGGCAACACTTTGCCCATAACCCCATTCAGGTCGGTGATTGGTAACCTTTACCAACACAGTCAATCATCCAACTTCTCCACATCTCTTATGTGCGACCCTGCAGACTCATATTGCGTTGGCAGTGAGATTACATGTTTGACCACTTCTAGATCACCGTGGTAAGTCCAACAGTCTCCCACTTGATCTTGAAAGTATCAAACTAAAAACCTCACAAACAATGAGCAGCATCTAGCAATGCATCATTGCTCCCCAAGCAATAAGAGTTTACAACTCATAAGCCTTTATGACCAATGTATTAGCGTTGTCTTTGTCCCTTTGTCCCTTACATCCGGAAAGAACTAGAGGCATGGACCGTGTCACCCTCGTAATAGCTCAATCCAAGTTTCTTGATCTAGGACGGACTTCCAGAGAATGGTGAGTCCAATATCACATATTGACTCAACCAAGCATGGCCATGCATTTCTCAGTCCAGTTCCATCAAGGGGCCCATGGATGCAACTCCTGTCATACAGGAGGACAAATCCCATATCTGCTCACACACAAACACCCAAATGATTCGTAACATGCCCAACAACCACCCTTATCATCAACCTTTCTCAAGGAAGACTTTAGATGGCATCAAAACACGCACTTCCTCACTTGATGAATGCTGTGACTTCAGGTCAAAAGACCACAACACTATTGTCAATTGAGACCTACTCGTGACACGATTGGATGACAATCCACAGAGTAGTCTCAGGTTGGGTCTGTCCAGTACAACTTGTTCACTAACAAGTACCCACGTGATGACTTGATATCACAATATCATGACCTGTGAGAACCGGTCATCAGTCAACGCACGTGCTAGCCTTCATGTACCATCATCACCCTTAGCTTCTATGATGATACTCGACCAGGGACCTTTTAAGAATGAAGCTTCAAATAAATCATAGGCTCTCCCATTCAAGTCACGTACTTGATGTCCCATGGAAGCGAACATTCTAAGGGTATTTATTATGTTAACATTTAACTATCATATAGAAAAAAAACTCATAATAAAAGAACTTGCCATTAATTGTAAGAGAAAAACTAGGTACATTATTCATCATAGGAACAAATGACCAACAAAATACATGTTTACATGTTATCCACAAGATTCTCACTAGAGTTGATCATTTAGGTATCATATACCCATCGATCTAGTATGACCATCATGCTTTCTCTGCGCGAGAGGCTTTGTCAGTGGATCCGCAATATTCTCCTCAGTCGGCACTCTGCAAATGTTCACATATCCTCGTTCGACAATCTCACGAATAAGATGAAACCGCCGAAGTATGTGCTTGGAGCGCTAATGGGATCTAGGTTCCTTAGATTGTGCAATTGCACCATTGTTATCACAGTAGAGAACTACGGGACCAACAATGCTAGGAACTACATCAAGCTCACCGATGAATTTCCTAATCCATATAGCCTCCTTCGTCGCATTAGCTGCAGCGATATACTCGGCCTCTGTTGTAGAATCAGCAACTGTCTCTTGCTTGGAACTCTTCCAGCTCACATCTCCTCCATTCAGGCAAAGCATAAAACCTGACTGAGACTTGGAGTCGTCTCTATCAGTTTGGAAGCTAGCATCCGTGTAACCACTTACAACGAGCTCTTCCTCTACACCATACACCAAGAACACATCCTTAGTCCTTCTCAAGTACTTCAGGACATTCTTGACTGCAATCTAGTGACACTCACTGGGGTATGACTGATACCTGCTAGTCATGCTCAAAGCAAAGGAGACGTCAGGTCGAGTACATAACATCGCGTACATGATTGATCCAATTGCCGAAGCATATGGAATCAACTTCATGCGGTCCTTATCTTCACAAGAATTTGGATACTGGTCCTTAGAGAGATTCACACCATGAGACATGAACAAAAATCCTTTCTTGGACTCAAGCATGTTGAACCGCTTCAACACCTTTTTGATGTACGTACTCTGGGTCAAACCCAGCAACTTCTTCGATCTATATCTATAGATCTTAATACCGAGTATATAAGTCGCTTCACCCAAATCCTTCATTGAAAAGCAGTTCCCTAGGTTGTTCTTAACAACTTTCAGGGTAGGAATGTCATTCCCAATCAATAGTATGTCATCTACATACAATATCAGGAAGACAACAATACTCCCACTGATTCGCTTGTAAACACAAGGCTCATCTTCATTCTTGATGGAACCAAACTCTTTGATTTTATCATCAAAACGAAGATTCCAACTTCGAGAGGCCCTGTTTCAGTCCATAATGGACTTATTCAGCTTGCATATTTTAGTGGCTTCATCTGGGGATACAAAACCCTCAGGTTGTGTCATATACACTTCCTCAAGGAGGTTTCCATTAAGGAAAGCCGTTTTGACATCCATCTGCCAGATCTCGTAGTCATAATACGCAGCAACAGCAAGCAATATCCTTATGGACTTTACCATGACAACAGGGGAAAAGGTCTCATCATAGTCAATACCATGAATTTGCTTAAACCCTTAGCCACCAGTCGCCCTTTGAATGTCTGTACATTCCCATCCATGTCGGTCTTCTTCTTGAAGACCCACTTGCACCGTATGGGTCGTACCCCTTCAGGTGGTTCCACCAAGTTCCAAACTTGGTTTGCATACATGGAGTCCATTTTCGGATTTCATAGCCTCAAGCCATTTGTCGGAGTCCGGTCCATTCATAGCCTCTTGTAGTTGCTTGGTTCATCATCATGATCCATAAGCAGCACATTACACCTATTTGAGACACGAGAAATCCATATCTCTCATGCTCAAACCTCGGTCTACCAGATCTACGTAGGACTTGGTGTTCCTTGAGCAGGTTCTCTAGCTACAACATCTTGTAGTCCTGTCTCAGAATCCAATTCCGGTTCATTCACTACATGTGGTTCTTGAACTTCTTCAAGCTCTACCTTTTCAGTCTTTCTGATAAGAACTCTTTCTCCAAGAAGACACCAGTCCTTGCGACAAACACTTTGCCCTCAGACGGTAGGTAAAAGTAATACCCTTTCGTTTCCTTAGGATATCCCAGCAGATAACATTTATCCGATTTGGGTTCCAGCTGTCAGGCATTTGACGTCTCACGTATGCCTCACAACCCCAAATTTTAATGAACGACATACTAGGACGCTTCCCAGTCCATATCTCATATGGTGTCTTCAGAACCGTTTTGTTGGAGCGCGATTCAATGTCATTGCAGCAGTCTCTAAAGCAAAACCCCAAAAGGAAACAGGCAAGTCTGCATGACTCATCATCGAACGTACTATGTCTAACAGAGTACGATTTCTCCTCTCAGACACACCATTATGTTTGGTGTTTCTAGGTGGAGTGAGCTGTGATACAATACCACACTCTTTCAGATGATCACGGAACTCATGACTCAGGTATTCGCCACCTCGATCAGATCGGAGTGCTTTAAACCCTTTTACCCAACTAGTTTTCTACTTCATTCTTGAACTCTTTGAACTTTTCAAAGGTCTCGGATTTGCACTTCATAAGATACACATATCCGTATCACTGAAATCATCAGTAAATGTAACAAAGTAGAAATACCCACCTCTACCATGGAACTCATGGGTCCGCATACATCACTATGTACAACACCCAAGAGATCCTCACCCTCTCAGTATAACCAGTGAAAGGAGCTTTAGTCATCTTGCCTAACAAACAAGATTCGCATCGCTCAAATGATTCATAATCAAATGAGTCCAAAAGTCCATCTCTATGGAGCTTGGATATGCGCTTCTCGTTGATATGGCCCAAACGACAATGCCAGAGAAATGTAGGGTTCGAGTCATTTGTTCTTAGTCTTTTATTTTCTACTACATTACAGATCATATGGTCCAAGTTCAAAACATAAAGACCATTAAATAATTGGGCTACATCATAACAAACATCATTCTTAAATATAGAACAATAGTGTTCTTAATTATAAAAGAAAATCCAATCATGTCCAAACATGAAATAGTATAAAATGTTTCTAGTTATGGCCGGAACAAAATAAATTATCTAGTTCTATTACAAGCCCACTGGGCAAAGAAAGACGGTAAACCCCTACGGCTACAGCAGCAACTCTTGCTCCATTGCCGACGCGGAGGTCCACCTCCCCTTTACTCAGCAATCTTCTCCTTCCCAGTTCCTGCACATTTGTACAAATGTGAGAACCACATCCGGTATCCAATACCCAGATGAAGGAGCAGAAAGGTTTATCTCTATAACGTAACATTTGAAGCGGAAGTCATACCTCCCTTCATTTTCTGCAGACCTTCAATGTACGAAGGACAGTTCCTCCTCCAATGACCAGCCTTGCCACAGTGGTGGCATTTCCTTCCTTCACCGTGCTTTTCTTTTCATCAGTGCAGAAGACTTGGGCTCAAGATATGACTTAGGTCCCACCTTCGTCTTCTTAGAGCCCTTGGCTTGCGCCTTGCCCTTATGCACCATCAGTATGGGGCTGGCAGGCTTGGCCTTCTTCATATTGATTTCGGCAGTTCTCAACATGCCTAGGAGTTCGGGCAGTGTCTTGTCTATTTCATTCATGTTGTAGTTCAAGACGAACTGCTCATAACTGTCTGGCAACGATTGCAGATCAGATCTGTGGCCACTCTTGACCAAGAGGAAAACCCAGCCTTTCAAGGTTCTCTATATACCCAATCATCTTGAGTACGTGAGTCCCTACTGAGTCTCGAACTCCCATCTTGCACTGAAACAACGCTTTTGTGACGTCGAACCTCTCTTGACGAGCCTGCCCTTGAAACATTTTCTTGAGATGCTCGTCAATCTCCTTGCACCCCATGTTCTCATGTTGCTTCTGAAGCTCAGAGTTCATAGTGGAAAGCATAAGGCATTCGACATCTAAAGCATCATCAGTATACTTCTTATAAGTATCCTTCTCAGCACGGGAAGAGTTCCCGTCGACACCTCGGGGATTCTTCTTCAAGACATAGAGCTTTCGCTCTTGCCTGAGAACAATTCTCAGGTTCCTGTACCAGTCCATGTAATTAGTCCCACTGAGCTTATCCTTCTCAAGGATGGCTCTCAGAGACAACGTGGAGTGTGAAACACTTGCCATGGAATCTATAAGAATTTTTATGCAGAATAAAATCAGTACCAAAATTTAAATACAATTTATTTTAATTTGGACTTCAATTAAACACTCCCACTATTTTATTCGAAATGATAGCCCTCACTAACAATTCGGAGAGTTCATGCGAGCTACTCTCTTAGTGGACAAGATCCGTATTTCACACAACACAATGATTCGCTTTGGCTTTCCTCTCACGATGCGGTTTTTAGGTAGGCAACGCTTGGCCATTGCATCCTCATGCAATTCTTGTATGGTTGGTGAATAACTCCTTACTCGCATCCATCATATGGTGCATGCCAACCCTATGCCTCTAGGCACTCAACCTTTGAGGTCACCTAGTTAAGCTGGACCCCCGATGTCGATAGTGGGATATCACAATTATCCGCTCGCACCCTTACCAAGATAGATTAATGCACCTTGCTTTGGCAAGCCCACACTTCATCGATCGAGGCAGGAAGAGTGTCATCCATCGGAAGCAATCCGAACACTTAATTATTTGATGAAGGGATTTTGATTATAGGTTAACATAACCATGATCAACATTTGATCAATTGGCACATCCAAAGAAAAATAATTTTTCTAAAACCACATGCCTCCCTTATGTGCACAACCTGATACCATCAATATTTTGATAGAAGGTAGGGCTAAATCTGAACATCCGGAAACTTCCAATCCTCAGATTTACATGCATTGGACAAAAGCAAAGACAACTCAACTTAAAGCAGTAGACAAGCTCATCTCTCTACGTTGATTCAAAAATCCAAAACAATCTCGAGGGATGGTTACTGCTAAGGAGACTACAATTTCTAACAATTAGAAATTTCCACGAAATCCCAGACGTTCTTGGCGGGGTACCAAGACTAAATCTAGACATTTAGAACACTTCTAAATCCCTAGGTTACACACACTGGAATAACAAAACTTCCAATACAACAATCATGGCCCAACCTGGCTCTGATACCCTGTTGGTTTCTCCTATGAGGATGACACAACACTTGTGCATGCAGCGAAAGAAAAAAAACATCAAGAAAAACCCAAAAGAGATGGGATTAGGCCATGGTGGTTGAATCAAGAAGTTAACATACAACTAAGCAAAAATTACCTCGGTGGCGTTGAGTCACAACTCAACGGAGATGCTCCCAAGCTTCGTATTCCTTGCTGGTGGCGAGTTCTACGTGGAATGATATCCACGTCCTCTCCAGAAATCCACACGAGCGGGGAGAACACCCGACGTTTCCGTCGCACGATAATCGGAAGGAGAGTGACCACACCATTGCTTTTCCACGGACTGCTAGGTCCGCGCCAGGGATAGCAACACCACGACAATCGACGAAGAGGAGAGGTCGACGGAGCAGCACGGCGGCGGACACTTTCCGTCGGCGGGATTCGGGAATCGGTGGAATAAACGGGCCGACAATCGCATCCGATTCGATCAGAGAGCATTCCCGAAAACCGTAAGTATCTATTTATACCAAAGGCATAAACAGACTTAGAATATCCCTATCCGCAGACTACCCAGAAAATTTAGGGTTCCAGAAATCGGCGAGAATCACCTAGCAGATTCGGTGAGAATCAATCGGCGAGAATCACCTAGGATCGGCGAGAACCAGTCGCGAGAATCAAGAGTACAATACTCGACGATTCACGTCGAACGTGGGTGGACGATACTCCGTCGACCCGCGGTGGACGATACACGTCGACCCGCGGTCGACGATACTCGTCGACCCGCGGTGGACGATACCTCGTCGACCCGCGTCGACGATACTCGTCCGTGCGACCCCCCCGCGGTCGACGATACTCGTCGACCCGCGGTCGACGATACTCGTCGACCCGCGGTCGACGATCGTCGACCCTCGGTCGGCTATTCTTACCAATCCTTCAAGACAACATTTGCCCAACCCGACGATCCTTTAAGGCAACACTTTGCCCATAACCCCATTCAGGTCGGTGATTCGTAACCTTTACCAACACAGTCAATCATCCAACTTCTCCACATCTCTTATGTGCGACCCTGCAGGCTCATATCGCGTTGGCAGTGAGATTATATGTTTGACCACTTCTAGATCACCATGGTAACTCCAACAAGATTAGGGTGACTCCCTGTCCAAATTTCAGGTCATTTGGACAAGGGATGAAGTGGGGGCACCCATTTTCACCTCTGTCTAGCCCTAAGTATAGACTCCACTAAAATGCGTGCCTTGGTCCGACTAGACACCCAAATTGGTTCAAACCAATTTTAAATTAAATTAGACCCATAGGGCTACAATTTATATGTTGACCATGTTCTCAGATTTTGCCTCCAGGTATTTTTAATAATTAAAACATTAAATACAAATAGTGTGACAGAAGTTTAAAGATGAAATTAATTAAATTCCTAAAATCTAAATCGACGGCGCACGAATCCTAAAGCAACATCTAACGACATCTGGCTTATCTTCTTCCTCCAGCCGACGGGTATGATTGATCCGTCCTAGAGCTACTTCCAGCCGCCATAGCCGGCCATCCGGCCACCTCCCTGGCCGGCCATCGCCTCCACCACCTCCGACGAGGTGGTGGCTATCGACTGGCGGCGGCACGGTCGCCGGAGGGGCCTTTTCCGGCGAACCCGAGAACTCATTTTTTCACGGAAAATCCATGAAAACGAAAGCTTCGATCGGGCTCAATTGAGCCCGATTTTTTTATTCTAATGAATCCCTATGATCTACCCATGGGAAGAAGAAAGGGGAGGGACCTTGCTTGAGGCCTGGAGATGCGTCGATCGCCGGGATGCCATTGGTGGTGGAGGAGTCGCCGGGAGCTCTGCAACAGCACAGTGAACTCGCTCGGGATCGTCGGGGCAAGGGTGGAAAATGGACTCCTTGGAGTCCAGTGAAGTTTTTAAAATAATAAAATGGGGAAGGGGGTGGTCATGGCATCAATGCCATTAAAGGCCATGAATAGCTTGGCTGACCATGGTGGTGGGGAGGTGAAATTGGGCTCATCCAGCCAGGAAACGGCTGTGAAACTTCTCCTCTTCCCCAGAGGATTTGAACCTAGCGCATAATGGATGTAGGAAGGGGCCCCGGCTTCAATGGCCATTAATGCCATTGAAGGCACATTTCGGCCATGGGGTGGTAGCACCATTCCGGCCATGAGCAGCCACCAAAATGCCCCCTAGTCTTCCTGATTGTGAGTGGGGAGTTAAAAATCGCCAAGAAGAATGGCCCTTGGCCCTCCTTGGCCATGAATGACTTTTTCTTTCACCATTTCTCTCTCCTCCATTAAAGAGGAGTTGGAGTTTTTCCTCTCTCCTAGTCATCTACGTTGACCTTGCTGACCAATCCAGCCTATTGGCAACCCCTAACTCAAATTGTCCATAGAAATGAGGTTAGCCAAGTGGAAAGAGGCTTGAGTTGAGTTAGCCTTTTGAGCTAAGTTCGACTTGACCAAGCTTAAGGGTTGACTTTTGGGTCAAATTGACCTTTTGTGTCACCATCACATAGGTCCTGGGTGGACCTACTGACCTCCCCTAGGGTCTAGGCAGGGATGGTTCGAGTTGACTTGGCAACTTGGAGGTCACTTGACCCCTTAGTAAGGGCACATTGACCACTTTGAGGCTAAGTTGACTTGGGTCAACAGAGCCACTAAGGGTGACCCCAATGGGTCATTGGTGACCCAATTGGACCTAAATTTAGGGTTAGGAGGGCATGGGGGTGTGATCCACTCGGCTAGGGAAAGTCAATTGACCCAAATTGGGCTAGTTTTGACCTATTTAGGGTTAAGGTTGACTTAGGTCAAACTTAACCTCTTTGACTGCCACAGTGAGTCCTTAGTGCCCTAATGGACTACCCAAGGTGTTAGGGGTGTGTGTAGGGTCAATGGGATCAAGTTGTAGCCCTAAAGTCAAACCTTGGGTCTAAATGTTAAGGATGAGCTATAGGCAAACCAAGGTGATTTTTTCAC